>BFEA01000134.1:2245469-2256954 GCA_003427395.1 Chara braunii
GGGGGGTTTTGGGGGGGGGTATGAGGGTGTTGGGGGGCGGTTTGTGGCTGTTGCAGGGGTGTATGGGGGTATTTGGGGTGGGTTTGGGGGTGTTCGTGAGGTTATTAGGAGTTCTGGACCCCCCCCCCCAAAAAAAAAGAAGAAAATTGCCGGGTGCCGACGACCCCCGACCGGTAGGTGCCGACCAGCCGACCGGTTGGCGGGTCGGCAGCCGACCAGTCAAGGGTCGCGGACAATCGGGGTGTGCAACACTGGAGCATAACAAAAAAGACGATGGCAGCTCAAAGAAGTTGCGAGGAGCGGGTCCTTCAGGACATCCATTAAAAATTGATTGGCCCGATACAGAGAAGATTAGCATGGCCCCTGCACAAATCTGGCAAAAAATGGAAAAGAAAAAAATTGCGAGGAGCGGGGTCTGTAAGGCCCTGTTGAAAGAAAGAAAACAAAACAAAAAAACTACAAGAAGTTGCGACGAGAGTACTTCACACACTCACATGAGTCACAACTAACTCACATGCCCTTTCTTTTCGTTCTCTGGATACCAGCACAAGAGGGGGGCGCTCATCACTGACATCACCGACGGAAAAAAAAAAAAAAAAAATGTAAAAAAAAAAAAAGCACAATGAATGACAATTTTTTTTTCCCCCCCCCAGGAAAGTGACAAGAAATTCTGCCAACGCTGAACGGCGAAAAACTACAGAGACAATCCTACCCGGAGGCTATGTTCAGTGGAACCCTGTGGAAATTCGTTCAGAAAAATGCTCCAGAATGGGGTCAGACCGCGCGAAGGGTGACCTTCGGATTAAGCGGGTTCGGTAGGAATAAATTTGAAGTGGGTTAAATACTAAATAGTAAATAGGACTTAGTGGAAGCGGGAGTGAATAGGACGTGACGGGGACCCTTAGGGCCGCGCGTAAGCAATGAAAGGTTCGGGAATCTGGAGACCGGGCCGGGAATTTCGTACGATGGGACTGGATGCTGTTGTGAATAGGATACGACTGAGTGAAGTAGGAAGGACCTAATGTTTGCTATTAATAGGTAGGATAGTTTCATACTAGGCCTCTTTCGATTTGAAACGGGCCCCCTGAGGAGGCTGGTTCTGGCTCCAGCCGAAACGCGGCGTCGGGGACCGCCAGCATGCGACGACTTTTGTCGCGCATTGCGTACTTTGACATTGTGTGATTACTTCCTGTTCGTCATTTTGCGACGACTTTTGTCGCGCATTGCGTACTTTGACGCTGTGTGATTACTTCCTGTTCGTAATTTTCGAAGTACTACGTTTCGTTTCCGAATTGACTTTTTTTAAGTTTTTTTTTGGCTATTTTTACTGTTCATTTGTGTGAACGTCAATGCGTCTTTGAGTACTGTTTCCCGATAGTACGATCTGCACCGTACAAATTACCAATTTACCCGCGAGAATGCAGACTCCAACGAAAGTGTGAATACCGAGGTACAGAAGAAAGAGGGGAAGTAAAAAAAAAAAGAAAAAAAAGAAAAAAAAGAAAAAAAAGAAAAAAAAAAGAAAAAAAGAAAAAAAAAGAAAAAGGTGTAAAATCCAAGTCAGAAAAGAGAGAAAGGGAAATGAACAAAAAAGTTGGGAAAAAAAAGAAAAAAGGGACATGAACTAGTGAGGCATGTTATGTTATGAGAGAGAGAGAGAGAGGATATATAAAAGAGAGAAAAAAAAAAAAAAAAAAAAACCCGTGCAGCATGTTATGGTTTGAGAAGTCTGTCCTCCTCGTCCCGGAGAATGCTGTTTGTTTTTCACAAGGGCGACAGCCTTGAGATGTCATCGTCGAAGTGACCGACCCAAGGTAATTCAGAATTGTGGTATTTTGTTCATCTGCTTCCAGTGGCATTCGAACTCAGCACCTGGTCTGTATTTCAACAGTTCAGCTCAGGGGGGGGTGTACCAACTGAGCTAGGCCGGTCGGTAATGCTGTTTTTTTTTTTGTTTTTTTTGTTTTTTTTTGTTTTTTTTTTTTAAGTGCTGTCTGTTTTTTGCTTTTAGGTTGTGACCAAAATAAGTTTTGCCTGGGAGGCACTGCACTAGGTCAACCAACCATCTCTTTGCTGAGGCAGGGAAGCACTTTTTTTTTCCTTCTTTTTTTCTTTCCAAAAAATACATCAGAAGCAGAGCAAGAGACAAATGGTGGTTAGGGCAGGAGAAAAATTGTACCCTGTTGCGGTGCCGATTGACGTTCCAGGCCTCGAGGACGGCGGCGCAATTTGACCCACAGCTAAGTGAATCTGCACATCTACCTTCTTCCCCCGAATACCACGCACGGTCATTATAGCTGTATTTAGACTGAAATATGCCTCACATACACAGCTATAATGACCATATGTTGTATCGGGGGGAAGAAGGTAGCTCTCCCACAGCTGAGGTTACAGGATGGCGCTACCCATCCCATCATAAGCCGGACGTCCTCCACCGTGCAAGCAGGGATTCGAATTGGCGACCTTGGCCTCAAGAGCCAGGTGTCTTGACCACTACAGCCAGGCCAGCCAAGGAGACATTTGATCGCCAAACGCATAAAGAACGAGTCTTTGGAAATGAAAATAGTCTCACAAATTTCAACAAACAGCGAATTCAGTGAAAATGAACGCATTCATCGAACGCGTAGCATTCGTGCTCGAGCGCGGCAAGCGTAGGCAAATTTCAGCTGTCACAGAGAACATATCGCAACAGCCATATGGAATTCGCGAAATGACGACGTCTGCTGTAGTGTCTTAAACCACCAGTACATCTGGAGAATCCGAACGAAGCCTCTCCGAAAAGGCAGGGGACTCGGGACAGGGCCTGCCTGGGGGCTGCTGACTTTTTGTTTCTCGGGGTTCCTGCGCTCAGATTTTTCATCTCTTTTCATCTCTTTTCCCTCTTTGTCTTGTCTCTCACTCCTCTTCCTATGTTATTTGCTTGTCGTCTTTTCACGGTTTTTTTTCCCGCGTGTATTACGTGTGTTAAGCATGGCTGAATGATGACATAACAAATGCGACAGCATGGGACAATTTCTTTTTTTTCTACAGGCACTTTGGACACCCTGTCCTGAGCCTCTGAGATTTTAGGAGAGGGTCTGAATCGGATTCTCAACTTGGCTGGGGCCATGTAACTGGTGGTCTAAGTTGGTATTGACTATTTATCAATCGATTGCAGACTCGAGGACGGGGACGGGAACCCCCGACGCGTGTCCCCCGTCACCATGGGCTCCTCACTGACAACGAGGTCCTCCGAAATAAAAGTAGGTGCACCAATTTAATCAATTTCAAAATTTCCAATACTGTTTACCACTGTCATAGTCAGTGAAGTCCGCGGGACTGGTTCATGTGCGCTGCCGCGTTCCCCCAAACACGAAGCACGCTCATCGTGACTGTACCGGACCGGAATGGTAGCTTGTGTACATGCACATGATCGAAGTGCGTTATGTTCGGGGGAAGACAGTAGTGCGACAAAACTGGAATCTTGGTAGGGATAAACTACCGGTACGTTGGAGCCTTTTTTCTCCGACTCGGACTTCTGCTCCGCATATACCAAAAGAAAACAGACCGGCGCAAGCGCAAAATTGCATTTTTTTTTTTTTGGCCCGCGGCGCTGCCAGCCTTTTCTGTCCGGCAGGCTGGAGGCCCTAAGGACGCACCGTGTTAACCGCCGCATCGGAATGAAATAGGTGGGGAACCTACTGGTGGTGTAATGTGCTCCTCATGTCTGTGTTTCAGATTGCCATTCGGTTGATAAATCGATCTTCCCGATCCCGATGCGTTGGCCAATCAAGCAGCTAGTACTTGTTCTTGTGTTGTCACAGTGGTGGGTGGTTTTGGGGGCAAAAAGGGGAGGAGATCTGTTGGGTATTTGGATGCTGGAGTGTTTACCATTGGTGGATTGGTTTCGACTACCGTCGTCCCCTGAACTCAAAATGCCCTCATCATGACTGTATTTGTCCGGGAGGATAAACCCAGTGGGAGCCACTTTTTTTTTTTTTTTTTTTTTTTTTTTCCCCCCCCCTCACAAAGCCCCCCTGTATTCTGGGGGGCACCAGTCGGGTTACGAATCACCGGCAACTTTGCGGCAAGCATGTTTGTACATTTAAAGAAGCGGGGGAGATCAGATCAAGAAAAGGGGAACAGCCCAACCCTTGTGGCACTGATATTGATCTTCTACCAAGGGGGGACCTGCTAAAGGGGGCCCACCCCCCCAAACCATGGTCTTTCTCTGGGGGTCACCCTGCTGGCCGGGAGGCTTCCTAGCAGCACCCAGACACGCGCAGGGGGACCCTCAGAGTTGCGTGGAGCGTCTTCGAAAGGCTGACAGGCATGTGGAATGGTGCGATGAAGCATGCTGACCATTAGAAAGACGGGGGAATATCGGTGATCGAAGTGCACTTTTTTCGTTTTTTTGTTTGTTTGCCTTTTCAGAAATTCAGCCCCCTGTAGTTTCTCTTTTCCTTTTGGAATGCAGTGTGTTCATATACTTTTTCTTTTTTGTTTTACGATTTAATTTCTGTGAAATGAAGGACATCTGGTGGGAACGAATCGGAAAAGGGAGAAGTGATTACCACTGGTTTGGTTTACAGAGAGGGGGGACTAATTTAATCGATTGGCATTTTTCGGGTGGAGCAGTGATGGCGGCGTGTGCATTTTCTTGTTCATCTGCTGCTGCTGTTAAGGGCGCAGCATTTGTGAGAGGAACTGAATCGCTGTCTGCCGAGGTGAAAAGTGGGCATGTGACCATCCCTTCGGCAACGTCCTCGTCTTCATTTCAAGCTCTGTCAGCTCGTAGACATGGTCATTGCTTGGAGAGTTCGGCGGCGACATGGAGGACAGGGAATTCGGGAGAAGCAGGAGGGCTTTTGAAGCGGGCAGTGCGTGACGAGGGAAGCTGCCAGCGAAAGGGTATGGTCGCCCTGCGAGCAAGCACAAAAGAGACATCCGAAGCGGCCTCTGCACGATCCTATAAGATTACTCTTCTCCCGGGCGATGGCATCGGCCCAGAGATCATGAAGGTGGCGAAGGAGGTGCTGAAGATGGTTGGTAAGCAGGAAGGAATGAGGTTGGAGTTTGACGAAGCTCTGGTAGGAGGCGCTGCGATTGACGAGTACGGGAATCCGTTGCCGGAGTCGAGTTTGGCGCTCTGTCGTAACAGCGATGCGGTTCTTCTTGCAGCCATCGGAGGGTATAAGTGGGACAATAACCCTGCTCATTTGCGTCCCGAGAGGGGTTTGCTTGGTCTAAGGGCAGGTCTGGGGGCGTTTGCAAACCTGCGACCTGCCACTGTGCTGCCGCAGCTGGTGGACGCTTCGACTCTGAAGAGAGAGGTGGTGGAAGGTGTCGACATTATGGTCGTGAGAGAGCTCACGGGCGGCATCTACTTTGGCCAACCCAAGGGCTTCGGGGTGAACGAGGCTGGAGAGCGCACTGGGTTCAACACGATGATATACAGCATCCCGGAGATCGATCGGATTGCACGAGTGGCATTCGAAATGGCGAGGAAGAGGAGGGGGAAGCTTTGCTCCGTAGACAAGTCCAACGTGCTGGAGACATCTCAGCTGTGGCGTGAAAGAGTGATCGAAATCGGTAAAGAGTACCCGGATGTCGAGCTATCGCATATGTACGTTGACAACGCTGCGATGCAACTGATCCGCGCTCCAAAGCAGTTCGACACGATCGTAACTGGGAACATCTTCGGTGACATCTTGTCGGACGAGGCGTCGATGCTCACAGGTAGTATCGGAATGCTTCCCTCAGCAAGTGTTGGGGAGTCGGGGCCCGGGTTATTCGAGCCTGTCCACGGTTCTGCCCCCGACATTGCAGGTCAGGACAAGGCTAATCCTTTGGCCCAAGTGCTGAGTGCGGCAATGATGCTCCGGTATGGACTGAGCGAGCCGGTAGCAGCGCAGAGGATCGAGGCCGCGATATTCAACGTTCTTGATATGGGCTACCGCACGGGCGACATCATGTCAGCAGGGAAGACGCTCGTTGGATGTGCACAGATGGGGGACATTCTTCTGGAGTCTCTCAGCCAGAGCACAGAGTCTTATGCCACTCCACTGACTCCAGTGACCGCTTGATGTACGTAACTTAGAGAAATATTCGCCGCCGACTCGCCGCTGGGGACTCTCTCAGGCAGACCGGCAGACAGACTTACGTCGGCACAGTTGTTCAATGTGACGGTCTGCAGTTTGCAAGACTGCCCACGACTCACGATCAATGGGAAATAATCGCTGTTGTAGGATTCTTCATCGGTGTTATTAAAAAAAAAAAAAAAAAAAAAAAATCCTTCATTGGTGTTGTTGTTAGTATATTCTTATAACCTCCTGAGAAGCGAGAAAACGCCTACTAGCTGGTTAAGGACATGGTCGTGCAAAAAAAAAAAAAAAAAAAAAAAAAAAAAAAAAAAAAAAAGAAAAAGGACATGGTCGTGCACGGAGAGTAGGAGCAATCTCTCCATTCATTAGTGTGTGAGTTTCGAATCGGATGGTTAAAAAAAAAAAAAAAAAGTTTTGTAACCCTCCTGAGATCATGGAAGAGGGTGCTTGGCCTACAGGTATGTATGTGGCCGAGCGTTGAGCAGTTGAGAAGTGTCACTGTCCTTTTTCCACTCCCTATCAGAGCACGCCGTTGGAAGATGCATCTGCCCACAATTCTGGGGCAGCATCATCTGGACGGCTGGAAGACGGAACCCCTCGGCACCCTTTTGCATGAGAGCTCCTCAGCTGTATGCGTTGTCTTTGCAGCCATCGCTCGACGCTCTTATCCTCAGCTGGTTGACAAAGGAGTGAGAGTGAGCTTATCCCATCTGCCCTTATCAGGTCATCGATAGGAGAAGGTTGACTCTGGTCATCGCTACGAGGACCTTTTTTGACTTGTTGACCCAGCAGGGTCCCTTCTGTTTGGTCTACAGAGAGTTCGCAGAGCTGTTTTGGATGTTCCCTCTCGCTTCTCAGGTGATTGATTTCGAGGAGGCGAAGAGCACTCATCCTGCTTATGAGAGGGATGGTTTTGGCGGTGCTTCCCCTTTGTTCCGTCGACCGTGCATTCTTTCCACGGACACCTCTCTACCACCTTGAGCGCCTAGCAGTCGGAACACGGCACCACATCTCGTGCTCATCGGTCCAGCGAACACCGGGCCTCTTTTTCCGATGAGCACTACATCTCGTGCTCATCGGTCCTTCTAGTGTGTCTTCAGCGAACACCGGGCGCTTAAACCACCTTGAACAACTAGGAGTCGGAACACGGCACCACATCTCATGCTCATCGGTTCTTCTAGTGTCTTCAGCGTGCTTCTACGTCCCAAGTGTTCGCTACGCTTCACTTCTAGTGTCTTCATTGTGTTTCTACGTCCCAAGTGTGTTCCACTTAACCTACTGCTGCAGATCCCAAATACCTGATCGTCGCCCGATCCCCCGTGGAGATCGACGGCTGCAGGTTGACAGGCTATGGTGTCAAAGAGGTTGATCTTTGTTTCGCTATGGTTTCTTGCGGTCTCAATTGTGATCTGATGGTGATGGTGGAGAGCAACGGCTGCGGTTTTTTCCTTTCTCCCAGCCGCTCTCGTCCTCCTCTCAGGGACGGCTTTGGTCGTTTAAGATTTGATATCACACTCATGGGCATCATGTTGAAGGTTGACAGGCTATTACGGTGGCAACGAGGTTGATCTTTCTTTGTTTCACTGCGGTGATTTCTTCCCATCCCAATTGTGATCTTCTCTTTTCACCTCTCCCAGCTGCACTCGTCGCCCTCTAAAAGGGCGGGGGCGATGGTTTTGTAAGATCGATATCAGACTCATGGACATGTACTACAAGGCTGACTGGCTATGGTGTCAAAGAGGTTGATCTTTGTTTCGTTCCCGTTGGTTTCTTGCCGTCATAGTTGTTATCGGATGCATTGGTGGAGATCGACGACTGCAGGGTTTTTTTTTTTTTTTTTTTTTTGGTTTCTCCCAGGTCCCCTCGGCGTCATGTCAGGGCGAGCGGTGGTAGTTTAAGATAGCTATATCGGACTCAGCACAGCCCACTGGAACTCGCCAAGCCCTTCCACCTGTAGACTGTAGGCTTCTGGCTCTCAACAAGGCATAGGACCCAATGAGACAGAAGCCTACAGGCTACTACAGGTAGAAGGGCTTTCAAATTGGGTGAGATCCAGCGAGAACCTGATGGCAAAATAAGTATGGAAGAAAAAATGTGATTGAGTTACTCGAGTATGATGGTAGGGTAAAATAATTGTGTCCTCAACCATCCCGGTATGCGGTGTTCTCCTCGTCTTTCTCCTCCCCACTCCCCAGCCATGCCCTTGTCTATCTTGAAGTTCCCGCTTTGCAGTCTCCCTCCTTTTTTTCCCAAGTCTGCACTCCTTTTTGCGACCTCCTCGCCACTCTCTCCCCCCGCGCCGGCCTCGAAAACCCCTCCCCCCTTAGGCTTGCCCTCATCTATCGTCCTGCTTTGCACTCTCCCTCCTTTTTTCCCCAAGTCTGCACTCCTTTTTTCGCCACCTCCCTGCCCTCTCCCCTTGCCCAGGCCTCCTAAACCCATCCCCCCCCCCTTAGCCATGCCCTCATCTATCGTACTGCTTTACACTCCCCCTCCTTTTTCCCAAGTTTGTACTCCGTTTCGCCACCTCCACGCCCTCTCCCCTTGCCCAGCCCTCCCAAAACCCTCCCCTTGCCCGTGCCTCTATCCCTTTCCTTTCTCCCCCCCCCTGTGACCTGATCGCTGACATCCTTTTTTTTTTTTCGATAACCCGGTTTTTCCCACGATGATCTTTTCCACCTGCGAAGCCACCACATCCCTGTACAATCCTTTTTTTTTTTTTTTTTTTTTTTTTTTGGGGAGATGTTATTGCTGAATTCCAGGCAACTACCTCCTAGTAATTCTTTGCTCCAAATTCCCTCCAATCAATCACTCTGACCACCGCCATCGATCTGATTTTATATATATACTAGGTTGTTTTATCGGACGTCCGGGACCCCCCTGACCGTCCGGGATGTCCGACCGGACGTCTGGTCGGACGTGGGACCGGACAGTGGATGCCCGACCTAGCGCGAAAAAAAAAAAAAAAATGTTTTTTTTTTTTGAAAAAAAAACATGTGGCTTCTACCTTGCATAATGTGTATGTCACCAAAATTTTGGCTCATTTGAGCCAGTAGAAAAAAAGATAAAAATCTTCAAAGTTTCTAATCCCCACCTATACCCCTTCTATCCCCACCAAAACCCCTCGTAACCCCCCCTCGCATCCCAAATAGCACCCTATCACCAAATGCTCAGAAAATTCTGAATTTTTTTAATGGGGGGTCTCTATGGCATGCGCAGCACTGTCATTTTTTTTCTTTCTTTTTTTAATGTCAAAAAGTGGTTGTCTGGGATCCCGGACGACGTCCGGCCGAGACCATTTCTCGATTTATGCGTGTCATCCTTGCGCAGGGCCCGTGCTAATCTTCTCTTTCTCTGTATCGTTCCAATTTTAACGGATGTCCCGAAGGACATCGATCTGACTTTTTTTTTTTTTTTTTGGACATCTTATTACTGAAATTCTAGGCAACTAGCTCCTAGTAATTCTTTGCTCCAATCAATCACTCTGACCAGGGCAATCGATCTGAAGATTCTGAACCGGCAGTTCAATCAATACTGACTCTGATCGATCAGAGTATTGATTGGATTGAGTGGATTGATTGGATTGATTGGATTGCTTGGTCATCTATCATTTCTGGCAAGTGCTCATCCATCCAATCAATGAAGGGGATTGCAGAGTGAACTTCAAGGCAGGTTGCGGATAACACTGGATATTGTTTGATGGCCTTAAAATGAGTGCATTTTCCCAACCATTACACGCCATGAGGTGGTCTCGGGCCGCTTTCAGAGGGCCGAAACGCGATGAAGCCTGCCGATTGATTTTATCAACGGCCGGCCTGATGCGACAGGTCTGGAAATGAGACTGCTCGAACCGGCTCCCGGAGCACTCTCGTCCTCCGAGGATCTCCCTCGAACCAAACCAGGCCGTCCTTTTGGTCTTTCGTCCGTTTGAAGCAAGAGCAACCCCGATCTATATATATGTTAGGCGGCCGCTTCGTGTTGTGAAGAGCCATAAAGTCTTGAAAAGCAGCCTCGGGCAATTGTCCGACGCCTCCGGACAATTTTGAGGTTCTTTTTTTTTTTTTTTTTTCAATTTTGAGGTTTCGAGAGTAGTGTGGTGAGGGCCTCTATCTGGGACCTTTAAAATTTTGAGAAAACTAGGGCGCTGTCATGGTTAGAGTTTCTAAATACATTTGAAATTTTGAAACTCAGTCTGCCATTTTGGAGTCCACTCCCGTCTGAAGTTTACACTGCATGCCAAACTCCTCGGTCACATGGCTGCCGTGGGGCAGAGAGTTTGTAATTGCAGTCTAGCCATCGAAGTAGAGGGGGGGGGTGGGGGGGCAGGCCGTTTTCCCCCCCCAAAAAAGAAGAAACAAGAAGAAAAAAAGAAAAGATGGTGGCGCTGTATCTTTTAATGTTCTAGCGGAAGATTCACTCTCCCTCAGTTTCCACGATTGATAGGGCCTTGCTCCGGTACTCTCGAAATGCGCAAAACGAGAGTGAATCTTCCGCAAGAACATGGAAAGATACAGCGTCATGATTTTTGTCTTTTGTGCAATGGGAATACAGGGGCCCAACGAGATACACGGGCTGATAACAATGCAGAGGCCTTAGGGGATACACGTGCTGACAACAATGCACTTTCTTTTCTTTTCTTTTTCTCTTTTGTTTTTTCCTTCTAAGTGGCTCGTTCGACACTCCTTGGGGCGTCCTCGGCGCCGAAGGAAGTTTCCTTGGGGGGTTTCAAGGAAATTCCCGCCATCGCTCCACCTGTCCTCGGGGACGTCGCCCGAGGACATTTCCATCGCACGATGTCAGACAAGCAAAAAGAAAAGAAAAGAAAAAATCAAATGTGTTTGAGGCCTTCAGCCAATACGGTGCCGCCACGATCCAGATTCTCGGTTGTAACGTCTCTCTACCCATGTGCCCACTCCTCTCCGTGAAACGTGGATTCCTTTTGCCCAAGGGACCTCGTGAGGTCCCTTGGGCAAAAGGAAGAAATGGCTGGGGAATCCTCGGAGCCCAAGGAATTTCCTTCGGAGTGTTTTCACTTTTTTTTTTTTTTTCCAACTGCATCCCCGAGGATAGGTGGAACGAACAATTCCTCGGGCACTTTACACGCCCGAGGAGTGTCGAACGAGCCCCTAAGATTTCCCGACTTATGCATGTCATCCTTGGGACCTCGTGGAGGTGCATCTTTCCATGTTCTGGCAGAAGATTCACTCTCGTTTTGCACATTTCGAGAGTAGTGGAGCCCCCCCCCTGGCTCCACTACTCTTGAGATGTGCAAATTGAGAGTGAATCTTCCGCTAGAACATGGAAAGATACAGCGCCATGATTTTTGTCTTTTGTGCATGTCAAGAATAGTGGAGCAAGGCCCTCTGGTTTTGTTTGTTTGTTTCTTTGTTTTTTTGAAATCT
>BFEA01000134.1:2314413-2337168 GCA_003427395.1 Chara braunii
GGGAAAAAAAAAAAAAAAAAAAAAAAGAGAGAGAGAGAAAGAAGAAGAAGAAGAAGAAGGGTTGCTAAGGACCTAAGTGTTACACTGTAAACTGGAAAATAGGGTCAAAACAAAAAAGGAAAGATTGAAAACAGGGTCAAAACAAAACAGGAAAAAAAAAAAATAGAGTCTCGGGACACTCCTGTGTTGCCCCTCCGCCTTCAACAGATCAGGGGCCAAGTCCCACTAGCAGCGTTGAGTTTCCTCAACGCCTGAACCTGGACGTGTTTGTGGAGAAGTGCGGCTGAGGAAACTCGATGCAATTCCTGCACATCTCCACAAACATGTCCAGATTCAGGCGTTGAGGAAAAAAACGCAACGTTGCTGGTGGGATTTGGCCCCAGGAAAGCGCGCTAATGGTCCACAAAACGTTTCGAGAGTGCGAGGGGTGTAAGCTCTCACTTGAAATTTTAAACCACCAGTGTTTCCTAAAATCATGCCCGTATACAAGCCACGATTTTAGGAAACGTACGGGGCACTACAGGAGCGCCCAGATTCATCCGAGCAGAAACGTTTCTACTCTATTTATTTTCCGCGGTCGATAGCTGGGCAAAGTACTGGTGGTTTAAAATCCCATTCGGTTTCGATTGTCCGTTTGATCGTGTACTTGGTCTCTGCCCGAACCAATCGGTGGTGTAAGTCTCCCCCGCCCCCCTTCTTACCGCCGATTTGCACAGACTCCACAAGGTCTACAAAATCGGTCCTCACAAGGAGTCCTCTCCTCTGCGTATTGTGGAGCCGGTGGCTGATGTTGCGGGTTTTGAACAGATCCCAGCACCACAAAAACTCCAGCACATAAAATAAATAAATGAATAAATAAATAAATAATAAAAACTCCAGCACCTCGCGAGTCCGGACGAGGTATTGGAACCGCGTCAGAGCACCTCCAGAGTACCAGTCGCAAAACGGGTCGAGAGACTTCGCAGTGCAAGCACAGATGCGGCAGGTACTACGAGCACCAGTTCTCCAAATTGTTTCTTTCGTCTTTATGAGTGCAATGCTGCTGTGCTCAAAAGATTCGCCTCATAGGCCTTTAATTGGAATTTGGAAATTGAAATTAATTTTGTAACGTGAACTGAGTTTTATTTTTTAAAAATGAAAAATGGAGATAGCGGATTTCTTTTTCTTTGTACCTGATGGGGTAGACTGTGACCATTCTCTTTTCATCTGACAGATTATGACTGTATTAGGATTTGAACCCCTCTTCTTTTTTTAATAAAAAGTCCATTTTTTTCGTTTCATAGAAACAGCGTCGAGGCTGGGGATCCTCAACATTACTCCCGGAGGTATCTGGAAGTATCATCCAGCTTAGTTTACAGGCATTGCCTGCAGGCGTCTCACAGGCTCAGCAGCTCGGAGGCTGCATCCTACACCCTCTACTGCTAAGACAACCACACCACCTACTATTGTACAGCTCTTTTACCTTTAAACCACCAGTACTTGGCCCAGCTATCAAGTCCGAGCCTCGGCCGACTGGTATGCTGAGCCTTGCCAAGGCTCGAACTATCGGGTGCTAACTTCCCAAACGTGCTTGGAGAAGAACACGGAATAAAGAACAAAAAAAAAAAAGAAAAAGAAAAGCAGAAAGCAATGACAGAAAACGGGATTCGAAAAAAAAAAAAACGAAAAGACAAAAAAAATGGGATTTACTCTAAAAGACTAAAACATTTGGAAAAAAAAAAAAAACGGTTACTATAAACATGCACGAAAGACAATAATCCTCGTCGCCTCTCTCTCTCTCTCTCTCTCTCTCTCTCTCTCTCTCTCTCTCTCTCTCTCTCTCGTTTCCTTTTTTTTTTTTCATTTTTGTGTATTTGATTTTTGTTTTTTCTTTCTTTGTTCTTTTTCTTTGGTGTCATGCCGAATGAATCGGGGCCTGGACATTCAGCAACGACCGGACCTTCCCTTTGCCGACCCCCTAAGGCTGCGGCGCGTTAACGGGGAAGGCCCGCGGCCGATGTATGGCCCAAGTACTGGTGGTTTAAAGGCGTTAAACCACCAGTGCATCTGGAGAATTCAAATGAGGTCCTGAAAAGTTAGGGGACTCAGGATAGGGCTTGCCTGGGGGCAGGCGGATTTTTTTTCCCCGGTTCAGGGTTGGGCCTAGTGCCACCCCCCAGCATGGGACTTCTTTTTTCTATTGGCTCTTCGGATACCGTGTCCCAAGCCTCCTAAATTTTAGGAGAGGCTTGATCGGATTCTCAACTTGGCTGGGGCCATGTACTGGTGGTATAAAATGACATGTGGAACCGTTGTTCCAAGAGGCTAAACAACCCATCAGAACTACTAATGAAGGGCCTATTCCAGGCCGTGGAATCTACTTTGGTTAATTCGGTCCAAGCTAACATCACCCTCCCTCCAGCCCCACATATCACTAAGTTATGCCCTCCTCCTGCAACGATTTGAACTCGTGACAACAGTGGGTCTTGTCTCTATGTAGAGGGGGCGGGGGGTGTTCTCACTTCCTGATGGGGTAGACCGTGATAATGTTTTTTTTTTCATCTAACTGTATTAGGATTTGGACTCGTGACGAGGGTGGGTCTTGTCCCATACTATTTCTGACCACTCTGAGGCCCGATAAAGGGCTGAAACATTTTTGCGCCATGGAGAAAATGCATTCGTCCCTGAATTGTTTGATGGTTGGGGCAGTGATGGTTTGAACCACCAGCGGTCGTTGAACGTGGTGTTTGGTAGCTGCCTAATGAAAAAGAATAGTTTGGAAATATTTTGGTGGTTTAATGAAAAGTACAAAGTTTGGGAGTGTGTGCAGGACGTATCTGGTTCGATTTTCCACTTGTTACTTCAATTTTGGGCCGACTGGTAGTGAAGGAAGCAGGAGCTAAGCGAAGAGTGTGTTGCTCGATGAGAGTTTGTATCCTCACACTCCAAAGCAATAGTTTGGAAATATTCTGGTGGTAAAAGGACAAAGTTCGGGAGTGTGTGCAGGACGTATCTGGTCCCATTTTCCACTTGTTACTTCAATTTTGGGCCAACTGGTACTGAAGGGAGTTGGTGCTAAGAGAAACGTGTGCTGCTCGATGAGAGCTTGTTTCCTCACACTGTAGAAATAAGGATTGTTAGGTTGATCGCCATGTTTGTGCCACTCATCTCCATGACATTTTGTTCTCTCTTGATCAAGTGGGGACCGCACCTTTTCTCAAATTGCGCGCACACTCTTTCCCAGTTGTTGCAACGTTTGACAGACAATGCCAAGTCTTGGCAATGAGAGTACTTGGGCAAACAAAGTCAAGTGTTGATTGTGGCCAGCCAAAGCAAAACATTGAGGTGGTTGAATGGATGAACGGCACGTTAAGCAGGAAAATGTGCATCCTTTCGCACCCATCAAAAGGTGCGACAAAAAAAAATCCAGGGCAGAAAGAAAAGGGTACAAGGTATCACCGAAGATCATATTTTTTGTTCTGATCAAATTAATATCTGATTCGTGGTCCATCGGACCACACGATATTAAACCACCTGTACTTGGCCCAACTATCGGCCGTGGAAAAAAATAGAGTAGAAACGTTTATAGTTGGATTAATTTGGGCGCTCATGTAGTGGCCCGTACATTTCCTATAATTATGGCTTCTTAACAGGCACAACTTTAGCAAGTGTTGTTGATTTGAATTTATTTTTAAGGTCATAGAGGGGTCATAAGTGTAAGCTTGCTTACTTGACCCTTCCAGTCTTGCCTCTTAATTGCACTGCTGCAGAGTGCGGCGCAACCCTTTTAGTTAGAAATAAATAAATAAAAAGTGTGTGAGTCTTTATGAATAGGAACATGGAGGGGTGAGTTCGGTGGTTGTCGCATGACACACACACAAGAAAAAGAAGTTAGTCATACACGTCAAAGACAATAATTACTTTGATGAAAAAAAACATGAAGTAAAAACTCGACTGTCATGCAATAATGTGTACACCGTTTAGGGCAATAAACTTGTAAAACATTTATAGAAAGATTTAAGTGCACTATAGGGATGAGGGATAACTTTATAAACGAACATTTTCAATAGGATATCGATATTGGTCCTTATAAATATGATTTCCCACTACACGCATTACAAACAAAGATCCGGAATGGTTCATTTACGTGCAGGAAGTACCTCTATGGTTAAATGCATCATTTCTAAATGAGAATTGCGTATGGAATTACAACGACTTAAACCACCAACATTGTTAATCCTTCAATTGTCGAGCCTGAAAATTCCCTGCACACCAAAAATTAAAAAGTGACATTTTTATCTTCGACCTCGGATTTAAAATGAAAGTACTGGAACTAGAAAGAAAGCTGCATATTTTTTATGACAAGAAGGGGTATCTTTTAGATTGTTTTCATCATGATTACTAGAATGTTGTACAGACAAAAAAACATATTAAAGTTTGTATAAGTTTTTGTATGATAATTTTGTTCATTTACACAAATTGAAACTTCCTATCAGTCTAGCATTTAATCACTCGATCTTTTATATCTATAATTTTTTATGTTGTTTTTTATTTGTGGATTGGTAAAGATGTCCAAAGAAGGAGACCGATCATAAAATATTTGATCCCAAAGGTTGGTGGTAGATCTAAGTTGTATAAAGCTTATGATGATTTTTTTTAGCCATGCTGTGATTCAAACGTTGGACATTCATTTGTTGAAGTGATATATTTGAATAAACCAATAAGACTGTCATGAAAAGAGTAAAAGAATTATGTTCAAAAGATAGTACAATGCTTTAACTTCGATTTAAAGTTTACTCTTAGTTTTAAAATGGTGATGAAAGGTTATTAATGGGCTCAAATTTAGGGAAGGTTGGAAGGTTCATAAACAAAACAAACGAACGTTCGTCATGCGGCATCTTGCGATCGATCATAAACTTTTTGATTCCTAAGGTTTGTGGTATATCTAAGTCGTATAAACTTATGATGAAAATTTTTAGCAATGATGTGATTTAGAGGTTGGACATTCATTTTGTTGAAGTCTTATATTTGAAATCAACCAATAAGACTGTCATGAAAAGAGTAAGGGACTTTTGTCCAAAGTACAATACTTAAATTTCGATCTAAAGTTCGCTCTACGTCTTAAAATGGTGATGAGAGGTTATCAATGGTCTCAAATTTAGAGAAGGTTGAAACGTTCATAAACAAACAAGCGGGCGTCCGTCATGCATCATCCGAGTCCTACTCATTCTCCTCCATTTTTTTCCTTATCGTTGTCTGACGCATGCTCTCTGTCCCGCTCCTGCATCCCCCTCCTCTTTGGGTATCTTCCCCTCATGTGCTGGGTGCTCCTCCTGCGTGTTGCATGCGGCACGATTACGGGTGTTACCATAGGCCTCTCTCCATTACTCTCGGCATGCACAAACTGAAAATAAAATAAAAATGGTGATGTATTTTTTCATGTTTTAGCGGACGATTCGCTTAGCTCCATGAAAGAGCGTCACTACATTACTCTCAAAATGTGAAAAGGGATACAAAATTCTCCGCGATAATATAAAAAAATACATTGTTTTTTTTTTTTAATGTCCAGAGTAGTGGAGCGAGACCCTAAAGATAAGCCTTAATCAACACAAACGACCTCGCTTCACTACTCTCGAAAGATTGCAAAATGATATTGCATTCTCCGTTATAACATTTATAAATACACTACCATATATTTTATCTGTTGTGCATCAAGAGAGCAGTTGAGAACAATATAAGAAAGATTAGCATGACCCTTGTGCAAAGAAACACATATATGTTGAATAAATAAAATAACAATAGCTCAAAGTGATACCGAACATGAAAATATATATTGCCAACTTCAAGTTTTCATGTGGAAAATGGTCGTTATATACTTGAATGATGTATCTAAGTCCCGATTAGAACATAGAAACATACATTGCCAACTTCACGTCTTTAAGTGGAAAACAATCGATGTATATTTGTATTCGGACAAGCGTCGTCGAAGCCTAAAACAAATGCACGTACGAAAAAAAAATAAAAATAAACGCAGAACTTCAAGTATTCAGGTGAAAAATGTAGGTTATGTACTTGTATTAAAGCATGCCCATGAAAGAGAAAAAATATACAGTAAGGAACATATGAAATTGTTGCACCTAAAAATTATAAACAAATAAACCAACAAAATTATTATGAGCAATAAAATATATCATTTTAAGTTCTACGTAACTTTCTAGTAGTATGTTCAACATAATCACCACAAACTAGTTGCACTCTCCCACTACTAGAGTTTCATAACGTTTGTGCATTCTTAGGTTAAATTCTCATTTATGACACAATCACAAAATTATTGTCAGTTACAGTTGTTGGAGGAATGAGTTGGTTAAACCACCACTACCTCTAAGCGTGTTTTTCTCATATTGGGGTTTTTCTGTCCCGCGGTAAGTCTGAAATGAACCAGAGTTTCAGTCTCTTGTTTTTTTTTTAAATGATTCTGTTAGTCAAAAAAATTAAGGCGATCAAACCCTGAAGAATATGGAGGTAAATAAATGAGTCGGGAAAGTTTGTGGTGGATAAATTGGTTGTAATTGTTTTTCTAAAAATCAAGAAACAATATTTTGTTTCTTTCTTTATATCAATAAGGATTGGAAATAACATTTTTGACGGTCCTTTTAACATGGAAGATCACTAAGATTAGTTTCAAAATAGGACTAGTTCAATTCTATTCGGAAACCTTCGGTACCATTATCAATATGTGACTATCCGACATAAGTTCGTATAATAATAAAAGATGATTGCAGAGTTGCGAGTATACTATGACGATAAAACTTGATGTCATCATTTACAAGGATTATTGTTTTCAAAGAGTACACATCTTTAATAATGAAATTAAGTATTTGTTGATCGTTATAAATATGTATTTCTACTTAGGATGGTGTATACAACTATTAATTAATACCAAAGAGTTCAATCAAACTATGTTTTCATATGATGAAATCTTGTGTATAAGGTAAGAGAATAGCATCGAAAGGCATATGACAACAATTTTAAAATTAAGATTTGAAGTTGACGATAAAAATTATCCCATGAGTTCAAGCGACATAACAAAACAATTAGTGTACATCAATGTACCAGCACGGGAAAGTATGTATGACCCGATATGAAGAATAGTCAATTTACACAAAAAAATTCAAATATATGCGTATTTGGTTTCATAGGTAATGACGCTATAATGCTCCAACGTTGAGAAGTAATAAAAACTTAATTTAGATTTGAGTTTGGTAAACTAGGTAGTTGCCTTATTGGTGGGGCTATTATGCGTCGACATTAAAAGATCACCTGAAAAAAAAATACATATATACTTGGATAAACCTTTTTAAAACAGCTTGTCATGCAATGTTTGCTTCTTTTCTAGTTATTTAATTTATTAAGGTCAAAAGATAGTTCACGGCTACCAAAAAATTCAAACAATGTTTTACGTTAGTTATAACAAACTTCAATGGTCATTTCAATTAAACATCTTACGAATCCATAGAGTGGACAATATACCCCTCCCTCTCCCTCCCCTCCCCCCCCCCTCCCCAAAAATGGGGGAAACTATGCGGGAGTCACAAAAAGGAGTTATAATTCCAGTATGGGCCAAGATACAGTTTGCAAATGCAGTTCGGACAATGTATACAACCCATCTTTTTGGCTAGGTAGGGTGCTTGAAATGCAATTGTGTATTGTATTTTGACCTGTAGTGCAATTATAACTTATTTTTATGACTCCACTTAAGTTACCAAAAAAAAAAACATCAGACTGCAAGGCAAAAATGCACTTTCATGCATTTTTTTTGTAAATATGGTAACATGTTAATTTCAAAACTTTATGAAATGTAGAAATCTCGGCGAAGGACTTCCCAACAATCCCAAAAAAAATAAATTTGGCAAACGACAATCGTGGAAAGGCAAAAAAACAAAACAAAAAAAACCCTAATTTTAGTTTGTGGCTCGTTAACCAAAAAGTTGGAAAGTGGTGGTCTAGTTATGTTTAGGTAAAGGTTACACCTTCTATTTGTAAATTAGTATAATTATAAATTGAAGTTGATCATGCGTTTCTGATAAGATGGATTACAAATCTGTTAAGTTTATTCCCTCGATACAAGATTGTCTCAAGAGTTATCTTGGTTGGGCTGCGAGAGAACTTAAAACAAGAAGTCAAGATATGATAAAAATCTTAAGTTTATAGAGGTATTTGGCCACTCATACGTAGCTAAAGAGTTTAGTTGTTTTGATTTCTCGCTCTCTTCGTCTTGAATCAAAGAAAAATAATTATAACGATCATTCAAAGGTAATAAGTGTTGTTCTCTCTTTTTGGCATGGAAGAGTCCTAATTTTGAACCATCAGTCCCCCCGCCATCCTAAATTTCGGGGGACCGGTAGGACATGTTCACGTAGCCTACCGGTAGCACCGTGGGAAGAACCGACCAACCAGGTAGCAAAAATAACAAATGTGGTAAATTATCGCCGTGATTTATTTCGTAGTCGAAAAAAAAAATATTTTCATTTTTGATATTTTTCCTGGACAACTCACAACCTAGTTTACAAACCCTCCAATTTTTAGAGCTTTTCATTTATTCTTATAAACGCAAAAAAACGAATAATTTTGGGTATTTTTTCCATTAGGCCACAAGTGGTCAACCGACAAAACTGAAAAATGCAACGAATCGGCGCGACACTTTTTTCGCACTCTAATTTTTTATTTTTTATTTTTCTCTAGATAGATCACAATTTAGTCTATGGGATTGCCAATTTTCATATTTGTTTATAAGTTCATATGAGTGTGAAAAATCGCCAAATTTGACGTTTGAAAATTGCAGGACCGAACCCGCCCGTGCCTACAAGTCGCCCCCCCCTAAAAAAAAAAAAACGGTTCGTATGGCCAACACGCGAATTTAAGTCGGTGGGGGAGTGATGGTTTCAACTATGGGACACAACGTTCATTCACCAACACGAGTTGCTCCCAGTAATAGATTAAAGTTATTTCTAAATGTGGGTGGTCCAATAGTTAAGGGTATTTTCTCTCAGCACGGGAATGGACGTGGTAAAATATTAATTAAAAAAAAAAAAAACATTACCCGAATATCTTGTTTTTTCAATCATATAAGCGGTTGGGTCTCTTTCATTATAGAAAGTCACATATAAACTTAAACAATCCATCCACTGCTAACTTGATAATAAAATAATAATAGAAAACCCAAAATAATAACCTTAATTGTACATTCATAACCTAGGCTACTAGAGTGGCCTGGGACCACTTGCCCGACCGAAAAACATAAAATAAAATAAATCAGAAAATAAAAATTAGTTTTTAATTTAGGTTACCTGATTGGACGTTCGGGACCCCCCTAACCATCCGAGGTTGTCCGCTCGGACAATCGGTCGGACATCCTTCCCGGGCAGTCTGTCCGAGCCTAAATACAATGAAAAGAAAAAAAAAATCCTAAACAAAATATGAAAAAAAAACTATGTTATGCAGAAAAATAAATTGAACAACGTTTGCCTTGGGATGATATCGAAATTCGTTGTCAAATTTAAAATAAAAAATAAAATAAAAGACTCCCCCAATTGTTTTTCCTTTTTTCGTGTTTTTAATTGTCAAAAATTGAGTTGTCCGGGCTCGGACATCCGCAATCCTCGTGATTGTCCGTTAGCCATGATGTTCTGCGATTGGACAACTGGTAACATAGTTTTTAATTAATTTTTTTATTTTAAATTTGGTAATGAGTTTTTATATGACCCTGACACAAAAGTTATTCAATTTTTTTTTTTGCATAACTTAATTGTTTTTTTTTTTTTTTTTTGCTTAGATCGTCATTGGTCTTTGCACGGTCGGGTCACCCGGGGAAATAGGGTCACCCGGGTGGCCGAACTGGTAGCTTAGTGCACAACATTTTATTTAGTGAAATTACTTCTTACGCAAAATCTTACGAGAAGTGGAACATTCATGTTTCATTCAAGCATTGTGCTTAAAATGAAGGGTTCATTCGTGGGGTCATTGAATAATGGTTTAACAAATCTAAAAAATGACGCGTTTTTTCTTTTTCAACGTTGATGTTCGAGTTCTTCACTCGTTCATTTTTATTAATTAATAAATAAATTTGAGATGTGAGATTAACATTCAAATTTTTACAAAAAGGATCAAGGATTACGAAAGATAGCTTTTTTTTACGTCCATTCGTGGAGTCTTAGGAAAAATGAAGCGTTCATGTTTGATTCGAAGTCTGTGCTTAAAATGCAAGGGCCTATTTGTGGGGTTATTGAATGAAGGTCGAACCAAAACATCAAAAAAATGACGCATTTTTTTATTCTCAACGTTGAAGTTCGAATCCTTCACTCGTTCTTTTTTTTTTT
Source organism: Chara braunii (assembly GCA_003427395.1). Lineage (NCBI taxonomy): Eukaryota > Viridiplantae > Streptophyta > Charophyceae > Charales > Characeae > Chara > Chara braunii. The sequence goes on from BFEA01000134.1 coordinate 2,324,769, forward strand.
TTTTTAAGTATAAATAGTTATAAATCCGAGATGTGAAATGAATAATTATTTTTTACAAAAAATATCAAAGATGTGAAAAATTATTTTCGGTTACATCCATGTGTTGACCGTCGTAAGTTTGATTATTAGGGATCAACGTTATAAGTCTTGAATCGTGTTTGAGTTTGATTGGTATTAGACTACGCATATTTACTCTGCAGTGATCAAGGAAAGGTTCCAACTGAAATATTTATATGTGGATAAGTAAAAATCATCATATATGCATCATGTTGAAACTCACTTCCTTACCGGAAAGTTGCGGAAACGATGTCGGCGCGAATACCCTGACAAGGGTTTCCGCCCTAGTTTTTGCAGGTGACCGAGAGTAAGAGTAAAGGTCTAAAGTGTACCGCGCGAGACGCGCCTAAGTCTGTTTGGTTACGTAGGTAGGATGCTTGATTAGAGTAGAGCGGGTGTGGGCGCGCGGGATTGAGGCGCGCGGGTGATTTTTCCACTTTGGATCATGCAACCGGCATAGTTGGCCGGCCTTGACTTTGGTTACTAGGAGTAAGAGGTGCCCTTGGTAGGGATAGGTGACCATTGGTAGTCTAACGTGCGAAGTACGGTGCGAGGTGGCCACGACGCAGAGAGGGCAAGCCGGCATGGGAGCCTAGCGGTCCCGTGTCTAATGAGAGGTAGGAATGAGGGCTGGGGCTGCGTCCCAGGCCTGGGGGCTGCGCCGCACCTGTTCATATGGAATACCGCGCTGGTTAATACTAGGGTTGGGCTTAGCACTATAGGTTACGGTGTTGGACTATTACAGCAGATATACGGGGATCCAGGCCAGTGGGCAGCAAAGCGGAGCAGCAGAGGAGCGTGAAGAAAGTGGAGGGGTTGAGGGTCCTGTGGGACTATCCCTTTTGGTTTTGCTGTGGGGGAGTCCGGTGGCGGGCCCGTGAGGTAGGACCAAGTACCAACGGTCCTCCTCCCCCACCTGGTTTTCTCTTTTTGTTATTTATCATTATTTTCTTTTACCCCTAAGGTCTTAGAAAGTTTTCATTTTTTATTTTTCCTATTTTTTATTTTTCTCAGGCAAGGCCGGTGCCGGTACCGAGGCTTGCAGTGAAGCCCTCAGCCTGATTTTGTGGGTACACCACGAACTGCCGGGGTTCCACTGGGGTGCTGTAGTCCTTCGGGACATCCGTGGAACTGGAACGATACGGAGGAGATTAGCATGGCCCCTGCGCAATGGAGACATGTATAAAGTCGGGAGTAGCCCAACACCGGTTGCTTGTTGTGGCGTACGGTGAGCTGCCGCTGCTGACCGTTCCCTCGGCCGAGTTGAGCACTGGGCGCTACGTTGTAAAGGCAGCAGGGGGTGGACAAAGGTGGTAGACGGCGGGAGGAACGACGTCGGAAGGGAGGCTCCGCAGTAGCTGGGCTACGGAGAGAGGCGTGCGTGCCAGAGAAAGAGAGAGAGAGAGGGGAGGGGTGCGTGGGAATCACGTACCTGGCCAACTTCAGGGCCGGATTCAGGGAGCACGGAGTACCTGCCAAGGTGGGGGAGGTCGGCTCCGAGCGAGCGGACCGAATCGTATGTGTCTCTCGGTGTACTGGCAAGGCTATGGTAGCAGCAGAGTGGCGAGCTACGAGTAAGCAGGCAGTTGAGGGAGTGAGCGCCACGAAGAGGGGAGACCGCTGTGGTGGTGATCTACGATCCCTCCGCCGGACTTGGGCATGGTGGCAGCAGTCGAGGAGCCGATTCCCCCTGAAGTTGCCCTCGGGGTCGTGGGAGTTGTTGCACAACGGTATCGCCATTATACGATCAACGGCTGATTGGCACGTGCTGGTTTGGGAAAGGGACGCAGGGGGAAATCGTCAGTGTATGCGGACACGGGTCCCCGGTAAGTGCATTCGAAACGGAAAAAAAAAGGTGGCGGAGTAGGAGGGAAAAACATGCATGGCGGACGGAGAAGCTCGTAGATCGCCCGTTTCTTAGCCAGACTAGGCAAAGGAGGGCACTGCTCCAACGTTTTAGAAGGAGGGGAACATGGTGGGAGTGTTAGTTTGAGCATTGAATTAGTATTTGGGAAATTAGAGTGTGACGAGGGTGCGCGGGGGGCGTCGAAGGCGTGAATATGGCGCCATGGAAAAACAGATAGATCGCCCGTTTCTGGACGAAAACGGGCGAACTAGGATTCGATTCCGGGGTCTTAGAACCTCGCGAGTTAGTCTGTGAAGTCAGATTAGCGAGGCATGGGGGAGAAAGGGCAGCATAAGCAGTGGAAGCTGCGCCCAGAGGTGGAGTGCAACTAACTATGAATGCATGTAGCCCTGTTCTAGCGCTAGATTCATGGCGGTTTCGAGGTATGGGTAAGGAAGAGTACCACAGCAGCAGGGATACCTGCAGATCGTAGGATTCCAAGATTAACTACGCCCCTCTCGACTACTTGCAAGTGACCGGGGCCATAGCCATATGCACATCCCTGGGATGAATGTGGTCATACTTGCGGCCAAGTGCATCTAGAGGGAGTGCATATCAGTGTACTCCYTATGGCTGATCTGTGCGAGAGCGTGCATGGGTGCAGGGGCGTTGGGAATCGAGCCGAGGGTAAAGGCATCAGTAAAGCCCAACAGATCCAAGAGAAGAGCAGACACACACACGCACACACGTGCATAGACAAGGGGGAAGGGTGTGCACGTGGTACATGTACCCGCTCCTATTTCCGCAGGAGACTCATTCTTGAAGTCTACATGCTGAGTCCGCTCACCTATTGGCCGTAGATTTGCCCTCTCTATGTATTGGGCAGATAGCGGAGTGTGAATCATATCTACGTACTTTGGGTCCCTAGTGGGGTTCGTGGTGGGTACCACTACGGTTACCAAATGCTCGGATGCTCGCAGCATTGCCACTATGACTATGTGACCAAAAACCTGATGTTGCAGGTTGTTGCTGTGACTAAAATATCGAGATTGCTGTAACCAGGATTTAGCACCAGTAGGCTTCCTGCTGTTTTGTTTTCTGTCGTGCCCTTCCGCTGTGCTTTCCGGTTCCACGTCGCTGTGTCCTTGCCACATGGGGTTATATGGCCACCTTGTAGCTCGTGAGTAAGACTGGCCTCCGGAGGAGGGGCCCATCTGCAGTCACAGGGCCCAGGCTTGTGTCTCAAGCACTGAGCCAGGCACGTTTAAGTGTGGCCACCTTCACGCTATGCAAATGCAACTGGTCCATTAAGCTAAAACTTTTTGTTTATATTCTTTTTGGTAGTTTCCGTACTACTCGGACAACTGTGGAAGTTCTAGAGCCAAACTGTTACAGCATATCCCGGCTTTCAGACAAGAGTTCACACTTGCCAGGCCGGGGAGTGGATCGAATGTCTGAAAGACTAGGTCCGGTAGGCGGGAGAGAGGGGCAACAGGGCGCGTGCCTGGTTGTGGTGTAGGTCTGTATAGGCGACGTCGGCGTGTGCTCCGATTGCTGCCATGGGAATTTCTGGAGGGTGTGCAGTGCTCCTGATGCTGCAGTAAAGTATTACCGGGACACTTCAGTGTGCGAAGCATTGTAAAGCAATGAGCTGTGGTTATGGGAAGGGAGTGAGATCGCTGGTTTTCGGCAGTAATGTCAAATTGTTACCACAGCTGTTTAAAGGCGCTTGGGGTGGTGGGCGGTGCTCCTTGAGAAGCAGTATGGTTACAGGAGTGTAGCCGCTACAACGAGCTGGGGTTTACGGGTCTTTCATACCTCATAGCACTGATGTGGTTACGCAGTGAGGGCTATTACTGTGGAGGTTGACTTCTGCACTATTGGGGAGGTTGCCATGTCTCCCAGACTGATGCAACAGTGAAGGGGCGGTAGGTGAACCACATAACTGCTGGGATTTTCATTGGTACTATTAGCTGGCTCGGACTGTTACGACAGCAAGAACTGAGTTGGCTGCTGTTGGTGGTAGCAAGAGCGCTGCAGTGGGAGATCGGAGTTGCGGCGGCGGTGCCCATACACTGCTGGATGTTGGGTCCAGCTGGCTGAGTATGTTTCAGGTGGGCTGCTGTGCTCCAAATTGGTGCAGTCATCGGGGGCAGTATTGTAGGCTGGTCAAACTGCTGCTACTACGGAATGATCGGTGCCGTGCTCAATAGTGGAGGGTCTGCTGCAGTGAGGCCAGCAGAGTGCAACGCTGTGTAACGCTGTGCAACACTGTGTAACGTTGTGCAACATCGGGTACTGCTGAAGCTTGCCGCTACGGTGCCACCTTGTTGCGTATCCCGTACTGGGTTGTGCTCCCGTGGATGATTTTTCGTTGTGCGTCATGCTGTGCACTAGCTGCACGCAGCGGTGAACGCAGAGGGGTGAGCGAGCGCTATACAAAGGGCTAGTGTTATGACTTGGAGGGGCCGCAGGGCGCTGGGAAATGATAAGACTGCATAGTTAACAGATGTACTGTGCCTACCATGTGCTGCTGCTGCGAGAGGCTGTATCAGTACTGTTTGTCAAAGAGACTGCAGTTGCCAACTGTGGATTGGTCGGGCTCTTATTGGGCTGTTGTGGGACTGCTGCAGCAGTGTACCGTAGCTGTTCTTCGGTACGGTAAGGCTGCTGCTGCAACTTGGAGGGCGGTCAGGGGACTGTCGACGCTGTATCCGGCTGAGGGTTGAACTGCTTGCTGCCGCTGGTAATTGTTGTGGACTACTGGTTAGCTTTGCACGAGCTAGGACTGGGTGGCTATCTGGGAACAACTGGTGCTGCGGTTGGTGACTGTGCTATTGCTGGTTTGGGGGCTAAACGAGGAACAGTTGCTGCTGTTTTTCTGACTGTGCACGACTGCTGTCGGTTACCAGTTACTGCTGCATGCGGCAAACGATTGTTGCGGGCTGCTGTTGGTCGTGCACTAGCTGCTGCACCTTGGGGCTGTGTGAGAATTGCTGCTGCTGGGAGCCGCTGCTGTTACTGCTGGCCGCCACTGAGTACTGAGGCCGCATCTAAGGGCCATTGCGGGCTGCTGTGCGGCTGTGGTTGGACTGCAAGAGGGGTTGTTGCTGCTGCATGATAGCAGGTTGTTAAGGGGAGTTAGTGCTGCGAGTTAGGAGATCGTCAGGGGGTTGCGTTCGGCAATCGAGTTCGGCACGTGACTCAGGGTTGGTCAAGCTGTCACGGTGGCTGCCATTGAGGGGCCCTAAGGCGAACCAAGATAACAAGGTCCCCTCATGCGAGTCTGAGTGCGCCCCCCTGAGAGTCTCTATACTTTCTCTATCTGTTTTTCTTACTCCAAGTCTAGTTAGTTAGTTACGAGGGGAGGGCGGCAGGCGGGATTGCAACCCGTAGGTCCGCATCAAGGCTCTGTGGGGAGTCCTCCCACCGATTGCGGGAGCTCTGTCGGAACCTAGGCAAGGTTCTGGAGGCAGGGAAACACCAGGTAACTTCCTCCTATCTGTATACTCCCACTACACCCATGTTTGCATATCCCCCTATAGCTTGACTAGTGTATGCATGCCTGGCCCTATGACTTTTGTTTTCTATTCAGGACATAACCAGACAAATCCATAAGTTTGGGTAGTCTGGTAGCCTTGTTTACTTTGGGTTTCTGTCAGTTTCTTTTTGCCTTGGCTTTAGGAGAAACAAACCAGGCTGAGGACCAAGACATGTTCCATAAGTTTGGGTGGTCTTGGTCCAACGCCTCCCACATGATGGAACCGGAAGGCTATAACTTTGATATACTTTACTATTATACTATCTATGAACAGGCTAGTCAGGCAGGGTTCCATAAGTTTGGGTGACCTGACTATAGCTTATCACCAACTGAAGAGAGTACTTAACTAAGAATAAATTTGTGGTACGAAGGGGAAGGCTGAGTCTTGAGCTGAAGATGATCGGCTCAGCTATATGCTACCTCAAAAGACTAAGTACAAACAATTATATAAACCTTGGATACTTAAACAGTTCAGGGCGACTAGGATGACCTAGTCATATGCCCAAAGAAGAAAAAAGTTGTTGTGCCCTGTGTTTGTGTATACTTCTGGGTTGGGCTAGACATATTCCATTAGTTTGGGTGGTCTAGCCTTATGCCCTATGTAAGCTGGGTATAAGGGACAAATCATTGAAAGGCTACGAACTATTGTTTGCTAAGGTAACTTGGGGATGGTGAGAGAGTGCATGTTTGTGGTTTGACCTGCATGTGACTGAGTGATGCCACTTCTTAGTCTGAGTTTGGATTTGATAGGTAGTTGTTGTAGTTGCTCGCCACGTACTAGAGCCATAGGAGTTAGAGTCGATTCTTGCATTTTCWRGGCTCGCTTTTRTTTACTTAGCTCAGTTTYTGCATTYTCTGGGATCTTYTTGAKTCAGACTTGGTCTTGTATAAATCTTGGTAAGCCACTTTCTCTACGGGAAGCGCTGCCGAAATTTCTACGAAATCAAGGAGTTAGTCAAAACTTTGACTTCTTCTGGATCCGGCCTTAACGACTTTTTGACTTAGTAAGAATCTGGGGAGCCTCCTTTTCTAAAGGAGATGCTGCCAAAATTCATACTAAATTAGGGTGTTAGTCAAAATTGGGCCCTGAAGGATCAAAGTCATTTTCAGATTCCAAACTTAGCTTTGTATAAATCTTGGACTAGCACTTTCTCTACGGGAAGCGCTGACGAAATTTCTGCAAATCTAAGGAGTTGGTTGAGATTCTATCCGATAGAACTTGGACTTTATGTCTAAGTTCAAATCTGACTTAGTATAAATCTGGGAAGCCTTCCCCTCTGAAGGAAATGCTACCCAAATGTTTGCTAGGTCGGGGAGTTAGACAAATTTGGACTTCTCGGATCAAAAGTTTGACTTTTGGGCTATTATATTTTCTGCGATGTCACTTTTCCTACGGGAAGCGTTGCCGAAATTTTCCTAATTTATGGGAGTTGAATATGTTTTGACAAGTGGCAACATATGTAGGGGAGGCTATGACGAGATCCACCTTTCGCTGAGCGCTAGTTAGAGGTAGACTTAAGCTTGGTTAGAAATGGTGACTTGCGTAAGATTACGATATGAAGATTATTCTCCCTGAACGTATGGACTTAGCTTGAGATTGGCCTGTCTTGTGTTACAGTTCTCTCTGATCGATTGATTCAGGACTTGGACTAAGTTCAGCTTGATCCTACGAGGATCACCTTCGGTTATCATTGATAACAGGTCGGTCGCCGACTCGACTCGTCGGTTTACGACTCAACCTCAACCCACTCTACTTACTCAACCTAAAGAGGCTTCAGCCCTGGTGATCTTCTCTATTTTGTTAAGGTTTCACCCGGACTTTTATTGAATGACCATTGAACAAAGGTACTGAGTATTTACTGAAGGTTGGTTGGCTGGAGGTTGGGGCTTGCATGGCTGAGGCAAAGGGTATGAGCATAGAGATTGGTTGGAGTTGACTCCGCGTAGTGCATGGACTTCTGTTTGACTGTTCGATGTGATTGCACGTATGTTATGTGACTTGGATTATTGGATTGGACTGCCCTGCGATCTTATATATGTGCATGTGGAGACCCACTGTGATTGTGAGATGTGATCGTCACACGTTCATTCCCATATGTGTATATATGTGTGTATATGTGTATGTATGCGTACCTATGTAGGGTACTTGTGTGGCCTGTAGGGTCCGCGTGTTAGGGACCTAATCCAGGGTTGGAATGAATAGAAAGGAGGGAATAACCCCTCTATTTATATATATGCTTTCTTGTTGGGATTTATTTTGGTGGAACGATAAAGTTCCGGGCGGAAGGGTCAGCGTATCGCTGGTGAGGCGCCAGACAACTCACCACCGCTCTAAACCCCTTCCTGCCCTAGGAACCGTCTTACCCCATACCCTTTGGGACACCTCAGGGTGCAGAAGGCGGTAAAACCCTCAGGCCGGTTTTGCGCCCGCTAAAGGGTTACCCCCTATTGGCGCGCACGTCAGCCGACGCCTGAGCATCAGAAGCGACCGCATAGCTCAGAATAGGCCATTTGGGTATGGGTACCACATAATGTGTCGTCATCGCAGTTACTCACGTAGAGCTGCATAATGAATTGGTATGCGTGGATCCTACGTTCGAGCGATCTTATAGTAAACCTCACGTACGACAGTTACCGACTTCCACTGCGTAAAGTTATGGGTTGGATACAAAGGGACTAGGAGTGTGCCGCGTTGTACGTCCTTTGTGCCGTTCAGTACTCGTGTGCGTGTGTGCGCGTGCTTTACTTTTGTGTACCTTATAGTGATGTGTGCGTGGCGCGTGGGATACGGCCTAGTCGACCGGCGACGAGCCGCGCTTAGGACCTCAACCCCCCCAAGATGTCGGTTCGCGTGCGGGTTCGATAGAGGCGTAGTACCGTGCGTACCCCTTATGCTACAGCGAACGAGAAACGCCATCGGCTGGTCCACCTCTGCGATTACAGCTGATCAACCTTTGTACAGTGGACTGGTAGCTCGGCGGGGATACGCCCACCGAAGGGAGGTGACAGCTCCCGTAAGGTGGAGGTAGTCGTGCCTCGCGTAGGCCCTGTCATGTCGTAGGGGCTCGCTAGAGGTATGGCTGGCGCACCCGGCCAGAGCGGCCTAAGGAAGTTTCACTTGTGTGTTCGCGGCAAGGTTAAACCAACTCCTGCGTGACGCGGCCGGGAGGGTCCCGCGCTGCTTCGTGCGGTGCCGAACCGATGCGCTCGACAACGATGAATTGCATGGTAGGCGTAACCGACTACAATGAAAACTTCTCGTTCAATATGAGGTGATATTTTAGTGAAAGAGACAAATGTTGCAAAATGTCAAACATTTTTCTATGATACGACCGAGATGTTACAAACATTATTCTGTAATACGACCAAGATGGATCGAACATTTGATTTAAATTGTGGAGTTAACGCACCCAAAGAGCATAAACTTTCAAAATGTTGCAGGACTGTAAAAATACACTTCAAAGAAAAAAAGAAGAGTACAAACAGTTGAAATAAGGATAAATAAAACAACTGTCCTATAAAGTTGTATGTGACATATTGCATAGGAAAAAAACAAGGGACCAACCCCGATTTGGATAACTCGTGAAAAATTGTGAACGATCTACAAATGAAATGTTGCACAATCATAACTTTCAACGTACCTTTGAATGTTGTACAATTTGAGTAAAATTCATAAACAAAGGGCATACGGAAAAAAACCTTTCAAAAATTTTATTGTCAATGAGATTAGTTTATATGACCCCCTTGTTGACAACTGTTTCTAAGGTTACATAAAATATTTCGCCATTGGGAGTTGTGCATCCCACAATGATTAGCTAGCCTCACGGCCTTAAAAACCAAACCTTAATGGTCGCAAAAGGAAGAGTAATGAGATGGCAGGATGGAGTTGGTTGCCAATTATCAATGTGCAATTGCACCTTCCCCCTTATATTAAAGCTCTCTCGCTCTATCTTACACAAACTCAAGATTGACCATTAGCGCTCGCATCACACACGTATACACAAAACCTCTCTTTCTTTCTCTGTCTCACACAGAGAGAGAGAGAGAGAGAGAGAGAGAGAGAGAGAGAGAGAGAGAGAGAAAGAGAGAGAGAGAGAGAGAAAGAAAGAGAGAGATGAGGGGGAGGGGAGGGGGGAAATCGAAAAGTCCAAATAGGACCAAGAGGGTACTTTAGGGAATCGAAAGCGGGACTCAAGGGGGTAAAGAGAAAACATAAAGAGTAAAAAAAAAGGGGGAGGAGGGGGGGGGCAGAGCGGGGAGGACTCAAGGGGGGGAAAGAGGGAGGAAATTATATGGAAGGGTTGTACATGGTCAGGGGATTGTGGGAGTAAGGATGAGACTCATTAGAGGAAATAAGGGAGGTAAAGGGAGCGGGGGGGGAAAAGGAGTTCCCCTCTAAGATCCTCCCCTTGAAGTTGCTTTCCTGACTCTTGAATGTTGCTAGGAGGGGGTAGGATAATGGTGACTGGTACCGAGGGGAGCCGCCCGATTATAGGAAGGTCTGCTCACAAACATAATATTGCAACCAAGTTGTCGGTGATAAGCAACATGAGGGAAGATGGGGTGCAATAAACAGGCCGCCCTCACAATATATGTTTTGATGAATTTCTTGTACGGTTGTCGGTGATAAGCAACTGGAGTAATGCCCCCCATAATAGATGGGACCGTGCGGTTTTATGTTTTTTTTCTATAAAAAAAAAACAAAAACAAAAAGGGAGGTTTGCCCAGCCTAAGTTTGAAACGAAAGAGGAGAACCACACACGAGCGACACCAATGGGACAAGGTTAGTGTTGCACAAGTGCTTTGATGAAATGGCATGTGCTAGTCTATGCCTCCCCTCACCGCTCTCCCCCTGGTCCCGTAGGTGAATCCTTTTTTCCTTGTTAGAGAGATCCTAGCCTTATCATTATCAGATCCCTCTCGTTATTAATTTGCATTATATATTTTTGAACCCTGTCTTATTGGAGGTTGTTCTTTCCAAAAGCATCTCCAATTTCTGTCCTCAGCAGGCCCACGACCACATCCGCTACCCTTACCTTTGTCATCTACTGGGTCTTTAGTAGCATCCTCTAGAGTATTTTTAGTTTCCGTCCTCAATGGGTTGATGGCCACCATCCGCCCCCCCACCTTTATCATCAACTAACTAATCATGGTGTATTCTAATCTTATTGTGTTTTCCATGCAGGTAGCAGATCACCCTCATCCCTTGAGACAACCTCTAGGACAAGTTTCCCGACGATAACCTCCACTTGGGCCTATCCCACCTTTACTCTTACCAACGAGACCCCTAAGACATCCCCTACAACAGATTCCCTACCGATATCCTCCAATGGAGTTTTGTCCTATGTACCCTCCCCCCAATGGAGTCCCTTATTGAGTCTCATCGCCACAATTTCCGAAAAACCATGTCAAGTTACATAGTAGGTCCTTGAGAGGGCCTATGTCGCGGGCGGAGGCAGCGAGGGTGGACGTGAAACGAATTGACTTACCGTGAGGGCACGAGTGTGCAGCCCGTAGTTCGTTTGTTGATGTGGTTCGGGAAGGGTAAGGTAGTGATTATGCTGTATGTATGTTTTGTCATGTTCGCTGTACACAACTCGAATAGAGAGTGTGTGTGGGGTCCCGATTGGTGCTTTTTTGACGATGTTCATGGGACGGTGGACCTAGTTTCCAGCAGGTGGCATTCCCATCAATAGACATGAGAATGTGTGTGCGTGTGTGTGTGTGTGAGAGAGAGAGAGAGAGAGAGAGAGAGAGAGAGAGAGAGAGAGAGAGAGAGAGAGAGAGAGAGAGATGCAACATGTCAATGGCGGGGAGCACAAGGGCAGGTGCTGACCTACCAAAAAAAGAAAAAAGTAATTTTATTGGAATACAAGAGTTCGCAGCCCGAAGCCTGCTGTCTAGTGGGTTCAGCATCTGTGTCAAGGTGTCCCATTTTCGGCGGAGGGCGATCATGATGCAAAGTGGGTTGTTAGGGGTGAAAAAAATTGTGGGGACCAGTCCTTGACGAAATTGCGGACTACCTACAACTAGCTCGGGTGGAATCGGGACTTTTGGAAAAAGGAAGGACCGGTCCTCGGGTGGAAGTGGACCCCAAAAAGAAATGGGGGGCGTTGGAGTGGTCCTCGGGTAGAAGCCCCCCAAAAGAAGTGAGGGCATGTGAACTGCAAAAGGGCCCTCAGGTCCAGGCGTTGAGGCCCGTCTTCTCAAAACAAGGAGGTCAGGCACAACAAAACAGACGTTTTGCAACAGGCAACCTTGACGATTTTCTGTGCCCGGACGAACTAGCAGAAAAATCTGAAATTTTGAGAATCCATAGACGAGGTTGTGTTCTTTCAAGGAATAATAGTAGAGCATTTTCAAAAAATCATTTAGACTGCAAAATAGTTATCGCGCCAATTTGGCACATTTTCCAGTTTTGCCACTAAGCCATGTCTAGGCCAACTAAAAAAGTACTCCAAATTCAGTGAGTTTTCGCGCTCAGGAGAATGCATGAAAAAACCTGAAAATTGGAGTACTCCTAGATTTTGTTGTGATCTTTCCAAGAAAAACGCTCAATAAATTGAAAAAAATCATTCCAACTGTGAAATAGATCGCGGCCGCAATTTGACCCATATTTCAATTTTGCCATTCATCATCTCTCTCTCTCTCTCTCATATCAACAAACTTAACAAAACTCTCTCTCTCTCTCTCTCTCTCTCTCTCTCTCTCTCTCTCTCTCTCTCTCTCTCTCTCTCTCTCTGTGTGTGTGTGTGTGTGTGTGTGTGGTAGCCCCCCACCCCTCCCTCTCTCTTTTTCTCTTTCTTTCTCTCTTTCACTCTGTCTCTCTCTCACACTCATAATAATAAATGAAACAAAACGCTCTCTCTCTCTCTCTCTCTCTCTCTCTCTCTCTCTCTCTCTCTCTCTCTCTCTCTCTCTCTCTCTCTCTTCCTCTCTCTCTGGTAGCCCAACCC
>BFEA01000134.1:2389500-2413574 GCA_003427395.1 Chara braunii
TCTCTCTCTCTCTCTCTCTCTCTCTCTCTCTCTCTCTCTCTCTCTGTGTATGTGTGTGTGTGTGTGTGTGTGTGTGTGTGTGTGTGTGTGTGTGTATGTGTACGTGTGTCACACACACACACACACACACACACACACACACACACACGCACACACAAACTCGCAGGGAAGAGAATGACATGAACACAGAGCAGAGGAACAGCAACGAGCGAAAACGAAGAGGGCGGCCGACACTCACCTTGCCACGGGGAGCGAGAACAAAGAGGCCAGGAGGTTGGCCTTCAAAGCGCGTCAAAACAACGGGGTTCGAAATTCAATTCAAATTTCCAACGCCTCACTGCTATAGGGGCAGCACAGGAAGATGGGCGCCTCATACGAGGGCAAATGGCGCAAAGCCCGATGAAATGGGACTGCCAGTTGAGGGAGGGCGTCCAGGAAAGTTTGCACCCACTACCGACAGGGGCTTGCTGAAAATATTTTTAGGCTCAGGGGAGCGACAGGGTAAATCAACTGTCGGAGAAGCGCAACTTTTTGAAAAAATTCCATGACATATTGTCTTAGTCTGCCTATTTCTCTGATCCAATCTACCAAATAAGCAAGAAAAATTCTCAAAAAAAAAATGGGGTTGCCTTGACTTAAAAAAAACAGACCCCAGGGTCGAAAAAAAAACAAGTCCAATCACCTAACATTGACTATATCTTCTCTCAAATCGAATATGTGGTCATTATATCTGTATTTCAAGTATTTGGGATATTTTTCAATCATTAAATGTCGCAATGTTATATTCAAGTGAACAAGATATGAAAGAAGAGAGTTAAGCAACTATTGGTCAAGTAACACACAAGCGGCCAACTACTCGCTCAATCTTAACCGAAAGTAATTCTGAAATGAAAAAAGAATCAGCGATTGTGAAGTTTTTTTTGGGTTCCAATGATAGAAAGGTGTTGAAATAGCTAAATGTCCCCCGCCTTTGAAAAATGTTGAACATTCTCAAATTTTTAAGTGGTAAAAATATGAAACATTGTGAATGTCGACCTTATAGTCAAATGCAAATAGACGTTAGAAATGTTGAAAATTTGAACATTCTAAAATTTTTGAAGTGGTAAAAATATGGAATGTTGCGAATGTCGACATTATAACCCAATGTAAATAGACGTTGTAGGTGCGAATACCCTTACAAGGGTATCCGCCCTGGTTTTTGCAAGTAACAGAAAATAAGTCTAGTTGAAGTTTGAGTATACCGCACGAGTCGCGACAATGTCGGTCATTTACGTTGACTGGATGGTTGACTAGAGTAAAGAGTGAGTGGCCGCGCAGGTTTAAGGCGCGCGTGATTCACCCCTTGATGTTGATTACGAAACCGGCGCGGACGCCGGTCTGTTTATTTTTATTATTATCCTTAAGTTTTATTTTTGGTTACTCTTGATTAAACTAGGATCTAGGGGATATTTTCTTTCGATGGTTACGTTTGACCGAGTCGAGCGCGTGTGCGGAGGGCGACCTCGACGACGGCATCGACAACGACGGCGCGACTTCGTGCGGTGAGCGGGGTGCCAAGGAAGTGTGGCGAGGACGAAGGCAGCTAGCAGCGCCGGTGGTAGCGGGCGGTGGGATCAGCCGGGTTGCATTCGGCAGCGAGCGCAGAGTCGAGGGGGAGGGCATTAGCAGGACGGGCACAGCAGCGGAAGGGGGGGATGAACCTGGAGGGGTCTCCGTGCCGGGTACATACGGACAGCAGCCAGGCGCATCGCTGAACAAAGGAGATATGAATGTTAGTGAGAGGAGGATAGGGAGTTGAGCGAATCTGGACAATGAACGCGTCCGGGTGCAGTCAGAGGCAGGCAGAAGGGGGCTGACAGGGGAACGACGAGCAGCGGGGGACAAGGGGGTGAACAGTCGAATGAACCCGGACGGGTTCCCGCGTTAGGTACGTGCGAAGGAGGGAGGAAAGAAAGTATCTATCCCACCCGTTTCTTGATGAAAACGGGTGGGAGAAATGTCTATTCCAATGTTTTCGTGCAGGGCGAATCTAGATGTGTAGTTAGTTTTAAGAGAGGATTAACGAAAAGAGAGTTAATAAGAAAAAAAGTTGCGCGGAGGTGGCAGAAACGGGCTATGGCAGAAATAGAAGAAAGCGATATTTCGCTCATTTCTTAACGAAATCGAGCGAAATAAAGTTGTAAACTATGTTCTGTAGGTGCTCCGAATTAGAATATGATGTTAGTTTTAGTAGGGGGTCAGTAGATCGGGAGTTAGGAAGGAATAACAGTGCGCAGAGGTGCCGAGAGGAGATGGATGAGGGAGAGAGTGAAAACCAGCTTGTCCATCTGTACAAATGCAGGTTGTGGTACTGAACGAGTCATTTGTTCCTTTCCTTGGTGTGATTTAGGTGGTTCTTGATACGATTTAGATGGTTGTGTTCAGATGTGTGATATGTTGACGTGTTGGGACAGACTTGCGTGCTTTAAGTTTTTGTACATAATTAGGTACATACCGAGGTATCTGTGTGATCGATACCTGAGTTACTCAGCAGAGTGGGATGTGACGGCTGGGTACCTAGGCTGGTGTTGAGAGAGATATTTTATTCTGGTGTACATAATGAGTTGAGACCCTATGGGGTTTGGTTTTTGTGACGATCACTATCACTCTCACTTGTGTGGCTTTATCCTGATGAATGTTGGCTTTGTGTGAGAGATGTGTGAATGTGTGAAATGTAAAGCTGCCTACTCCTCGGTATACTCGTGCGACCTGCCCACGGGCAGCTGATGGGGCAGAGTATAAGGGGAGGGAGCGCAGTCTGTTTGTGAAAAGTTGTGAGGATTTTGCCGGTTGTTGATTGTTTAAGTGTGATGGGGGTCCATAAGAAGGTCTCTCAGTGATGTTTGTTTCATGATGAGCCCTCCTTGGATTTTGGAGAAGGGGATGTTTTGTGACGTTGTGTGTTATAATGAGACCCCTCGTCATTTTTTTAGCAGGGGATGTTGTGTGTTACGATGAGACCCCCTCGAATTTTTGAGGAGGGGAAGTTTGGTTTTATGATGAGACCCCTCATGATTTTTGGAAGAGGGAATGTTTTGTTATGTGGTGAGACCCCTCGTGATTTTTGGGAGAGGGGGTGTTTTGTTTTATGATGAGAGCCCCTTGGATTTTTGGAAAAGGGAATGTTTTTGTTGTTGGAAGACTCACCTTCAAAGGTGAGTAAACTGATTTATGGCATGGTAAGTTGTCTGATGAGTGATAAAGTCTGACGAAGAGGGTCACTTTTGCTTGGAATATTTGAGAAAGTCGCAATGAGTGCAGGGCGAGAGACGTCTCAGGACGGGTGGCTGCTGGCTCTGATCAAGTCAGGGATCACGGCCTCGTGTACCTAGTGGTGATTTTGTTTATGAGCATGCGAAGGATGCCATGCCTATTGTGGAAGGGCTGGTAAATGTCTTCGGACCCCTGCGTATCGCGCAGTGGGCCTGTGATTTTGTTTTGCGACGCCCCGTCTAACCACCTGTGCTAGTTCTGGGACATATTGAAGAAAGGTCAAACTAACGGAAAAGAAGTTAGTACCTCTAGGACGTAACCCCATTGGATGGCTGCTAGCCGGCGCAACCGGGCTGCCGGACCGCGGGGTAAGAGTTTAAGGGGGGTTGCCCGCCCCAGTAAAATTACTCCGCCGGAAAGTGATGATTGAGAATTTTTGGAGGAATCCTGATTGGATGTTTATCAGGAGGAAACCTATGGTTGCGTAACTAACGAGGGGTACTACCGTTAAATAACAATGCGGTGGGCCGTAGTCCTGGTCCGATCAGCCAGGCTATGGTGGGCCAAAATGGAGACCTAGCCTTTCTATACTCTACTGCAGAAAGAGCTGAGTGGATATTAAGTATACGTATATACTTATGTGTACTTCAGTGCGAGAGATTTTAAGAAGGAAGGCGAGAATGCCTTCAGAGGTTTCGATTAAGGCCCTCGTCCCTAGTCTTTGCCAAGACTAGGGACACCCAACGAGAAGCCGAAGGTTGTCTAGGACCGGGGAGAGGACGATTGGGAAGGTCTTTGAAACTTATGCGGTCAGCGTCCTAATTTCTGGGCGGTGAGAGGCCCGGGTTAGGAGCCTGGCAGCATATAGTTGTGAAGGCATGGTTTGATGGAGGCCTCTACCTTGTGTTTGTCCGCTAATTGGATTGGTCATTCCTTTCGTCAGCATTTGAAGTGTGGATGGATTTATAGCCTTCTGATTTGGCGAAGCGACGGGGACGTCGCTTAATATGGTCCGGTAAGCTGTCGGTGCGAATACCCTTACAAGGGTATCCGCCCTGGTTTTTGCAAGTGACAGAAAATAAGTCTAGTTGAAGTTTGAGTATACCGCACGAGTCGCGACAATATCAGGCATTTACGTTGACTGGATGGTTGACTAGAGTAAAGAGTGCGTGGGCACACAGGTTTAAGAGGCGCGTGATTCACCCCTTGATGTTGATAATGAAACCGGCGCGGGCGCCGGTCTGTTTATTTTTATTATTATCCTTAAGTTTTATTTTTGGTTACTCTTGATTAAACTAGGATCTAGGGGATATTTTCTTTCGATGGCTACGTTTGACCGAGTCGAGCTCRTGTGCGGAGGGCGACCCCGGCGACGGCATCGGCAACGACGGCGCGACTTTGTGCGGTGAGAGGGGAGCGAAGGAAGTGTGGCGAGGACGAAGGCAGCTAGCAGCGCCGGTGGTAGCGGGTGGTGGGATCGGTCGGGTTGCGTTCGGCAGCGAGCGCAGAGTCGAGGGGGAGGTCGTTAGCAGGACGGGCACATCAGCGGAAGGGGGGAATGAACCCGGAGGGGTCTCCGTGCCGGGTACATACGAAGAGCAGCCAGACGCAGCGTTGAACGAGGGAGATGTGAGTGTTAGTGAGAGGAGGATAGGGAGTTGAGTGAATCTGGATGATGAACGCGTCCGGGTGCAGTCAGAGGCAGGTAAAAGGGGGGTGACAGGGGAACGACGAGCAGCGGGGGACAAGGGGGTGAACAGCCGAATGAACCCGGACGCGTTCCCTCGTTAGGTACGTGCGAAGCAGGGAGAGAGAAAGTATTTATCCCACCTGTTTTTTGATGAAAACGGGTAGGAGAAAGGTCTATTCCAATGTTTTCGTGCAGGGCAAATCTAGATGTGTAGTTAGTTTTAAGATAGGATTAGCGAAAAGAGAGTTAATAAGAAAAAGAGTTGCGCGGAGGTGGCGGAAACGGGCTATGGCAGAAATAGAAGAAAACGATATTTCGCTTGATTCTTAACGAAATCGAGCCAAATAAAGTTATAAACTGTGTTCTTTAGGTGCTGCGAATTAGAATATGATGTTAGTTTTAGTAGGGGGTTAGTAGATCGGGAGTTAGGAAGGAATAACAGTGCGCAGAGGTGCCGAGAGAAGATGGATGAGGGAGAGAGTGGAAACCGGTATTTCACTCGGTCACGGATGGAATCCAGTAAGGGAGGAGGCTAACCTGAGGTTTAGCCTAGGGCGAACTCACTGGTGCGATCGAGGGAGTTAGTGGTTAGGGAGTTAGAATAGGGATGGGCTGCGTAGTGGCTATGGTAGGGCAGCGAGGGAGAGCGGAGACCTCGCTCGTTTCTTGGTGAAAACAAGCGAGAGAGGAGACGTTTTGGAGGTTTTGCAGGGTGGCGACCGTGAATGTGAAGCTAGATTGGTGAAAACGTCAATGGGATAGGAGTTAGTAAAAAGATAGACTGCGCCCAGGAAGAGTGGTCGGCTGTTGCATAAAAGATGGAGTGAATCTACCCGCCTTTCTGAGACAGATTCATTCCATTTTGCACATGTTGTTGATGCGAGTAGCGCAAAGTCGGCTGCGGTCATCGGTATAGCCGTGACGAACACCGTTGCCACCCGTCATAATCCATACCCCGATCGAGCCTACGCCGACCTCTTGTGACCAGCGGGCAGTAAGACCAGGGGAAGGGGGCTGCAGGATATTTGCCTGGCCGGAGTACTGCCCGCAGTATTGAGTACGGCGGCGGGGGATCAGCCACGGGATGACAAAGGCTATCTTGCGGAGTGGAGCGCTGTCTTTCGCAGCGGGCGAAGCAACTGGGAAGTGGCCAGGGAGCTTGCGGGCCTAGCTACTAAATAAGATACTACCTATCTTACCAGTCTGCACATATGGGAAGACTAGTCACAAAAAGTTGCGGGTTCACATGTTGGCCGACAGCCTGCGGCTCGTTTGAGCCGCCTTTCACTAAGGTGTCGCTGATGGGACCACGCGTGTAGTTATTCGTTGTATGTCATTGAGCATTCGGAGCAGCACTGACCACTATTGCGCGTTGTATGCTATACTGGCCACAGCTACCACGGCAAACCAGATTCGGCAAGGCTACAGTTACCATTACTGCTTGTTGACAGTGTGGGTCGTTGTCTTGTGTCAGCTGCATATGCTTCTGCGGTGGTATCGTGCATATTACTACTCGTTGAGGTTGAGTGTCCTGCTGCGGCAGCTACTGGGCCTATCGTAGGCTACGGCGTTGGTCCGAAGTTTGACTGTTCGGGCCAACGTGATTGCGGGGGGGGCGAAAGGCGTAACATGAAGGAGTAGCCAGTCTATTAGAGAAGAGTTAGGGTTAGAGTTCGAAGGTTCGTCAGGGGATTAGGGTTCAGCAGTTTGACGTCAGGCTTACTGAGCGGCTGACACATGACCGCCATTGAGGGGCCCTCAGGCGCACGAAGAGCTCAACACCCTCTCGCGCGAGTTTGAGCGCACCCCTCTTGTATCTGAGAGTCTCAAACCATCTATTTTTACCCTTCTTACTCTGAGTCTGGTCCTGGTTCTGAGAGGAAGGCGGCAGGCGGGATTGCAATCCGTAGGTCCGCGTCAAGACTCCGTGGGGAGTCCACCCACCGATTGTGGGAGCTCTGCCGGGACTCAGGAGGAGTTCTGGAGGCAGGGAATCGTTAGGTAAACCACTTTCATTTGTACAGCCTACTACCACCCATGTTTGTTTATCCCCCTCCAGTATGACTGTTGTATGCATGAGGTTGTCCCTATGGTTTTTGCTTTCTCTTCAGGACCTAATCAGACTGAATGGAAGGAACGTGTGAGAGTGAAGCCTAAGTTTTTTCTTTGTTTTGGTTGAAAGCATACAAAGGGATAAACTGGGAAAAGGTGGAAGGAAGGCAGTTTTGCATGTGTTTGGAAGGGTCAACCAAAGCCTGAGCATTGTTTCTACTATGAACGGCTCAGGGCTATGTTTATTTAGCTGTTTTCTGAAGGACCAGGCATTGTTTCTACTTTGAATGACCTGGTTGCTATGTTTTTTTATCTAGTTGTTTCTGGAGGACCAGACATTGTTTCTACTGTGAATGACCTGTTTACTCTAGTTAACTCTAGGGGTTTGCCTGATTAAAAGGGGTTAAGTTCTTGTTTATTCTGAGGGAGAATTTTTTGTCTAGGGCTAAGCATTGTTTCCATGGTGAATGGTTTAGCCTGAAAACCACGCTCATAAATTAAACTAAGTACAAAGGAAAATACTTTATGTATATTTGCATGTGAACTGGCAGTTGGGCATTGTTTCTACTGTGAATGGTCCAGCGTTAAGCCATATCATTAAAAAGAGAAAAGAGAAAATACAAAGTATAAATGAAAATAGTTTGGGCAAGCTGAACATTGTTTCTACTGTGAATGGTTCAGTACCCTGCCCATATTTGCCTTTTCTTTTGAAAATAAAGTCAGAGAAATACTAATTTTTTGGATATTAAACAGCTCAGGGCGACCAGGCATTGTTTCCATGGCGAATGACCTAGTCATCTGCCCAAAAGAAGAGAGAAGTAGTTGTGCAACCTGTTCGTGTATATCATAAAGACAAACTAGGCATTGTTTCCATGGCGAATGGTCCAGCTCTATGTCTTATGTAAGATGGGTATAAGGATTCAAGGACTTGAAGATTCATGAACTTTCTATATGGAATGAACTTGGGATGGTGAGAGTACTTACATTCGTGGTTTGGTTTGCATGTGACTGAATGAGATGACTAGTTTGTTTGGGTTTCAGTATTATAGGTAGTTGCTTTAGTTGCTCGCGACGTGCTAGAGCTATAGGAGTTAGTGTCAATTCCTGCATTTTCTGTAATAATTTTTCTCTACTTAGGTCAATTCCTGCATTTTCTAAGATCTTTTCTTATACTTGGCTTTGTATAGATCTCCACAAGCTACTTTTCCTGTGGGAAGCGCTGCCGAAATTTCTACAAACCCAAGGAGTTAGTTCAATTTTGACTTTTCAAAAGTTCAGCTTTGTTTTTTCTCGTATCTAACTTAGTTAAAATATAGGGAGTCTCATTTTCTAAAGGGAGTGCTGCCCAAATTTTTGCTAATTCAGGGAGTTAAACAAAAATTAAACTTTGGGAAGTCAAAGCTACTTTCAAAATCTAAACTTAGTCTTGTATAAATTTTGAAATAACACTTTTATAGAGGGAGTGCTGCCGAAATTTCTACAAAAATTAAGGAGTCAGACAAAACTTGACTTTCCAGAGTTATAGATTATTTCTGCCTTTATATCTGACTTAGTATGAATCTGAGAAATCTCCCTTTCTAAAGGGAATGCTGCCCAAATTTCTACCAATTCAGGGAGTTAGACAAATCTTGACTTTCCAGAGTTAGAGATTATTTCTGTCTTTATATCTCACTTAGTATAAATCTGGAAAGTCTCCCTTTCTGAAGGGAGTGCTGCCCAAATTTCTGCTATTTCAGGAAGTTAGACATAGTTTTGACTTTCCGGAGTTAGAAATTATTTCTGTTTTCATAACTGGACGTATATAAATCTTGGAAAGACACTTTCCCTACGGAAAGCGCTGCCAAAATTTTCTTAGATTAAAAGAGGTCGAATATGTTTTGACAAGTGGGGATTTTTTATAAGTCCACTTTGACTAAGGGAAGATTTTACCATATTGCTTAGAGGTAGGCTTAAACATAGTTAACCAGGATTATTGGGTAAGGTCGCGATATGGAAATTATCCTCCATGAACTTATAGGTTCTGCCTGGGGCTTTGACCTGTCATGTGTTACAGACCCTTTTGATCATCTGATTCAAGATCCGGACTAGGTTCAGCTTGATCCCTTAAGGATCATCATCTGTTATCACTGATAACAGGTCGGTTGCCGATTCGTCGGTTTACGACTCAACTCCAACTCACTCATGCCACTAGACCTAAAAGCTTTAGTCTTGTGGTTTACTTGTTTTGTTATGTTTTCATCCGGACTTTATTGAATGACCATTTAACAAAGATACTGAGTATTTTTATTGCGGGGAGGTTGCGCTGAGGTTGAGGTTTGCATGGCTAAAGCATGGGGTATGAGTACAGAGAGTGGTTGAAGTTGACCCCGTGTAGCGTGTGGACTCTTGGTTGAATCTTTGATGTGATTGCAAGCATGTTTGTGGTTCGGACTCTGGATGTGATTGCCTGCGATTACATACATATATGGTTGAGAGGAGCCCCACTGTGACTGTGAGAAATTATCGTCCTATATAACTAACCCTTATATACTTATATATACCCAGAGTATTGGTAAGGCCTATTGTGATTGTGCATAAGGGTTAACCAGATTATGTGTCGAGAGGAAAAGGGGATTCCCCTTTTACTTGTGTTTTTTGGATTTTGTATGGTTGGACGCTGTAGTTTGTGGCAGCCGTCAAAGTCAAAACCCTTGACTTTCGCCCAGGCCCGGAGTGGGACTCATCTCCAGGGCAGTAAGAGGCGACTGCCACCACAGGTATGGACCTGTGTACCACCCGCTCTGCACAAGGTGCAGAAGAGGGTGTGTGATCCTCAACCACGCATAGCGGTTGTCCAGCGTCGAGAGATTAACCCTCAAGGCACGTGTCAGCCGACACTTGAGTGTCGAATGCGACGCTCGAGATTAACGAGGACCGCACGAGTGTGGGTACTACATAGTACGTCATCATTGCGACTGCTTGTGTACGCTTGCATTGCTAGTCGATATGAGTAGGCCCTGCGTCCGCGCGGTTTTATAAGAAGTTCCACGCGCGACGCCCATCCGATTTCCGCATCGGAAAGTTATGGGTTGGCTACCGAGGGGCTAGAAGCGTTGTGGCGTCGTTTGTATTGTGGCGTTTCGTATATGTGTTGTTTTGTGTATATGTGTGTTTGTAAAGTGGAGTGCGCATGGTGTGTGGGATGCGTTCTAGTCGACCGACGACGGGTCGCGCTTGGGACCTCAGCCCCCCAAGATGCCGATTCGCGTGCGGGTCCGATAGGCGTATTACCGCGTGTACCCCCTATGCTACAGCGAACGAGAAACGTCCTTGGCTGGTCCACCTCTGCGATTGCAACTGATTAGCTTTCGTACTGTGGACTGGTAGCTCGGCGGGGATACGCCCAACGAAGGGAGGTGACAGCTCCCGTAAGGTGTAGGTAAGTCGTGCCTCGCGTAGGCCCTATCCTGTCGTAGGGGCTCGCGAGAGGTATGGCTGGCACACTCGGCCGGAGCAGTTTAAGGAAGCTCCACAGGTATTATCTGCGACGAAGGATTTAAATCAACTCCTGCGTGACGCGGCCGGGAGGGTCCCGCGCTGCCCTGGTGCGGTGCCGGACCGATGCGTTCGACAACGTTAAAAATGTTGAAAACTCCATCGAAAGTAGTTTTGAAATTAAAAAAAAAAACTAGGTTACCTTATCAGACGTTCGGGACCCCCCTGACTGTCCGGGGTTGTCTGCTCGGACAATTGGTCGGACACCCTGCCCGGGTACTCTGTCCGAGTCCGAACACCAAAACAATTAAAAAAAAAAAATCCTTTAAAAAATCTGAAAAACAACTATGTTATGCAAAAACATAAATTGAACAACGTTTGCGTTGGGATGATATCGAAATTCGTTGTCAAAGTTAAAATAAAAAATAAAATAAAAGACACCCCCTATTTTTTCCCATTTTTTCGTGCTTTTAATTGCTAAAAATTGAATTGTTCGGGCCCGGACGTCTGTGACCCCCCTAACTATCGTCATTGGACAACTGGTAACATATAAAAAAACATTGATTGCGATGTTTTTTTTAATTTGGTCTTAAAGATTGAAAGGTGTTCAAGATGCTAAATACCCCCGCCTTTGGATAATGTTGAACATTCTAAACTTTTCAAAGTCGCAAACATATGAAATATAAAACGTCCACCTTTTAGTCGAATGCAAATAGACGTTAAAGATTCTGAAAACTTTAAAATGATGAACTTCAAGATGCTGAAAATTTTAAACGCCCGCATGAGGCAGTCAAATGGATTTTCATGTTGATGATGCAAAAAATTTAAACTATTCCCCGCACTCCCCTTATTTTATTTTATTTTTAATGAGGGGTCGTTCATAGTTTTCGACACCTTCACCACTTCAAAAATTTCATAAATTTAATCGCCTAGATATATTTTAAATTTGAATATTTTAAAAACTTTTAAGTAATAGAAATGCTGAAAAACTTTAATCACTCCCTTCCGTTTTACTTTTTTTGAGAGGTGTGTTCAAAATTTTGGTATCGATATAAATGTTAAATATTAGTGAACCCATTAACCACCTCTTAAGTACTAATACATGTGTCTAGAGAAGTTTTTTTTTCGACCGGATAGGCTATTAGATATTTGACCTTGTTTATTTATCACTTGGTGGGGAATTGCTTCAAAAGAATAGGTGGTATCACTCTTACCTTTGAGTTCATCATTCTCTTTCATAAGCAATTCCTCACTTTTAAAACTTCATTAGGTTTTTTATTGAGCAATCACTTCCTTTAAATATAAGTTGTTTTATAAGACTTTGATAAATTAGTTGCTGCATTTTTTGTTATCTATGTGCTACCATGAAAGGGTTTATAATTAAATCTTTATTATATCTCGTCTCGTGTGATTATTACCTATTTATCCCGTCTCGTGTGATTGTTACTTATTTTCCCCATCTCGTGTGATTGCTACTTTTTTGTCTCATCCCATGTGATTGTTACTTATTTATCCCGTCTCGCGTGATTGTTACTTAATTTAACGTTTAATTACACAAAAAACTGATAGTTAGAAAACTTAAAATCATATTCGGTAACCGACGTAACAAACCAACATATGACTAGTTTATAGTAGCTTTATACCAAGATCACTGAATGTTTGGATATTTTTCCAAGGTGGAAAGGCAAGATTATCCGTAGTGTACGGATTATGTGGTGAAATAACAAAATCATAGGAGACAATATTCATGTACTTCCAAATTGTCTATTACTAGGACCATATTCCTATTTGTTTTTGTTCTGCTGTTCAATCAACTTTTTTAAGGATCCACAACCATGTTTTTCTTCGCTTAAGTAAATCTTTATTTTTTTGTTCCTTTTCAACTTTCTAATTATAGATGGGGTTTCATTTGTAATAGACATACTCTTGAGGTTTTTCGCTCTTTGTCTTCATTTTCCTAAGTAGATACATGTTTCGTATCTTTCGGTGATCTCATTTAATGTTTTGAAAAACGTGAGGCTGCTTCTGTTTCTCATTCCTCGACCTTGTCTATTATGTGTCGTATGGATAAGTTGTTTGCACACAAGAACTGCCCATGTACTATAGATACTCTGACACCACACTTTGTGCCGACGGAAAGAAAACGAAAGTTGAAGGCCTTCCCAAACTTTCTTTGTAAAGACAACTTCATTGCACTTGATCGTTTATGTTGAGGGTCTTTGCTTTACATGACCAATATCCTTAACGATTTTTTTTATTTTTTTTTTCTGCTTTGCTAAGCAACACGTAGACACACTTCAAACATCTCTTGACATTTTTTACATCTCTGATCGAATCAGTCATATAAGGGAGATTGAAATTATTATTATCATGCAACTTTCAAACATGCAGTCAAACAATGTTAACCTCCAATAGTGCAACTGCTAGGTTATGAGAGACAAATAAGACCACTTTTTGGTATCCTTATCCTTTGGAATATAATAAGCATATGATTAGATGACCCATCACGCTTCCATTTCCCAAGTCCTTCCACATTATGATATCGAGCCTTGCAACTCTAGAATATTGTGGATTGGTGCTCAAAACAAGGTAGGAAGGTGACCACTTCTTCATTCTATACTAACAGAAAATAACGAGTATTTTACCTTCAAGTTATTTCACCTTCAATTGAAGACGACTTTGTCCTATGCAACCCAGGACGTTCTGGGAACTCCTATGGGAAACTTAACTTTTGTGTGACTATAACGAGTATTTGTTCATTTCCTCTCTTGGCAACAGACTTAAGTTGCTCCTTGGATTCAGGGTTGCAGATGATGTCTCGGTCTTCATCAAATGAAGAGAAATTGTACTAAGTCTCAGCAATGTAGTATGCAGTGATTGAATAGTTTCATGATTTTTCCAAGGGGTAACTATGGCGCAGTCACATTTTCAGTTCTAAGTCCACTTCAGGGATCGCTGATTACAACACATCCCCACCCAACCCTAAACCTGGGTTAGATACATTGAATTTCATGATTTTCCTCGCTTTGGAGCAAAATTCGCAAAACCGTGACTGAAATGCATTTAAAAGTTAAAACTGAAAACCCTGACCACGCCTTAGTTTTCCCTTTTTCCAATTTCAATGTAATTTTAGAACAAACTAACTAAACCCGGCCTCAGTTTTCTTAAATAGCAATATCAGCCTTGGGCACTGTGCCCTTCAAAAAAAAAAAAAAAAAAAAGCAATGTTGGGATTTAATTGGATATGTTGTTCATGATGGGTCACGTAGTACATATATGCCGACTCATAAAAATCAGAGGGGGCTGCTTAATGGGCTTTCGACATAACTCTAGAGCATTCAAGACTACTCCCTTTAAAAAAACTTTTTGGTTCTGGCTCCATGTCCATTTCCGGTTCTGGCTCCATGTCCATTCTGGACAGCAACAGTCCAGTTCCTATTCCACAGGTAAGCCAACCAGAACACATCTTGCACTCACCCAACGCACCTCTCCATTATGGTTGGAAGGCCCAAGTGGACGTCATTGATTTCTTCCCATAGGAACTATATAGTATATACCACCCCTCACCCCTGCCTACTGTAGCCTCATTGACCTAGCCCTCGCCGTGAGCAACATCACTCCTTTTTTCTAATTGCCATCACAAACTGGCCATTCCGGTTCCTTTTCACAACGAGCAAGAATGTTAAACCACCAGTACTTCCTAAAGTCGTGCCTATTAACGCTACGCGATTTTAGGAAACGTACGGGCCACTACAGGAGCGCCCAAATTCATCCAACTAAAAACGTTTCTAATCTATTTTTTTCGGCAGCCCATAGCTGGGCCAAGTACTGGTGGTTTAAGTACGTTACCAAGCACTAAGGTAGCCTTTTTGTTAATTGTAACAGACGAGCTATTGATGCGCAAATACCGTGATAACTTCTTCGATATCGCTCTTGAGTCTTGTCAACTTTCTCATCAGTTTTCTTTTTTTTCTTTTTTTCTTTTTTGGGGGGGGGGGGGCAAGGCTCCAATCTATTCGTGGGGAGCAGCACGTGCTGGGAAACGGGCCCAGCGTCCCATTTCTCATCACTTTTCTGGTTGCCAGCGTCCCATTTCTCATCAGTTTTCTGGCCGCTGGTAGTACTGGATTCCTATCCAGAGAGACGGGGGTGGGGGGAATTGTTCAAGCAAATTCCTTTCTAAAGTAGTTATTCTAGGGGACCTTTTCGCTTGTCACTTTGCTAGGACTTGCTGGCTGTGGCCTAAGTTCGGGCTAATGAGCAGACAGGAAGGAAACTAAATCAACGACTCTCTTCTTTATCATTTTGACCGTTATATATTTCTCGATTGATGTGTGTCATCCTTGCGCAGGGGCCATGCTAATCTTCTCTGTATTGGTCCAATTTTAGCAGATGTTCCGAAGGGCGGTTATATATTTTAAAAATGGGATGGGTCACTAGGTTGTTTTCTGGGCACCCGGGCACCCAACTTGTGCCCAGATATACGCCCGGGTGCCCGGCTGGGCATGACCCCCGGGCAGGGTTCCGGGCAGCCCCAGCGMAAAAAAAAAAAAAAAAAAAATCCAGAAAAAAAAACAATGTTGTGTAGAATTGCAATACAAACAACTTTTGGCTGAGGGTCACATCAGAACTCCTCACCGAATCGGAGATGAAAAAGAAAAAAGGACTCCCCTTTAACCCCCCCTTAGCCCCTTTAAAAACAATTTATACCCCCCTTTCCCCCCCTTGACAGCCAATTCTCAAAAAATGAAACGAGCCCGGATTTGGGGTCCTCTGGGAGAGCGCAGAAAGGCGCGAAAAAACAAAAACAAACAAACAAAAAAAAAAAATTGCACGCCTGGGTGCCTGGCCAGGCATGAAAATCTTCCTGATGGGTTGATGAAATTTCTTGGAGTGTATCGTTTAAGGACGTCGCATTCCGGATGTACTTTTACATCCATCATCCATGTGTATTCTTCCTTCTTCTTCTTCTTCTTCTTCTTCTTCTTCTTCTATGCATGCGATCTGACCTTTGCGGCTATAGTCCTTTCCTTTTGCACTCGCTATTTGGATGCTTTCTTGCGTTTCTTCTCTCTCTTATGCTATATGTGTGCGATCTGACCTTTGCGGCTATAGTCCTTTCCTTTTGCACTCGCTATTTGGATGCTTTGTTGCGTTTGTTGAATCTCTGGTACTTCACAAGAAGGAAGTTGATTGTTGAACAACAACACTTTGTTTTAGCTTTACGCCAAAATCGTTTAAAATATATAGCGGATTTAGCCGCGTTAGCGTTGACGAATCCTATTTTAGCTATTATATTACAATGTCTATTACTATTTTTTCATTGGCAGGAATACCTCCATTAGCAGGATTTTGCAGCAAATTTTATCTCTTTTTTGCTGCTCTAGGTTGCCGAGCTTATTTATGTTTGAAGTTGTCGTTACTACGTTACCTATCAGAGGACTGCAGCAGCTCCTTCTAGGTTACTTGAGACTGATGCTGCTGCTTTCAGATTGTTGCTGCCGTCTTTGACAAACAGCTCGACCTGCTGTTTTGCAGCTACAGGTATTACGGCTCCTTGCTGGATTTGCTATGATGTTTGCAACTGCTGTTGTTCGGAATCAGTCGAGTACAGCTTACGGTAGAGCGGGCTGTCGTTGCCAAGACCACAGGCCCGCTAACCAACGAGTGGTTGCTATGGTGCCTTTGCTGCCGCTGGTGAAATGCAGCAATCAGTTGGCACTGCTATTCACTATATTTGTTGCCTTCCTATTGGTACTGTGTACTGTTCAACTGTTGCAATTAGCTGGGGCTTTTGCCGCAATAGCACGTTACTGGCCACTGATTAGTGCAAACTGTTACGGTTGTTACTACTGCTGTTCATATCAGCTGCTCCAGTGATTGTTTGCTGCCGCTGAGTTTGATTGGTGCTGTTTACAGTCATTGTTGTTCCTACTGAAGGTGGCTGCTATGATTCATGTGTCTGCATAAGTACCGACAGGTGCTGTTTGAAATTGCTTCCACTTCTAGATGATTATTGCTGCTCGGCGGTTGGCAACTGCTGTTCGTTGTCTTGCTACTTCTACGGCTGCTGCGATTACCCGGTGCTGGGCACTGCCGCGGCAGCTAGTGTTGCTGCTGCAGTTTACTGCGGCATAAAACTGCAGCAGTTGCCTTGTTACCCCGGCGTGCTGCCATTTGTGACGAGTGCGAGGCTGAGGGAAAACAGGACAGGAAGAGCCGAGGGGGAGGAGAGAGAGAGGGAGAGAGTGAGAGCACACACACACACTCACTCGCTCGACACGACCGAGGGTCGGACGCAGACACAGTGGCAAAGACACAAAGTCGAAGTCTTGGATTCCGAATGCCGAAACAGGAGCAAGTCACACTGAGTACGAGCGTCGAGCACAGCAGCTGAAAACTGGTGCGAGACTGGTCCCCGTACCGTACGGGGAGCCAGTATAAGTACCAGTGACACGTATGGTACCAGGGGCATTTCTGCAAAGGCCCCGAGGGCAGAACTGAAAAATGTGGTATTTGAAAGTGGCGCCCGAATTGCAGCATGGCGCCAGTTGTCCAAAATCCTACAGTACCAAAGGAGGGGTTTGGAAAAAAGGGTGCCAGCACGAAAACAGGATGCAGCCGAAACAGCAAAAAGATAGACCAGGTACGGAAACCTTGTTACGACTTCTTCTTCCTCTAAATGATAAGGTTCAATGAACTTCTCACAGCACCCCCAGCGGCAAACCGCCGAGATCACCGCAATCCAGACACTTCACCGGACCATTCAATCGGTAGGAGCGACGGGCAGTGTGTACAAAGGGCAGGGACGTAATCAGCACGAGCTGACGACTCGCGCTTTAAAAAAAAAAAAAAAAAAAGATAGACCAGGGATCGAGCCCTGGCGCAGTCCGTAACTCTATTGGTATTCACTGTCCCAGTGTCCCTGCTGTTGCAATCCTGTCACTGTTGCATCATCACTGCTGCTGAAGCAGCATTTTGCTGTTGCTATGCGCTCCAATTGCTGTGTGATGTTGCTATTGTGCACCGCTGCGGCTGCTGTTGAGGATTGTGGTTGTAACTCCTGCTGTACCATGCAACTGACGAGCTTTGGTAGTGTGAGTGATCCGCTTTTTAAACCTGTCGGTTTGATATGATAGATATCATATATCATATATATTATGGAGCCCTTACGGACCTTAGGTGGTTGAAACCCTTGTCTTAGCGATGAAAAAGCAATGTCCTATACCCCTAGACGAACTAAATGCAAGGATTGAACCCTCGCAAGCCCCTAGCGGGCACACAGACGTTCTGCGCGCAAGGCCCCGGCAAGCCTTGTGCCCGCCCTAAGTGAAGGCGGGCCTGCATATCGACGTGAGGCCTATTTTTGTCATTCTTCGTATGTGGGTACCAGACAGTTACAGCACGCCACTTGGTTACAGAGCAACGTGAGCCTTCCCTGGCTCCTTCCAGAAGCAGCAGCTGCGCCGTACAGTTGAGCCCAGGGCTCAGGTGGTTGTGCGCCCTGGGCACACGCACTAAGAGGCTGACACATCACGTAGCGGCCGCGGACCAATGAGAAAGCAGCTCCTGCGTCACACACAAGCCGCGAGCCAATGAGATCGCGCTGAACACTTGGAGCCTCGTGGGCTACCTGGGTGTGCTTAACTGCACGGGGCCTCAGCCAGTATCTGAAACTGAACCTGGGCGCAGATACTTTGGGCCAACCTGAAGCTACTGGGGCCCTACACGCCAGGCCCAGACCAGCCAGCGGCAAGGCACACTTTTCCATAAAGGAAAGTGAGCACCCAGGGGCAAGGCATTCTGGCCTGGGTGGGCAATGTGGCCACGCTGCTGCATTAGCGCACGAGCAGCAGCGCTAGCGCTGCAGGCCAGACCCAAGCACGGGCGCAGAGGTGAGAGAGGGGTGCTGCTGAGGCAGCGGGCGCACAGCGGACATAGCCGGGCTGGTGGGCCCAGGCGCGGTGATGACGATGGTGGTCTTCGGGTAGAAGGCGCATGCAGTGGGGGAGACTGTGATGAGGGGAAGACAGAGAAACGTACCTGAGGTAGCCTGGCGGTCTGCGTTGGTGATGACGTCACCTGCATTGGTCTTCAACTTCGATGTGATCTCGTTGCATGAACTTAGATAGGCTAGATAGGCTGAGTGAAGTAGGCTGAGTGAAGTAGGCTGGGTGCTGGGCGCCAATCAGTAGGAGCGACACTGAATACTACGTTGGTGTGGGCAGAGAGCGTTGGCACTGACATTTGAGTTCACTGTATTGCTCTTATTTGGATGGTATCTTGGTGCACTGTGCTCTCTGCTTGGTACATGACTATCTGGACTACAGCGTCTGTTTCTTTTACTTTTCTTTGCTTTGCCTTTTTTTTTTTTTTTTTTTTTTTTTTTTTTTTTTTTTTTTTTTTTTTTTAAGAGCACTGTTGTTTTCCACTGCAGTTACTGTTTTCCTTTGTTCTCCTTACTCCAGTTTCTTTTGCTAATTACTTTCCAAGTTTCCACTGTGATTGCGACTTCTTATCAGAACTCGCTGTTGTAGCCCTACTTACAGTCATCGCTGATTACTATTATGATAGCATTATCTATTCGGATCTAGGCTACCAGCCGGGCCGCCCGGGTACCCTATTTTCCCGGACGGCCCGGCCGTGCAAGGCCCAGGGAAGGTCCAACCCCCCCCCCCAACCCCCCCTTCAAAGAAAAAAACGAAAAACACTGTGTTATGCAGAAAAATAAACTGAACAACTTTTGCCGCAGGGTCACGACGAAATTCTTTACCAAATTTAAAATAAAAAATAAAGTTAAGAAAATCTTTTTTATTTTTTATTTTTTTTATTTTTTTTGGCCCGGCCGGGCAACTGGCCCCGGGCCACTCCGGTAGTAGCCTAGATTCCGATAGTATTATGTATTGTGATAGTAGTATCACTATTGCTACCACTGTTATTTTCTATTGTTGCTACCACAAATTAATAAATTATTTTTATTTTTGAAAGAAAAGAGCGGGTAGGCACTACCTTTCTTGTATCCGTCTCAGACCCTCGTGATCTACTTATCGACAGTTACATTGGACCGCGATCCTCCTTTATGATTCCCGCCGCTGTTGGTTTCTATTGTTGATGTTCCTACGTCTTACATTGGCGGTGACTGCTGTTAACTGCTGCTGGCACTGCTTACTGCTGCAACTACTGTCTTCACCCGAATAGAACGCCCGGTCATTATAGCTGCTGCATCTGGACTGAAAGTTGCCCTGAATACAGCTATTATAATGACCGGGCATTCTATTTCTATTCGGGCGAAGGCAGTAGTAATAGCAACAACTCATTCCGGTCACTGCAGTCACTGCAGTTTGCTGCTGTTTGCTGCTGTTTGCTGCTGTTTGCAGCTGTTTGCTGCTGTTTGCTGCTGTTTGCTGCTGTTCGCGGCTGTTTGCGGCTGTTACAGCTGCTACTACCGTAGTGCCTGTTATAGCAGCATTTTCTTTTTCACCACAGTTGCAATCATGTGTCTGCACTCTGCAGTTCATTGCGGCTACTAAGCCCATGGAATGCAATGGAAACGACACCCAGAAGAGAATGCCTGCTACTGATGCCTGACATGTCAGTGAGCCCATCCGTGTTCTCCGTAGGACTTTTTGTGATGTCTGGCATCAATCACAACTATGGTCCTTCTGTCGCCCCCAGTGTTTGCACTTTCGGGCAATCCCGAATTCCAACCAATTGTGAACTTGGGTTCCTTAGGTGTCCCCACATCTTGGATCTTCTGCCTGAAGACAGTCTCCTACAGCAGGAGAACGCAACTGACCTGATGAGGTGGCCCAATAGAAGCAGGATTGGAAGCGACAGCAAAGTGTCACAATTGCAATTGCCGTAAGCTACAGCTCACGGACTCCGGATACTCTACCACCTGATTCCAACCGGATTTGAACCCATGTTCTGTTCATTAACAGCAGGCAACCAAACTGATGAGGTAGCCCACTACACGCAGGCTTGCAAGCCACAACCGCGTGTTTCAATCGCATTCGTCATTCGAATCGCCCTACAAGCGACTTCCTGCTCAGCGAGTCCAGATACTGTGCCTTTCGGACCACCTTTATTTATTTATTTATTTATTTATTTATTTATTTATTTATTTTTGGAACCATCTTTTATTATATTGTGTGATTCCCTCAGGATCACAGGATCTGCAACCCCATGGATTTGTTCATTAACAGCACGTAACTGGACTGATGAGGTGCTTTGCAAGCATGCACAAACATAGCACCAGTAGCGTCTGACTCTCAATATGCCTTGCAAACACCAAGCCTGGCGTATTCACGAGTCCAACATTTATTTAGCCCAGGGCTTGGGACTGCCCAATGCATGCCAAAGAACTGGAGGGAACACGGATCACGGAAAAGATGGAAACAACCTACCCTCTTCCCCTGAATAGACCGTACGGGCATAATGGGGCATTGTACACCTGTATTTGATGAAGCTTTCGGTCCAAGTACAGAGATCATGACCATAAGTTTTATTCCGGGGGGCAACAATAGCACACAAATAGTGGTTAGAATGGGCGCACACAAAGTGATACTGCGGTGGATTGCGGGTACATGCCTCTGCGCTCCATCGGGGTTATAGGGGTAACTGCGGGAGGCCAAAGAGTGAAAACAGCAGGAGCACCAGCAGGCTCTGTGGGTTATAGGGATGGAACTGGGGGAGGGACGAAGAGTGAAAACAGCAGGAGCAGCAGCAGCAGAAAGAAGAGGAGGAGGAGGGGAAAAGGTAGTGATCCCACAACCGCCCACACATACCTGACCACAGATTAGCTTCACAAGACGACAAAACAAACTGGGAAATGAAAAGGGGCAAGACAGCTGAGCGAATCGCACCATGCACTCCAGAACAAAATTCTTGCAGCACCTTTCTATGTGTTGTTTTTCTGCTCATCTTTATTGTGCTCCTCATCTTTAACCAACGACTCCACATTGAGTTCTTTGAGCTGTGCGGGGCTGACAGAGGAAGGGGCCTTCGTCAATGCGCACTGCGCTTGTGTAGTTTTGGGGAACGCAATGACATCCCTGATGGATGGCTGTGCTGCCAAAAGCATCACCAGCCGGTCGAGCCCAAATGCAATGCCTCCATGCGGTGGCGCACCGAGGTCGAATGCATCCATAAGGTACCCAAACTTTTCCTCGGCTTGTTGCCGGGACAAGCCTATGGCCTCAAAGATCTTCTCTTGAACCTCTCGCTTGTAGATGCGCAGACTTCCTCCACCAATCTCCACCCCATTGTACACCATGTCGTATGCGAGAGCTCGTGCGTTTCGGAGGTTACCCATGTCCTCAGCAACTGGTGCCGTGAACGGGTGATGCGCAGCCTTCAGTCGTTGTTCATCTTCATCCCACTCGAATAACGGAAACTCGGTCACCCACAAAATTGCATGCTTTGACTTGTCGATAAGTCCAAGCTCATTGGCTAGATGATTCCTGAGACGGTCTAATGACTTGTTGACTACCGCTCGTTCGCCTGCAGTTAGCAAAATCAGGTCCCCGGGGTCCGCTTCGCACCTCTGCAGGAGTTCTTGCCGCCTTTCGGCCGTCAGATTGGACTTGATCGCATCTACGGCATCCACCTCACCCCCTTCGAGGACCCTCAAGAAAGCTAGGCCATTAGCGCCTCCCTTTGTTGCCTCTTGGAACACATCCCCCTTCTTGAGCCTCACATTCGAGATCTTTGCGGACCCACCCTTAACCGTCATGGCCTTCACAGCACCCCCTGACGCGACGGCGCTCGAAAAAACGCGGAAGCCGGAATCGGCGACCAAATCAGATACATCTTTCAGCTCCATGTCAAAACGCAAGTCGGGTTTGTCGCTCCCGTACCGGGCCATAGCTTCTGAATAAGTTAGTCGCGGAAAAGGGACGGGTAGGTCTACTTGCTTGATCTCTCGAAACAAGTGGCGCATTACGCCTTCAGTCATGCTCAGCATGTCCTCCAGCGGGGTGAACGCGAGTTCCAGATCAAGCTGAGTAAACTCAGGCTGACGATCGGCTCGCAGGTCTTCGTCTCGAAAACACCGAGCAATCTGGTAATACTTGTCAAAGCCAGCAACCATTAGCATCTGCTTGAACAGTTGAGGACTCTGAGGAAGAGCATACCATCCACCTGGCTGAACTCTCGATGGGACAAGGTAATCTCTGGCTCCCTCGGGAGTGGACCGCGTCAACAACGGCGTTTCTATCTCGATGAAACCAAGCGAATCCTCAAGGTACCTCCGCAGCGTTCTAATGACCTTGTGGCGCAGCCGTAGATTATTCTGCATCTGAGGGCGCCGAAGGTCCAGATGTCGATACTGCAGCCGCAGTTCTTCCTTGGGGAGCTCGCCAGCCTCCTCAGCTCCCTTGGAAATGGAGAAAGGCAGCGGTTTTCGGACCGGATTGATCACCTGGATATCCTCGGCAAGAACCTCAAGGGAACCAGTTTCCATGCGCGGATTCCTCATGTCTATGGGCCTAAGTCTCAAGGTACCATCGACAGCAACAACATACTCAGCCCTGATCCTTTCGGCGACAGAATGAAGAAGGGGGTTGTTAACAGGGTCCGACGTGACCTGCAGAATGCCTGTGTGATCACGCACGTTAACAAAAGCTACCCCTCCATGGGTCCGCTGGGAGGCCACCCAGCCACAGATTCTCACTTTCTTTCCCACATCACTCTCTGACAGTCGGCCGCACAGGTCGGTGCGGCTGATCCACTGCAAGCTCAAGTCGCCGCCTTCGGAACCCCTAGCTGGGATGGCTTCGGTCCCATCTTCAGTTTCAGCCTCGGATACCGAGGCCTGCTCTTCTTCGGCCGTTTCTAGCCCCGGCCTTGCCGCTGCCTTTGTGGCAATGCTAGAGCAGCCAACTGCAGCCGAGCCCCTTGGTCTGCTGCTAAGAGGAAGCACCCGCGGGATCGATTGCATTCCTCCTCCCAGGCCGGATCGCAGAGAAAAGACTGCGCCTTTACCCTGCTGTCTGGCATGGTTCGTTGAAGTCCAAACGCACAGCTTTGCACTCCGGGAATACAGTGCGGAATTCGCTACAGGCCATCGTGGCCTAGATACTGTCAGAGCCCGATCAGTGGAGAGAGAGGGTAAGCTCCATTGAGAAGGAACTCCTCGGCAGACGCAACATGCACCTTTAACAACCGTCCGCGAAGCACGCGGAATTACTCTCGATGCCATGGCAACAGCATCTCAGCCCACTCAGCCTAGTACTCAGCCTAGTACTCAGCCTAGTACTCAGCCTAGTACTCAGCCTACTGGGCCGAGATGTGAGGACAGATCATCGGCAAGGATCAACCTGCTCAGACCAAGGACAAGGTTGTACATTCCATTCCAAACAAAAAGGCAAGAAGACAGACCATAGGCAAGGGTCAGCACCATCCACATGCTCTCGTGGAGATTATAAGTAGCACAAGTAAAGCCAGTGCGGCTACTCCTGCACACATGGGAAATACCAACGAGATATCTGTGGTCTAACTGCATAACCTCTCTCTCTCTCTCTCTCTCTCTCTCTCTCTCTCTCTCTCTCTCTCTCTCTCTATGGATTAATTAAGTAATACTACGTGATGGTGATGAGTGCGAAGA
>BFEA01000134.1:2465991-2477408 GCA_003427395.1 Chara braunii
AGTGTGTGTGTGTGCTCGAGTGTTAGAGTGATGCGTGTGGGATATCCAGGGTGATCCAGTGTATGTGAACAGTGAGATGTTTGTGCGCTGAGGTCGCCATAGCCAATTGGGAGTGAACTCGTATCTGAAAACCATATCTCTGAGTTTTGAGTGGGCGCATGTCGCCAGTGTGCTGCGTTACTGTTTACATGTGTGAAAGGTGTGTTTGAAAACGAGTCTGATTGCACTAGTGACTAAGTTTGGGATTTCTGAGATGTAACTCGATCTATGGTGGTAGCCTATCAAGAGGACACTGTCATGTCTGATATCATCCGCAAACTGGAAGCTAAAGATAAGGCTACTTCAGATGAGTTTGTGCTGGTTGACGGCTTGCTCTTCCTTGAGAAGGCTGGGAATAAATGTTTGTGTGTGCCGAATTGAGAGTCTTTGTGTAGTTGATTTTTAGGTGAGTGTCACGATGCAACCAGACATTTCGGCTATTCAAAGACAACAACAAATTTACTTCAGCGTTTCTGGTGGTCCACAATGATGGATGATGCAAAGAAGTATGTAGAAACTTGCCAGGTTTGCCAGCGTGGCAAGTCATGGACGCAGGCACCACTTGGGCTTATCAAGCCCTTGCCCATCCCTGATGCTCCAGGCCAAAGTGTGTCCATGGAATTCATGGATACCCTTGTGACCAGCAAGAGCGGTAAACGACACATCTTCGTCATTGTGGACAGGTTCACTAAGTATACTAGACTAATTGCTATGCCTGAGACAGCTAGGACTGAGCACGCCATCAAGCTATTCATGGACAACTGGGTACGTGACTTCGGTCTCCGTACGTCTATTGTGAGCGTCAGGGATGCCAGATTCACTGGCGGACTGTGCCAAAGTACAACCCAACAGATGGGCACCCGACTGCAAATGACATCAGGGAACCACCCTGACTCAGATGGGCATGCCGAGCAGATGAACCGGGTAGTGCAGCACTTGCTTCGGCATTATATTAGACCAAGTCAAGAGGACTGGGATGAGAAGTTACCTCTCATCGTCAGCCTGTACAACAATGTTGTGCACAACACTACCGATAAGACCCTTAACCAGATGCATCTTGGTTGGAAGCCCAGATCTGCTCTTGACTTCCTGTTGCCTGAAAATCAGCCAACCGCAAAACCTGGTAGCATAGAGTTTGCTGTCAAGTACGAACAGATGCTGCAGCAGGCCGTAGAGCACATCAAGAACGCTCAAGATGCCATGGTTGCCTCCGAGAACAGACACAGACGACTGTTTCCATTTCAGGTAGGTGAACGAGTCTCGGTGAAGTCATCTGAATTGGGATAGGAGTTGGGAATCTCACGCAAACTGATGCCACAATACTTCGGACCTTGGGAAATTTTGGACATAGGAGGAGATCAACCCGATGGTTCATCATATGTTATTCGCATTCCTGGTCATCTCCGTACACACCCTGTTTTCCATGCATCTAAGTTGGCACCCTTCACTGAAACTGAACAGTTTCCCTCAAGAAGGTCGATGCTGGCCCCAACCATGGACGGACATGTGGACATCAACGATATCGTCGAGCACAAGCTGACGCTTGTGCCCAAGCGTCCAGGCAGGGGACGCCCGCTGAAACCGCAGATGTAGAGTATCGAGTGTGGTTCCGACATCATACGGACCCTGAAGACGATCGGTGGTTTACAAGAGAAGAATTGATGAAGATCGCTCCTTATATTATCTCAAGTTATGAAAGAAACTTGAAAGGGAAGCAGCCTGCTGAGTAACGACTTCTCAGAGGACTATCGAAGTAGAGGAGGAGGGAGTGCGAGGGTTTACCCCTCGACGTAAGGCCCTGCAGCAGGCGCGTGCCCGCCCTAAGTGAAGGTGGCCCCCCTGAATCTCAATGTGCCCTGCGTTCGACAATTTTTGCAAATCTTGGTGGGCGCCAGACAGTTGCCACGCGCCAGTTGGTTACATCCGCCTTGCTCGTGAGAATCCAAAATATTTGTGAGGGTTCTGGGCATGCCTAACCAAATCAGTCCCAGGCCACTGTCTAAATGGGCCTGGGCGCAGACACTTTGGCCGAGACTGAAGCTACTGGAAACTCGGTCACACGTGGGAAGCAAGGGAAAACGCCCGCCACTTTCCATATAGGAAACGGCCGGGCTCTGTATCGGGTAGTCGGGCACTACGTAGTGCCTGAGGCAGTGCCGCTTGAGCGTGCGCTCACAGGCTGTGCGCTGTGTACTAGCGCTAGGTGCAAGGCAGGCGCACATGGGTGTCGAAGAGAGGCAGGGTGCTGCTGAGGGCAGCACCATGGCCAGCCCGACCATAGCCGGGCTCGGCGTGGACAGTCAGCGGGTCTTCGTGTATGTGGGGGAAGATGTGGGTAGAGAAGAGGAGAGAGAGAGAGAGAGAGAGAGAGAGAGAGAGAGAGAGAGAGAGAGAGAGAGAGAGAGAGAGAGAGAGTGATGAGGATAATGATGTGAGGGAACGTACCTGGTCTAAGTGTGGTGTTGGCAATGGTCTACGAGGTCGACATCTTCACGTACTTCAGTTGTTGCTGCTGACGTCAACAGGATTCATTGTCAATTCGTAGGCTGCTAGTAGCTGTGTGATCGTAGTCTGGGCGCTGAGCGCCAAGTAGGAGGAAGGACTCTGGATACATATGTTGGTGGTGGCGAGAGTATGCTCTCATTGGCATTCGGATTCAGTGCTTTGCTTCTCCGTTGGTGGTATATCAGTGCATTCTGCCTTCTGGACAGCGTTGGACTTGCTGGCTTTCAATGTGATTTTGCACTCTGGATTTCTGTCATTTCGCTCTCTCTCATTTTCCTTGCACTTAGGTAGCTCAGGATTATTTTATTATTTCGTCTGATCGCACTTGGATTCGAAGTTGGGTCTCTATTTCAAAAGTTCACGGGTGTACCGACTGAGCTGGCGTGCTGGTGAGGTACAGGGAACTTCGTGAACGCAGGCATTTCGTGAATTGGCGCAACAACAATAAAATTATAAAATACATCCCTTTATTTATGTTTCTTTTTGGGAGGAGAGGTCGGGGGGGGGGGGGGGGGGGGGGGGGGTTGAAGGCGAGGAGGAAGATTTTCAAAGATGAGGCTTGCTCACATGTTATCTCTTGTTGCAGCGTGTTGGAAAGAAGGCATTCAGCTAAGTAAAGTGCAGCTTCAAGCCTCATCTTCCGATCCTTGTCTAGCTTCCATTGCCACAGATTCCCATCTTTCCCGGACACTGACGAGTACATGAAGTCATCCTGCGTCCTGACTTCACCGATATCCCTGACTGCTTGAAGTACACCACCTCCATGCGTTTGAGTTGAGTCTTTGTCACGTGTTTTTGCTATGGTTTCACTGCCATTCATTCTGCTTATCTGGCCCTGTGTTTGGTGACACAAATTTTGCAACTGCCCCTCTGCCAGTGCTCCAAGTTGAGAGTCACTCCCCATTTCATGACCATCTGCATTCGGGAGAAGGGTCTCTTTGAAACCCTGCTGTACGTCAGACTCACTATCTCTTCCTTTCTTCTCACTCGATTGATAGCCATCAATCACATCTACTGATCCTACTGACAGAGGTGTTGCTTTGACTTGGATGCCCTGATAATTTCTGTCCTGAACCTTCCTTCCTGTTTCACTCAAGCTTCCAGGAATCATCGCAGCCTCCTCCAACCCCTCTACATCCTCCTCCACTTCCTCTACCCCTTCATCTTCCTCCTGCTGCTTCTCTCTTCCCCTCTGTTGCAATCTCAAACCCCCAAGCTCAGTGTTTAGTAACTGATGTGATGTTGGAGATGAAGTTGTTGGCTCCCCCGCCGCGGCTTCACTCGGGTAACGTGGTTTTTCATTCATTGCAACAGCCCTGCTTGCCGCGGTAGCAAGACCCGCGGTTCCAAGACCCTTGGAGACATCGCCGGACTTCTCGTACCCCAAATTAGTGCCGTCTAAAAAGGTGGCAACCTCAGGTTCATCAACCTCCTCCTCAACCTCTTCCTCCACCTCCTCCTCCACATCCTCTTCTTTTTCCTCCACCTTCTCTTCCTTGTCATTGTATTGCTCGTTCTTGTCTCCTTTTCTTCCCTGCTCAACCTGCTTTGCTTTCAGAGCTTCAACCACACTGTGCGACATCTGCTTCGTCGTTCTGGATGATATCGTTGACATCGTGTCCATCCTAATACTTTGAAGTCTTTGCTTAATAGCCTCATCTCCATCCATATTATAGGGCTTGGCCGCCATGGACACGATCTTGGTGACCACTCCATAGCCTTTGCCACTCTGTTCCAGAGAGCTTCCTGACTCTACCTCATCACTAGAAATGTCCACCAGCCCAGAAGACACAGACGACAACACCCTTTCTATGCCACCAGCTATCTGCCCACCTCCACCTCCCAGAGACTTTTCATCACCAACTGGATACGAATGACGCAGAGAGACTGCTCTGCTAGCAAGATCGTACGAGCCTGGACTTGAAACTCCTGTTATGTTGTCATATGCCGCCTCTTCGATCTCTGTTTGGCGATTTTCATTTGCCTCGGAGGCTTTCAAATCCTGGAGTTCTGCAGCAGAAGCTACTTGCGGAGGTCGTTCCTTGCTTTCCTCTTCCTCGTAAGCACTATCTTTCTCATCAGAATGCAGGTGCAAGTGGACATCACGATGAATCCCCTTGCTCTGCGCAGGCTGCACCCGTCCCCCATCCACCAATGTCGCCGATGTATGATTGTGCCTTTTACCAGGGTTCATCTTCAGGAAGACCTTATGCTCTCTCAGGACTTCCTCCCTTTTTCCCTGCAATGCTAAGGCATCCTTGTACTGCTCCATGTCTGGATCGGAATCGATGATCGCAGCAGACGGATACAAAGAGGTTGACATCATCGTGCTATCTGCCGATGTTGCCATAGATTCATCAATCAAGTCGGTTTCGGGAAGATCTGAGTCAAGCTCAGATTGCTCGGTGATGACTTCCTCGAGATCCTCTCCTTCGATTTCGGTGTTTGCCACCACAAAGGAAGGTTCTACACGCAACGCCCGAGGGATTGACTGTGCCACCGTTGTTCTAGTTTCATCTGCTGACGTCCCTACAGATTCGTCAACTGTATCGGCAGGATGAAGGCCTGATTCATGCTCCGATTGCTCATCAATATCATCTCCTGGAGGCACTCGTGCGCCTAGTCCGATCCCGTCTTGAACCCTGCGATCTAGCATGATTTCATGCAAAGCTGGATAAGTTGCCCTCACAGCTAGTGTCCCTCTTTCACCTGATGATGTGGCCACCGATTCAGAAAAGGGAACATCAGAATCGCGTGTATCTTTGGTCAATAAATGTTGTTGCAAACCCTCTCCTCCTTCCATCTCTGAGTCTATTTGCTCTGATGGACTTGTATGCACAGCTGAACCATGCAGGGTCCTCGAGGTGAGCATGCCGCTCTTACTGGAAGATGTGGCTACTGATTCGTCAATCATGTCGACTTGCTCAAGATCTGACTCAAGCTGAGACTGGACCGCTTTCCCCTTGGCAGGTGGAAGTGTCTGACCACTCCTATTGGAGGATGTGGTTAGCGATTCATCAATCATGTCTACCTGTTCGAGATCTGAGTCATGCCCGGGGACTTGCGCCATCGGCGAGCGCTCGACAACTTTCGCAGACTCAGGCTGGACCCCTTCCCCCATGCCGGGCAGAAGTAGCAGCTGGCCACTCTTATTGGAAGAAGTGGCTAGCGATTCATCAACCGTGTCTGCTCGTTCAAGATCTGAGTCATGCCTGGCGACATGCATCGTGGGCGAGTGCTCGCCGACCTTCTCAGAGGGGACCACCACTTTCCCCCTGGCAGGAATAAGTAGCATCTGGTTGTGCACAATGTGATGTCTCGTCTCATTCTTTCTATTGACAAGATCATCAGCATGGGATTCTGTGGAACTTAACCATTCTGGCACCTCATCCTCACTCCTGGATGTCCTCCCTGGTGCACCCTTATTACTCA
This sequence comes from Chara braunii, assembly GCA_003427395.1. NCBI lineage: Eukaryota > Viridiplantae > Streptophyta > Charophyceae > Charales > Characeae > Chara > Chara braunii. The sequence continues at coordinate 2,471,968 of BFEA01000134.1, forward strand.
CATCAGTCTCGGACTGGATCTCCTCTGGCTGTCTATCATAACCTCCATCCTCTCTCTGCAATTCCTCAGTGGATGTTGCTGGTCGACGTTTTTGCCTGTCCTGATCGCTGCTGTCGGCTGCCATGTCAGAGTCAATTGCCGGTACGGATGCAGCTACGGAGCCCACATCGCGATCGATCTCGCTACCGGCGTATGATGCCACAGATTCATGCAATGAAGCAGCCATTACATCACTCTCGATAATCTCAACATTTTCTGCTGCCGATGGCACTACGTCCTCAATCACAGCTGATGAGTGTGATGACTGTACATCTGCCGTGCTCTGGAACGGCTCAGATTCAATCTCTTCCGACAGCTCCCCATGGGCGTTACCTTTCCCTCTCTTCTTCCTTACACTTCGGGTAGACGTTTGCACAGACTCCGAGTCAACCTCATCAGGAACATCGGAGAAGACTTCATCTCCAGGGTGTCCAGCAGCAGAACCCTGCGGCTGGGTATGGCCACACAATCTCTCTCGATTTTTTTGAACTATTCCTCTCTCTTTTTCCTTCTTGCCGTCCGCATCACTGGAGGGAAACGCCGTATCCTGCTTCAGGGTATCAATTATAGAAAAGAAAGGAGAAGAACGGTATCAATTATAGAAACAAAGGAGAAAAGTAAATTCAGGCTCAATGCTAGCCATACTGGGTTGGAAGGAATCAGGCTCAATGCTATCCTGTTTTTTTCTCTCCTTGTGAGAAGTCCCTGGACATAGCATTTTGGAAAGGAAAAAAAACTTAAAATGAGAGTCTGCCAACTCAGTCTCGCATTTTTTTCCTTCTTTTTTTTGGGAGTAAACATGGCCTGGAGGCTGTCAATCAGGCAGGGTTGAGGAGAGACCTTGGCCCCATAGAGCTCTGCCCATGTGGATGCCTCCAATGAGCCCAATCTATTTGTAAGGAGCAACATGTTCTGTGAAGCCGGCCCAGCGTCCCTTCATATACAATGTATGATAATACCAAGCTACTTTCTTCCCCCGAATACAGCGTACGGCCATTATAGCTGTAYTTAGACTGAAAGATACCCCAAATACATACAGCTATAATGACCGTACGTTGTATTCGGGAGAAGAAGGTAGGAAATGGGTAATGCGTCTCTTTTACATACACCGGATTAACTGAGGACCGAGCAATCCAGCATTGATTGCCCAGCCCATTTTGGGATGGGGATTGAATATCTTCCCACATATACAAGAGGCGACGGAAAGTCTCTACAGGGGCCAACGGGGCCTGCCTGATTTTGCATTGCCACTTGGCTCCCGCCCCTCCTTCAGAGTAAAACATGCATCCAAGATCAGTCCAGGCCATACCAGCTAACAGGGTTAAGTGACAAGGGGTAAACAGGAAAAGGGCCAAAAGCAAAGACAAGCAGGTTTCGAAGCCCAAGACTCATCCATTGCCGCCCTATCCTTGGTGGTTAAGTCAGGAAGTACGTTCTTCTTCTTCTTCTTCTTCTTCTTCTTCTTCTTCTTCTTCTTCTTCTTCTTCTTCTTCTTCTTCTTCTCCTTCTTCGTCTTCGTCTTCTCCTTCTTCCTTCTTCTTCTCCTTCTTCCTTCCTTCTTCTTCTCCTTCTTCCTTCCTTCTTCTTCCTTCCTCCTCCTTCTTCTTCCTTCCTTCCTCCTTCTTCTTCTTCTTCTTCCTTCCTTCCTCCTTCTTCTTCCTCCTTCCTTCCTTCCTCCTCCTTCTTCCTCCTCCTTCTTCCTCCTTCCTCCCTTCCTTCTTCCTTCTTCCTTCCTTCCTTCCTTCCTTCCTTCCTTCTTCTTCTTCTTCTTCTTCTTCTTCTTCTTCTTCTTCTTCTTCTTCTTCTTCGTCTTCTTCTTCTTCCTTCCTTCCTTCTTCTTCCTTCCTCCTCCTTCTTCTTCCTTCCTTCCTCCTTCTTCTTCTTCTTCCTTCCTTCCTCCTTCTTCCTCCTTCCTTCCTTCCTCCTCCTTCTTCCTCCTTCCTCCCTTCCTTCCTTCTTCTTCCTTCTTCCTTCCTTCCTTTCTTCCTTCCTTCCTTCCTTCCTTCCTTCTTCTTCTTCTTCTTCTTCTTCTTCTTCTTCTTCTTCTTCTTCTTCTTCTTCTTCCTCCTCCGCTTGCCAGTACTCCTTTTTCCTTGGCCCCTAAGCAGTCTGAGCAGAAGTCATACACAAGTGCTAGTCTGTTTTGGCAAAGAGGCTCAGCTCTCATTCTCGCCTTTGTTTCCCTAAAGTCTCTTTGGAGTTCAGTATCCAAATCGACCTTGATTACCTACTGGGGGCATACTCACACTAGCACTTTGCAAAATGCATCCGACTCCAATTAAGGCCAGACATGCATGAATCTGACTGTAATCATGTCCAGACTCCAGAGCTTCGTAGAAAAAGTACTAGTCACCTAGTGTGAATACACCCTGGATGTCTACCTCACTCTTCTCCATCATTTCTATCTTGCTAACACAACACCTACCATCTTCACCCAAATAGAACGCCCGGTCATTATCGCCGCATCTGGACTGAAAGTTGCCCCAAATACGACTATAATGACCAGGCGTTCTATTCACATGAAGACAGTAGTTCAGATTCCCCAGAGAACTCCTACTCATCCAATCGGGCCATGTTCTTCTGAAACCAAGTCCCCAAAACGAGTGGCAGCCTACCTGAGAGCAGGAAGCGCTAATCCCGGGGCCAGTCTGTAGCTGTAAGACGAGTCCAGAATGCATCCCACCACCTCCAGGTGGCAATGGCTGTTGAGCACTGTAGGAATAGGTGCTTAGTAGTCTTTGGCCATTTCCGTGATGGGTACGCCCACGCTGCGCGATCGTCATCACCCTGATCAGTGCCTTGCAAGCAGGTGATTTGTGATCAATGCAGGGAGGACATTACTGCGGTCAGAATCTTGGAGACATTCAGTCCGTACCAGCCTTTGAAGTCACTGACTCGTCGCCAAGTAGCATACTATCATGACCAGTTTTTGTAACCTTACTTAAATCACCACTACCAAGAAACCACATCGACTATGGTGACCAGAATTGTCAGAGATCTTTTGTGCATCTTGGGTTGGTAGACGCCGATTACTTTCGGAAGTGGCAAAGTCGAAGAAAGGAGGAGGAAAGTTTATTGTTCGAAAATCAAAAGACTGCCGGCCAAAGTACGAATTACAGATAAGGCTTTGAGCGCTTCCTTTCGTTCTCTTTCCTCTCTCCTTTCCCTTCTCTTGCTGATTGATTCTGTTGACGAGTGACTAATTAGTAGCTAATTGGGCCACTAAAGGACATGTTTCAGATACTGAGCGGCCTTTAAAGTTTACTGGTCTGATTAGCTTCTTTCACATCTGAGGGGGTTATTTCGTTTCAAGCATTAGGTTAAATCAATGGGGAATTCAACTTCTGCTTCCTAAGAATCTTGTCTGACTTGATGGGAAAGAGGAAAGTTATTTCGAGAACGATTGTTTACCTTTTGGCTAAGTACTTATTTGATGGGGATTAACGATTCCCTCGTTCAAAAATTGTGTTTGGCCAAAAGGTGAAATAAAGAAAAGGTGACAGATCAAGAAAATTGTCTTCAAAGAGCTTGGTAAATTACAATTATGCCTCATTCAATGTTTGAAACAGCTCTCCCCTGCACAATAAACGGAGAGCAATCACCTTGGAAGGATTGAGTGATAATTGAGTCGTGAGTGCTTTGGACGACTGTCAACACTAGATGAGGAAAGATCACTATGAGAAATATCCTCTTCGGTATCCTTGAGCATTGCCCTACACAGCATACGGGTAAGAGCTATGACCAATATCGCCCTAGTATGCCGTATATGAGTGAGGACTGTGAGCTATATACACAGCACAACTAATGACATATCTGATCGAATAGTGATTGTTCTGCCTTGCCCAGTACTGAAGATGGACCAGGACTGTTTAACACAGTCACTCGATGAATTCTTTATACTATACGAATGAGGGCACTTGCTGACTGTACTTAGCATGTTGCGCGAGCAGGCTTTTGAGTCATATGTGGGCAAGAGCAGTGATCTGCAGTATTCAATATTATACACGAACGAGAACAGTGAGTGACGACACGAGGACAGTGAGCGACGCCATTTTGCACTGTATATGCGCAATTGTAGGTCTAGTTGACATCCAGTGTTACATATGAGGAATGATAACTTCCACCAGCAACCTGCATGATGTCTGAGTGGGAACTGTCGTAAGCTGTACAGTACACGCCGCCTGGATGAGAGTTGCAGTGAGAGATGTTCTATTCTTGTGTACAAATGTGAATTGTAATCAGTAGCACACAGTCACTGTGGTTAAAAGCAAGGATGGGGTTACTAGTTATAAACCCTTTTGTCGCAAGCCCTCCTGGCGTGAGTCTTAGCAGCTGGAAGGTTTGACATAGGTTTGCTAATCACTGTGGAGCTTCGACACCAGATTGTATGCAGAGAATTTTTAGTAATGACCTGTTCATTTATTTTTTTTCCCAATATACTACCGACGGTGTCGGGTGTTATCTTCTACAGGGATGGACGGAGATGATCGAAACGATGATTGACGCGCTCGAAGAAGGGGGGATGTATCTCAGGCGGGCGGGTTAATGGGAAAGCGGGTTGGAATGGTTCGAGAATGGTTCGAGACGAGGTGTTGGGGAGCGGGAGAGGGGAGTGGGCTTGATTGGGGAGGGGGAAGACTAGCTGGGGTTGCTTCGGATGGTTGGGAGAAGGGGTATTGTGGGGTTGGGTTAGACCTGATTTGGAATGAAGGCAAGAAAGGAACCGATATTTTTTATTATTATTATTATTTTTATTATTATTTTTTTCCCAATATACTACCGACGGTGTCGGGTGTTATCTTCTACAGGGATGGACGGAGATGATCGAAACAATGATTGAAGCGCTCGAAGAAGGGGGGATGTATCTCAGGCGGGCGGGTTAGTGGGAAGCGGGTTGGAATGGTTCGAGAATGGTTCGAGGCGAGGTGTTGGGGAGCGGGAGAGGGGAGTGGGCTTGATTGGGGAGGGGGAAGACTAGCTGTGGTGGGGCGAGACGAAGAGGGGGTGTTCCTATGCTGCGATGAGATGGGGTGAATAACTAGAGCAAGAGCCGGCGTGGAGGTGGAGGTGCGCCGGTAGGGGTGTGAGGACGAGGTACGAGGATAGGCTAGGACAGAGACGGGGACATGAGCTGGGCATGAGTTGGGCCGGTGTGGATAGAGGAGGGGTTGGGCGCCTGGGGGGGAGAGGAAGGTTATTGCGGGATAACAGGTTAGAGGGTAGTCGGGGGGGGGAATGGCGGGAGACGCGTAGGTGCGTGCGGGTTAAGGCGAGGTGGGGCTGAGGTGGGGGCTGACTAGGTCACCGGAAGTGGGGTAGTGGCAGGATGGAGGGGAGAGGGGAGAGGGGGGGAGGGTATTGTCTCCTCTGGTAACTTGGGGGCGGACGCAAGTAGGTGGAAG
>BFEA01000134.1:2524744-2541524 GCA_003427395.1 Chara braunii
ACACACGCACACACACACACACAACCTCCTGATCACTCAGAAACAGTCTGCCACAGTCATGTTTTTTTTTTAGTGTATAGCGAATATGATGACAAAAAAAAAAACCAAAAAAAAAAACCGAGCAGTGTAACAACAACAGCCCCGCCCCCCTCTTCGCCGCTTCTCCAGCAGCATGACGTCCACACAACGCAGACTACTGAAGCCCTGGTCCAGAGGGTTGGCCCAGCTATATAGCGCTGGGCCTGGCCAGGAAGCCCTCGGCCTCTGATCAGGACCATGGGATCTAGTATCCGATCGACGGCCCTGATCGCAGGCCCAAGTCCTGGACCAGTGGCCTGGCCTCAAACCGGCCTGCCTGGGTCCCTACCGGACTTCCAGGCAATCCTGCTGATGCAGCAGGGACTCTCCCACTACGGATGGATACGAACCTGGCATACCTGGGTGTCAACAAGGTCCTCAGGTCCGGACAGACACAGGTCTGTTCGGACTCTGTGAAAAGTCCGAAACGACATCACTGGGAACATGCAAAAATAGACCAGTCCAAGAACTCAGCAAAAATAAATAAATAAATAAACAACGCTACAAAAAAGAATGCACTCGTGGACCAAAACATGGGCCAGGCCTGAAAATGGTCGTGGGCTTCTGGCCACACAGCCTGGGGCCCCCCAGCAACCGCCGGGCCCGAAAATAGCGCCCGTGTACAGGCCTCAGCATGCCAGATCCGGGAGAGATGTACAATCAGCATCTGAACCCAGCGGTGGCAGATGAGAGCAAAGGGTTGGCTGAGACGTACTTTGGGTGGGATTGCTACCTTAGTAGAAGAAGGGGGGGGGAAGTAGGTCTTTCCCGTGTCGGGACTGATAGGGAGAGCTTGTGATCAGAGTTGTCCCTCTTGGCGGAGGCAGCATGTGGACAGGGGGAGAGGGAGGGGAGGGGAGGGGGTTGGGTGGGGGGGGGGGGGGGGGGGGGGGGGGGGGGGGGGGGGAGGGGAAGAGGGGAAATATTCAGCTTCTTATTCGTTCTCCTCTCATGAGTTGACGAGTGCGGATGGTCTAGTATGAGAGAGCTCTACTCTGCAGGGGCATCACAAGGTGGGAGGTGAATGCCCTGGAGGGAGTAGGGACAGATTGTGAGAGATGCTTTTTCTGGGGCTGGGGGGGATGTATGGGGTCGCATCATACCCTAGCGGTGGCAGATAAAGGTAAGCGGTCGACAGAAGCATTCTTTAGGTGGGAATTGGATACTTATGTGGGAACGAGGGAAGGAGGAGGGTCTGTCCAAAGTTGAGGCGGAGGAGGGCTGTGCTTTTTGGTGGAGGCAACGCAAGGCAGGGGGAGACGGAGGAAGGGCGGGAGGGGGTGGGGGGGGGATTTCTACTCTTCAACATCCGGCTCATCATCATCTTTGGTCTTTTCAGGATTCTACGGAAGTTTGGTTCACAATTTCAGGAGTCAGTACTGTTATAGTTTTATTCAGATATAGCTGTGCATGTTCAGAGGTCTAGGTTAGTCGATGCCAGAACGACGCTGGCCGGTGCTGGGGCCTTGCCCTGTAACCTGTGTATGCAGAGGCGTGAGGCCTTGTAGAAAGATCTGGGGATAGCCGAGGGTGGAAGGAAATCCAGCAATTGACGGGGGTTACTGCCAGGTCGACGATGGTCGGAGCTGGGGCGGGTCGCGCTCCCCTGTAACCTATTCCGATTTGGGGTGTGACACCAGGTACAGGCCTGGCAGAGTAGACAGCATAGTTAGGTTTGGATTTGGCTGGGTTGATAGGGATCCCTGGAATGAGGGTTGGATAGAAGTAGAGTTCTGAGCTGGTCAAGCAGGTAAAGCCTCGAGACATTCCTAATCATCCTAATCATCTTAACCATCATCCAATCAGCATCAACTTTCACTATTTTATTCTCATTATAAGGGATGCTGGGCCCGTTTCCCAGCACGTGCTACTCCTACGATAGATAGGAGCGTGTGCTTAAAAGAAAAGAAGAAGAAAAAAAGGGACGGTGGTGATCCTAGCCCCTTCCTTAAGTGAGACCTGAGTCTCTGGTTCTTCAGAGAGGAGTGGTGCAATGGAGTGGGCCACGCTCGGCAAAACCCCATGAGGAGAGAGAGAGAGAGAGAGAGAGAGAGAGAGAGAGAGAGAGAGAGAGAGAGAGAGAGTATCCAATGTCGCTCCTACTGTACGGCGCCCAGCGCCCAGCCTACTGTACCCAACCTATGTATCCTATCTACATTCGTGCAACAGGCTCACTTCGCCGTCGAAGACCAATGTACATGACGTCAACACCAATGCCGACCTCCCACATACACCAGATACGTTCTCTCGTCTCCCCTCATCAGACCCTGTCCACCCACACCTGTGCCTCCTTCCCTGAAGACCACTGTCGCCTCATCACCTGACCGCGCCCCTGCAGCCCGACTATGGCCGCTTGGTGGCCCACTGCCCTGCAGCGCCCCACACCTCTTAGTGCTCGCGCGCCCCCGGCCAGCAGCGCCCATGCAGATGCTTGCACAGCAGCGTATCCGCATTGCCAACTTAGGCCAGAATGGCTTCCTCTGGCCAGCCTCTGGCTTTATGGAAGCTGCGGCCCCTTCCCTGTGGCTGCGTGGGCCTGACCGATGAAGTTTCCAGTCTGCGCCCATGCCCAACTTACAGTTAAGGGCCTGGGCCCTTTTTGGTTGGGCACCTACGGATAGCCTCCAGGCTCTAAGTGTTCTAGTTGGCCTGCGGGGTAGTTGTGACGACAATGCTGCATTCTCATTGGCCTGCGGTCACTTCATGATGTGTAGGTCTCACACTGCGTGTGTGCCCAGCGCGCAACCACCTGCGTCCTGGGCTCAACTGCCTGATGCAGCTGCTGCTTCTGGAGGTAGCCAGGGAGAGGCCCAGGTTGCACTTCAACCAACTGGTGCACTGCAACTGTCTGATACCCACATTGGAAAATGGTGAGATAAGGGCCTCTCATGGATATTCAGGCCCGCCTTCGCTTAGGGCGGGCACGAGGCTTGCTGGGGACCACAGTCCAGAACTTGTGCATGTTGGCTAGGGCCCTATGAGGACGCATTCCTCACAATGATCAAATGTTTATAAAAAAAAAATCAATCTTGTGAAACACACTTCCTTCCGTAGGTACAATTCCACAGGTGTGCAAATGCACACCACCTGTTCCATTTTTCCTCCTTCCCCCCCYCCCCCCCCCCCTCTTCTTGTTGAATGCTCTCACCTGTTCAATGCGTTGCCGAACACTTTCTCCTTCCCTCTGCAAGTCCATAATCCGCAACAAGCTGCAAGAGATCTCAGAAAAACAAAACGCAGGCAATTTTTTTGTCAGAGACGCGTGTTATTGATGGAGGCCGGGCCCCACTGAACCATACCAACACCGCACATGTAGTGAGTGGTGCGGCGAGGAAGGTACATGCTCCTTTCTTTTTTTTTTTTAACATGCTCCATTTTGCACAGGTAGTTTGTTCGAAAATCTGACAGTCACAACTCAAATGAGACGATACGGTGGGTCCGTCGAAGGGAAAGATAGTGAGAAGGTGTGCCAAGTAATTGCAGCGGCGAGAGGCTGTGGAACCGTTGCTGGAGTATGTGTAGGACCTGTAGCGAATTTTTCACCACAGGCCCTACTCGGACGTAATTTTGCAGTTTCTTTTTCTTTATTTATTATTTTGTCTTTATTTATTTTTGCTGTGGCGGCGCCGATAGCACCGTGTGGTACCCAAGGGAACACCATACGGCGAATGGTCACATAGGACACAGTAGCAGTGGATTCATCCACCGGCCAATACATACAGGGATGAATTGGGAGTGTTACTCCTCTCAACCTGAGCAGCAGGACAGATGGGTTGGGCGTCGGAGTGTTGTGCTCGACGCGTGAAGGTGTTTCAATTGCTGTGATATGTAACGTCCAAAGAAGCACCTTTTGTTGTATATGACGCACGAAGAGCGGCTTGATCGACCTCGCAGTTGAGCTTGGGATGCGATCGAGTCGCACCACTGGCAATTATTGCTAGTGTGCACTTATTTTCATTGAGCTTACTTCTTTTACCGTTCTTTTACTGTTCTTTTACTGTTCTTTACTTTCTTGTTCTAAGCCCGCTGATACTCCAGCGTTGGTTACACAGCAATCGCGGCGCGATACTTGGGCAACTCTCATATCTCTCTCCTCGCGGAGGGAAGTGACGCAATCACTAGGGAAAGGGCATGTGTGGACATTCATCTCCACATCGAACTATCTACACGGTGCATAGCGATGGCACGATGACGAATCGGCGGATCGCGATACACGGGCAACTCTCATATCTCTCTCCCCTCGCGGAGGGAAGTGATGTGATCACTAAGAAGAGCGCGGATGTAAGACCTTCAGCTTGACGTTGAATGGTCCACACAGTGCGTGCTGATGGTGTGAATTGGCCGGCGAAGGTGAGAATCGGCTGAGGGCTGTACAGCTAACCCATACAGCGCCAAAGGGTTTTGTGGCCAGTTGTTTGAGAAGGCACTTCACACTTTCCCGCGCAAACACGTGGCAAGATTTGGAAACTTGAGGCTGCACTCGTAGGAAGTACTTGATAGTACTAGGTAGTTCGTAGACTACATTAGGCTACAGTACTGCGAGTTCATCCTTGTTTGCCGGCATGGCACCAGGAGGTATGCCAGGCAGGGGTTGGAGGCAAGGACAGGTGGGAAGAAGTAGCGATTCTCGAGTCCGTTTTCGCGGTTCTCTTGGCTCATATCTGCTTTCTCTTTATGTCGAATTTCATTGGACTTGATCGCAAGATCATTGTGTGTGTTTTTCTCACCCCCATATACTAATAACGAGGAAGAAGGAAGAAGGAAGAAGGAAGAAGGAAGAAGGAAGAAGGAAGAAGGAAGAAGAAGAAGATGATCGGAAAAGACGACGAAGAAGAAGAAGACGATCGGAAAAGACGACGAAGAAGAAGAAGAAGAAAGAAGATCGAAAAAGAAAAAGGAAAGAAGAAGAAGAAGAAGAAGAAGAAGAAGAAGAAGAAGAAGAAGAAGAAGAAGAAAGAAGAAAGAAGAAGAAGAAGAAAGAAGAAAGAAGAAGAAGGAAGAAGAAGAAGTAAGTAGAAAAAGGAAGAAGAAGAAGGAAGAAGAAGAAGGAAGAAGAAAAAGGAAGAAGAAGAAGAAGAAGGAAGAAGAAGAAGAATAAGAAGAAGAAAGAAGAAGAATAAGAAAGAAGACGAAAGAAGAATCAAACCTTGCTGCCTCTTGTCGAGCACAGATCAGTGCTTGGGCCTTTTCCAAAGCTGTAATATTTATTCGAGCCTCGTCCACTGCTTCCAGCTTTGCAAGCTCCATTGTGAGTCTGTACAGATCTCACATTTATCATGTTTTATGATTCATAAATAAATTTGTCAGTGATAAACATGCGAAATTCCAATTGTTTATCTCTAATAATCTCTGATCTCTATCTCTTATCTCTTTGTCCCTTAAATTAACGACTGGGTCTCTGGTGACAATAGGTGGTTTGGAAAGAGAAATCCCTTAAGCTAAGATCGAATCTTTGTTGATGAGAACAGGTGGTTCCGGGAGGAACCCGTGGACTTCCTCTTTGCTTTCAGTGGTTTTCCAGGGTCCGTTTCAGTGTTGAACGGTACATACATGTAGCTGCAGAAAAAAAAGGTCACGGGTTCAAATCCTGAGTCCTATGCACAACGGCAGATGACATACATGCCTCTTTGCTTTCAGTGGTTTTCCAGGGTCCGTTTCAGGACCTGTCTCTTATACACATCTAGATGTGTATAAGAGACAGGTTACATGTAGCTGCAGAAAAAAAAGGTCACGGGTTCAAATCCTGAGTCCTATGCACAACGGCAGATGACATACATGCCTCTTTGCTTTCAGTGGTTTTCCAGGGTCCGTTTCAGGACACCAGTGCACAGAAAATGACACACACCCAATCAATGCTGGAGCCTGCAAGATCTCTCTCTCCTGATCAGGACAAAGCCTGGTGTTGCTGTCCAGGCCCTGACATATGTGAGCTAATGGAGAGAGAGAGAGAGAGAGAGAGAGAGAGAGAGAGAGAGAGAGAGAGAGAGAGAGAGAGAGATTTCGTCCAGAGAGAGAGAGAGTTGCAGTTCTTTCTTCCATTACCAAAATGGACCTTCAAAACCATTCACATTCGTAGTGCCTTACCTTGTATGGAGGGCAGTAGGTGAAGCCCAGGCTTGCTGTACAGGTTGGATGCTCTCCGTGTGTTCCTTCCTCTTTTCACTGTGGTGACCATGCCGGAATCTCAACCGCTTCTTGGCTTTTCACACGAACACAAGCCAATGTAGGTGGGATAGGGTTCCAAACAGCCAGATTAAGTGAGATAAGAAGGGGGAAAAAAACAAGGAGAAGGGACAAAGGAGGTTGAAAAAACTCCAAAAAAGTCAACAAATGCTGCATACCCGCGCACCCCCTCTAGTAGAGGTCGCTGGTTAAAAAAAAAAAAAAAAAAAAAAAAAGGGTTAACACAACTTAACAGTTTAATTAACAATGTCGGATGTCCTTCTTTCTTTTGTGAACTTTTTCTCTTCATTTTATTTTCATTTTTCGGAGAGAGAGAAAGCGTCAATCCATTTCATTTGTGGAGAAAGTAGTGTGCATGAGCTATGCATATGAATTTCGTATCATTCACAAAGCGCTGACAAGCACCCGTGCTTTCATTCCAAAACTGAACGCAGATCAACACTGCGTATTGGTGTTAGGAAAAAAAAGAAAAAAAGCTTATTGGTGGAGAGCTGCACCGGTGGAAACCAGGTCCAGGGTCCCATGTACACAAACTCATTTTGAAGTTTCACGCAACTGAAATGAGGTTCTTTGTCTTTGTACTCAGTATGGGCACCTGAGCCGCCCACGCGTCTGACACCTCAAATTCTGGAGGCGCGAAACGAAAACGCAGCCGCCGATTGAATTTATCAACGGCGGGCCCAGCGTTTGGCGTTTCGGCCTCGTTTTGTTGTGGCAACAAGTTTCGGACTGCAAGGCTTGGGCCTACTTGTGGTTTAAGAAAACGAACGAGGTTTTCGTGAGGCTAGAGCCTAGAGGATGGTACCCACACCGTCAGTGAGCGTAAATGATAACCCATCATCATAAACTTTGCCCGCAAGGCGGCGCAAGCATCTTGCCAATCTGGAACCCATTCGGACACATTCAGACCCTATATATCTGGATGTGTCCACTGTACGGGCCTGAAGCCATATGGGTCCAGAATCACCAGATGGGTCCGCATGGGTCCAAATGGGGTCCAAATGAGTCCGAATGGATCCAAATATGTCTGGATGGGTCTGAATGAGTCCGAATGGCTCCTGAGGTGGCCTTGGACCCATGTGGAAACCTGGTGGTGGACCCATTCAAACCCATTCCGATCCATTCGGACCCGTCGAGACCCATCTGAAGATTCTGGACCTGTACGACCCTCGGGCCCGTACAACGGACCCACCAGAGAGATCGTTTTGCACGAAGAACTCAGTACAAATTGGCCTGGATTTTCCCTGGCTAGACTGTCAGAAACTGGTACAGCACCTGTCCTTATTAGGCTTGGTAGGTCAGGTCCTGAGGTATGGTTGTTTTAAGGAGACGCAAGAGAGAAACATCAGTCTTCACTGAGAGCGAAACAAGGTATAGACGATCCACGAGCATGGCTTTGGCTGGTTGACAGCTGAGTAGAGCGAAGGATCTGTTTGCCCGCTCCACTTTTTTTTTTAAACAACTGCTCCAGTCTATTCGTGGGGAGCACGTGCTGGGAACCGGGCCCAGCGTCCCATATCAAATTGTACAGATCATTGAGAACATTTGAGAACATTTGAGATCATTTGAGATCATTTGAGATACCGGGGCCATTACCCGGCTTCGACTGAGATCAGTCTGTGAATATCTAACGACTTAATAAGGAACTACACATGCAATAGCCTGCACAGAGGTCCTACGAAAGCTCACAACTTCTAAGTTCTAACACTTATCTTAATTGGAGTACGAAGCCGGAATCTCACCAACCCAATGTGTAGTTAGAGTCCTGACATCGGTCCAGACATCCAGACCATACCGGATCGATCCAGACCAAAAGCCAGACACGTCTGCATCGGTCCAGACATCCAGAAAACCGGACAGGCACCAGACATCCAGAAAACCGGACAGGCACCGGACATCCAGACCATATCAGCCCTGCACCGTCCGGATGGGTTTCAGGGACCCCTGAAACGTCTGGATTGCGATTTTTTTTCAAAAAAGAAAAAAGAAAAAGAGAGAAAGAGATGCAAAAAGACTAAAAAGTTGAAAATATTCCCAAGAAATGAGACAAATCACGAACTCATCCCTCCTCTGTTATGATTTTGGTTGTCCGTTGTCTGAAGACCAACACTCACTCACATAAACTCCCAGGTATGCCCATACATACACAGAAGGAAGGGGAGAGGATAGGAGTATCACACCGCACAGGGAGAGATAAACACAGCGGAAGACTTGACCATGCGATATGACAGGGTACACTGAAAGTGCAATTCACTCCACTCAATCCTCACAACCAGTCGTAAAGAAAAGCCGAGAAGATCACATCCAGGAAACAATGAAACGATGATAGTCCCAACCCAGTGTCGCACTGTTTATTAAACTCAAGAGTCTCGAATTGTCAGGATAACCCCCAGAACTACAGTGCGCTGCTCAGAATTGAGCAGCGCTTCACTCCCCAACCCTGAATAACCACTCGTAACACCCCTGAGCCCCTGAAACATCAAGTGCCACCACAGTACTGCCTCCAGAGGATAGCGCCACCCTGAAACAGGCCTCTGAGGCCAAGCGCCACTCAGAGGATGAAGAAGAAGACAAGCGCCACAGTATCTGATGATGACGAAGTGTCGGAAGACTTCCCGGGTGGAAGTCTGCAGCAGCGCCGCCACTCCTAACGAGATGAACTCTGAGGAAGAAGCTGCAGCTATGGCTGCAGCGCCACAACCCTGTGACCCCACTCCGGAGGCGTGTTTGCAGATATGACCCTCACGAATTTCCCCTACAGGTAGGTCTCTCGGTTAGCCCTCAGCCAAACAAAATTACGAATCTGTCCTACCTATGGTACAGCCTCGACAGAGAGAGGCTACAGGCGACCAGAAACAGCAAGTCATTGCACCTCCGCCTCCACAACCTTCGGCAGCCCTTCTCCTCCTCCGCCTCATCGATGTCCCTCCTCTTCTTCCCTGTCACCCCTCGTCTTCACGCTCCCACTGCCACCATAGCAATACCCCTCCCTCCTCTTCCTCCTCTACAGCCCTTCTCCGCGCTCTTCGTCCTCTTCTCACCGCTATTGCTGCACTCCTCCCCACATATTACTTCGAAGGCCGACAACACGCAGGGAGGTAGCTGCTCTCAGAGAGCGCAACAATAACACTGGGGGGAACAACAATGGGGGCGAGTCCACCCTGCCCTGGCAGCCAAGTGTAGGTGCCAACCTAATTTCGCCCCAGCAACTGTTGGCAGGGTCTGGCATAAGTCCGTTTGGCCAAAAATGGTCGAAAAATTGCAGCCCCATTTTTTGGGGGTGCTTACCATCTTCACCCAAATACAGTGTACGGTCATTATAGCTGTATTTGGGGCAAGTTCGAGTCTAAATGCAGCAAAAACGACGGTACGTTGTATTTGGGTGAAGACGGTGGGACCCAGAAATGGTCCTACGCGGTCCCCCTTTTTTTTTCAAATTCCCTTTGGGGGGCCCCTATCCAGACCTAGCAGCGCAGAGACTGACCCAAACAATCGAATCCGGTCCGTCTGGATCCCGGACCGGATGTCGGGGCGTTTACCATGAGTTTTTCTTTTTTCGCTTAGCTTTAATAACTTTCAAAATTTGAACCACCACTACCCCGAGCCTCTTTTTCCTGTGGTGGATTTTTTTAATTTTTATTTTTTGCCTCTGGTGGATTTCTGCTGTGCGGCAAGTCTAAAGCAAACTGGCATGGCACTTCTTCCTTTTTGGTTTTGCCAGCCAAAAAGGTCCGGGAGGCCAAGGGGACTCAGCGCCCAAAGGATATGCGGATGTAAACCAATTTGCTGCAAATAGAGGTAGTGGTGGTTTAAAGGCAACAGGTCCTAATCTCTTTCTTTCTTTTTTTTTTCTATTCAACTTACAGTCTTACAACAAAAAACACACCAAAGCTCTCCTTCCTCATTCTTTCGTAAGATACAACAATCCTTCCACATTGACAGCCCTGGGCATACTCACACTAGGACTTTCGAACTTATTTCAGGATGGGATTGCGACCACATGCACCCAGGTGCGGCTGTAAATACGGTCAGATACATTTAAGATAGTTCTAGTGTGAGTACGCCCTCAATGCGGATACAGGAATCTTATCCACTATTACCCAAACCCATTTATCTCGCTCGGTAACTTTTCGGGTAAGTCTGAACGCGATGATTTGGTACACCCGCACTACAACAGCATCGCACCCAGTTTACAGAGCGGAGGGCTGCAGCAGCTCTTCCTCACCTCTTCTTCTCATCCGCTCTGCAGCTCGTGCCACAGCATCCGATTCCCTATCCCCTGCCATGCTCTCCTGATCAGCCACTTCTCTCCTTAACTGCAACTCCCTACCCTCATTAGGTTCGCCAGTTTTCCGAGACAATCGTTTTCGCACCACCGATCGTTTGCTGATATTGCCCTCTCTTTCTTCAGCTACCCTGTACCCCTCCGGGTCTTTGCTCAGAAGCCCCCCATACCTCTCACGTCCTGAATCTGCAGGCTCTGCACCTCGGGCATGATCCGAATCCCTTCCTTCTTCTGTCGAGTGAGTAATATCAAGATCTCCACTTTCGCCAGCAACAGTAATGTCTCTCAACACCACTGCAGAACCCTTCACCATCTCGACACCCTCAACCGAGTTACTATCAACCATTGCCTCCGAGGGAGGCATGATCGGTAGCTGAAGCAGGGTCATCCCTTTGTTTGTGTTCGCCTCGCAAGGAGAAGGATGTGCAATCGGTAGACGAAGGGTTTGCTCGGCTTCCAGTTTGCTGCTGATGACTTGCTTGACACCCTCTGTCAACGGCGCCAAGGCCAAGAAACCATCTGTTGCAGTCAACGATTGCTGACCTCTGGTCTCTTGCTTCCGCTGAGTGCCCTCATCGCCTCCCTGGCTGCCGTTTCCTACGTCCTTTTCGTTCTTTCCCCTTTCCTCCTCCTTCTGAGAGAACTCCCCCTTGTCATGGATGTCCTCGCCAGTCGCTCCAGTCTTTTCCCGATCTGCTTCCGCTCTCTCTCCGAGCTTGCGCCCCATGATCACCTGCTTCACGTACGTGTTGATAATGCTAAGGGAATCTCCTCTACCGAGGAGGAGGTAGTCGCCTCTCAAAACACCTCGCATGATAAGCTCCGGACTACCATGCATACTCGCCTGCTCAGCATTTGCGCCCAGTGAATGTGTCTTGCCTCCTAGCTGCTGAGTTCTCAGAATGCCCTCCAGCTTCTGTGAAACCCATCGGTTCTGTAATCTAGTGGCCTCTGATGCTTTCTTCAGTCGATCGTCATACACGACGCCGCCGCCGACGGTACACGGGTTGGTCAACTCTTTCACGAAACCTCTGTCGAGTCCAGGATCGTGATTGATCGGCAGTACATTACTGCTGTCATCCTCCTTTACACTTGTACTCCCGATCCTCGTCTTTAGAGATAGCCTATCCCATTCCTCGACTGCGGCCGTGTCAGCAACCATTTCAACACGGGTTCTCTTCCTTAGAGACCCTTCTCTGCTAAGTGCCAGCCCCCCCCCCATACGGATATCAATCACATCTAATGGGGTTTCACACATTGGCCCCGGCCGGTTCAACTGCCCTGCACCAGGGTACTTTGCAATAATAGTTGACGTCACCCTAGCCCTGCCAGCAGACAGGTTATCTCCACTATACCGCGATTGCCTGTCACTCATGCCAACAGAACTCCCACCCCCGTGCTCCCCTTCCCGCTCCTTGTCCTCCACATCAATGCTCCGCAAGATCGTCGAGTGTGAGGCCGGAACGAGCTCCAAATTGCATGAGCCTGAAGCAGCCTCCCTCATGTCCTCATGGTCCTGAGTCCCACTACCGACTGTCCGATCCCGAACAGCACCATCTGATCTCCGGCAAACATCGTCGTCCCTTCCCAGCAAATCGGCATCCGATGCCATATGATCACCATATCCAGCCATCTGCTGCAGAACAATCGCGTCTGAGATTCTTCTGGATATGGTGGTAGCATCTACATCGGGTGCTTGAACCGCCTTATCTTCTTTGTTGCTTCTAATGTCACCATGCATCGAGTACTTCGTTCTGGGCATCCATGGGCTTCTCTCTGGTGAGTTTGGATTTTGCTTTGCTGCTCCTTCCGGGCTACCATCGTTGCTGAATACAAGGCTGCTCAGCCTTGTAGCTAACCGTCTTGCGATCTCCTTCAGTAACAGCATTCTCTCAGCGTCGTTGATTACGGTGTTTTGATCTTTGCTCTGCTGTTCCACCGTCTCCTGTCCTCTATCCAACAGTACGACTGGCTCACCAGTTGCGTCTCTGGCTCTGCTCATGGACATCAGATACAGATCATCTAGACGATCATTTTGCATTCCGCGTGAATGATGTACCGACTCGCGACTCTTTCCCGCACTCACTGGAGAAATAAGAGTACTGCGAGCTCCTCGGGTACGAGAGACTTCCTCAGAGGGTGCATCGGCCATCTCCGTAGCATCATGACGATCAGCATTCCCGTCCACCTTCATTATTTCTGGCGTCTCATAAACAAAGTCCTGCTTTTTCAAGCCTTTGAAAGAGTTCTTTTTCGTCCGTCTGTGCAGAGTGTCACGAGCTTGCCCATCCCTGCCAGCCTCTGTAGACTGATAATAACCTGTTCTCGGTTCCCGTTCCGGTCCCAAAAACCCATCTGCACCGCGATATCCAGGAATAGTACCTCTACCGTAACCTCCACCACCTCCCTCCTCCTCCTCCGCTTTCCGGTTGCTTGAAGCATCGTTGTTGACTTTTGTGACCACAGATGAAAGCTCTGCACCAAGCCGATAGTCTTGGCTTCCTCGCTGGGTGCGAAACATCTTCTTGCCGGGATCGTAATGAACCCCACCTTCTTCGTGGTCGCCTTGAACACTCCGCCGTCTCCCCTTCTTCCCATTTGAGGTGCTTCCACTCCTCCTCTTTCCAATTTTGGCACTCGCCTCTCCAGCACTCTTTGTGATTCTCTCTCCAGCATTCCTTGCGGTTTCTCCCTTTCTACTGCTCTTTTTTGCCGTGCCGCTCTTTTTCAGTCTCCTGTTTACCTCGATGATGTCCTCCTCCTTTCCCGTAATGCTCTTCTTTTTACCTTGGGTCTTGCGTCTCTTTGTCTTCACTTCCAAGGAGTGAGACACAGTCTTCTGCATTGTCATTTTGTGTCCTCCTCTGAGGGATGTCCTTATCCTCCACAGCTGCTCTGCAGGATGCATGCCCGCTAACGCTGATCTGGGCCTGGCAGGCACCGCCAATGCGTTGTCTTCCCACCCACTTGCCTCCCCCAGTGTTGAATTGACATCTCTTTCAGAAAAGAGGACCTGAAATGGCATTCGCTCACCGTATCTCCCCCTTCGCCCTCGGTCAAGAGACTCCGACTTCGCTGAGTTCCGGACCACTGTCGGTGAAAGTCCCAGCCCCCTTCCCGCCGCCAATTGCCACTGCTCCACCGGACCCTTCACCAGTGAGTTCTTCTGACTTTTGAAACTCTGGCTTTTCTCTGTCTTGGGCCCAGTACAGTTGCTGAAACTTAGGGGTCTCTGGGTTTTCACTTCTTTGGCTTGATCGAGCCCCCCCTAGATCGTTCAGTCAATCAAGTCAACCTTGCATACATCAGTTCATTGAACTCCTTGATTTTTTTTTTAAATCATTGTATATATATGTTACGATACTGGCCAATTTCGAATTATACATTCATCAGAAAGTACAATGCCGTCCAATTGCAAAAAGAAATGAATGAACTTGAGAGGAGAGAGAGGGAAAGAAGAAGAAGAAGAAGTAAGAAAGAAGAAGAAGTGTACATTCATCAGAAAGTACAATGCCGTCCAATTGCAAAAAGAAATGAATGAACTTGAGAGGAGAGAGAGGGAAAGAAGAAGAAGAAGAAGTAAGGGAGAAGAAGAAGATGATGTACACCGGCATAGACCAATGACAAGGCTCTTCTTCTTTGCCAACCAATCTCCTCCTCCGTATCTCCTCTCCTCTTATTCAAACAAGAAATAACAATAATAATGTTGAATGGCTGAACCAGAATCAATGTCCGAATCCCACTTCTACTGCAGGCACAACATGAGGTCCACCATAGCCATGGCCACCCTTCCTCTTCCTCTACATGCAGGCCGAGGCTATGGCGGAGCACTGAGGGCTCTACCCTCCTGTCCAAGAGACAACCCAAAGCAGCTATGTCGCTGCCCTTCTGTCTCAAGGTCAACACCAGACAGCTATGTCGCTGCCCACTCAACCGCCATGCCTGACTCTGTCCTGGGCTTCCTTGGTGCGGCACTACCCCAACTGGGGCCTTCCAGATGCAGCGCCTAACAAGCTGATGAAGATGGCGTCCACCATAGCCGATAAGTACCTCGCCACTCTCCTCCTTGGTCCCCTTCTCCCTCCTCCTCCTACCGGTAGAGCTCCACCATAGTCAAGGTGGAAGCTCCCGGCTTCTTCCTCCCAGCAGCGCTTAGTACCCAGCGCACAGCCAGCGCTCCAGCAGCGTGTCGCCAAACTTGCACACTGAAGAATGAGGCCGAGCTCTTCCCTCGGCCTCTTGATATAGCGGCCTGCTTGCCTCCTGGGCGGTGACTTCCAGGCCGCTTGGCCTCCCAAGCAACCGGTACCTCCTCCCTTTCGGAGGGAAACATCATTGCAGACTCTGATATTGCCCGTACAGGCTATAGACTCAGACTGGATGGACTGGTACCGGCCTAGATGGTACCGGCCTAGACCTAGCCTACCGCTACTGGGCCTCTAAAAATGCCAACTTTGTCTTCTTCTGCTCGGCCTCGAGTACCCGGCACATCTACTGCTACTGGGTGCGGTACCGGCCTACCTGCTACTTGAGTGTTTTTCCGCTGCTCTAAGCACCGCGGGCCCCTGGCTCCGCTACTCGAGTGTTTTCCCTGCTGCAACCCTCAATGCCACGGTCACAGGTAAGTACCGACCCTACGGGCCTGCCAAACAAGCAAGTACCCTTGCGGGTCACACACGCACTCATGCCGACAAGCACTCAGACAGGCACGCAAGTCAACAGGCACGCACACATACAGCCTTAGAAAACACAGCAGAATGCGGGAATCTCAACAAGGCATCCATTCCATCGGCAGAACTTCAGAAATCAGCAGTGTTCTCAGTCTGTGTTATGGCGGGTCATTATATATATATGCCATGACTTGCTGATTTCTGCTGCCGAGATTGTCTGCAAGGCTGTACACTAACTGGTAGGGTTAGTTTTGCAATTTTGTTTGGCTGAGGGCTAACCGAGAGATCCGCCTGTGTGGAAATTCGTGAGGGACAGATCTGTAATTTTCGGAAAATACAGACCTGGTACTAACCGAGTTCCTACAGCTACCCTAACTGCCTATAGCAGGCCCGGGCTACCCCTAGGACAGAGGCCATAAGTGGCCTATACTGCTATACGGTCCTATAGCTTATAGCCGGGTACGGTAGAGGCCGGTCAGTACGGTCCAGGTCTAGGCTAGTGTAGGAAGTCTATAAGTCCTGTAGGGGAATCCAGTAGGGACTTTTGGCTTTTCATTTTTCGCGTGCAGCATTGGTGGTCAACCAAGTTTTTCAGCGCTGAAGACCTACAGCGGCACCTGGAGGTTTCAGCAGGGTGAAGCAGCCATAGCCGCCTATCTGAGACAGCCATAGCTGGGGCTGTGCTCAGCGCATCTATCCCCAGGGGATATCTGCGTTCGGCAGAACTATCGGAGGGTCTTCACTGAGTACATGTGGGGTACTGCTGCTGCGGTAGCAGCTAGGCAGCCATAGCTGCCTTCATCATCGTCAGAGTGACTTATCGGCATTGGAGACTACTTCGCTGTTCATGATCTGCATCCGGGTGTATGGCGCTGGCCTCTGGGAGGCTGTTTCTGTGCAGCGCTAGGCTCTGAGAGTGTCGTAGTGAGTGGAGTGTGTGGTTCTTGAGTGGCGAGATACTGAGTTGAACTCTGTAACGATAATTGAGGTTAACTATGTTGAGTTGGCTCATCATCTGGGGTACTTTCCAATTGTGATCTTCGCAGTGTCATCCTGTGATTGGTTGTTGGGAGTTTATCAGAGAGAGAGAACACTGTGTGTATTCTCCCCATCTGTGCATGGTTGTTATTCCGCTGTTTATCTCTGGTCTGTGTGCAGGTGGACTCTGTCTCTTCCTCCCCTGTGTCTCATGCATGTATGGGCGTGTGTGAGTTTTTCTGTGTGTGAGTGGCAATCAAATTGTCAAACAACCAAGTTCATAACATATATCGTCACAAACAGAACTGTCCGGTAAACCGTAGGCAGAGAGAGAGAAGAGGACAACATACGAGGGGCTGTGACAAACTGTTTCGTCGGACTTTCACCGACTCATATATCGTCAATATATATATATATATATAGATAGATATATATATATATATATATAGATATATAGATATATATATCGTCACAAACAGAACTGCCCGGTAAACCGTAGGCAGAGAGAGAGAAGAGGACAACAAACGAGGGGCTGTGACAAACTGTTTCGTCGGAGTTTCACCGACTCATCAAGAGGCTGAACCCT
>BFEA01000134.1:2592318-2604845 GCA_003427395.1 Chara braunii
GATACAAGATTGGTTGTGCGGTCCAAGAAAGAATAAGGCGGCCATAGCCGCGGAGTTTGGACACGGAGAAAAAGAAAGAAGACGAACGAGAGAGGAGGGAGAGACTGAGAAGTGGGAAGAAGCCATAGCTGAAGCAGAGGAAGGAGGGACGACGAAGGAAAAAAGGGAAGACATAGCCGGGTTGAAAGAAGAACCAGACGAGGAAGGAGAAAGAAAGGAGGAAGAAGAAGAAGGGTGGTGAGGAAGAAGAAGGCGGCAGCCATAGCCGAGTTGAAGGTTGACCAGGGGGTTGACCGAAGTTGGTTTGGGTGTTGACTCAGGCAGTAACCAAGGTGTTGACCACGGTTGACTGAAGCGTTGACGGGCAGGTTGACCAGCGTTGACCAAGCGTTGACCAAGGCGTTGACCAGGGCTGTTGACCGCGACTTTGACCAAGCTGGAGTTGGTATATTCTCGCCAAGCCCTCAGCCTATCCCCTCACCCTATGGATGTGCACTCACCCTATGGTACTTGCTGAGTCTGTCTGTCTCTTCTTTCTGCATTGAGTCTCTTCTGTCCAGGTGCTAGGAACTTCGTGTATGAAGGATAGAGCCTTGTTGACCAAACCCACACGGGCTAAGTAGGGCTAAAGGCCGTGTCTGACGACTCCACTGTCCCGGAGGACACGATCTCTCCCAAGGACCGGTACTAACCGACGGGCTGCTCGGTGTGGCACGGTAGGCCCAAAATCTGAGTTGTGGGCTGCACAACAGGCTGCTTGCTGATCGCGTCATCCTGTCTGAGACATTAAATAATTCCTGAGGAGTTACGGGGGATCTCCTTAAATGCCTCCTGATCAGCAACAAGTCCTGTAGTGACAGCCTTAGTTTAGGTCCAGGCTAGAGACCATAGTTGACAGGTTCCTATTAGGATTTTGTGGTCCTTAGATTGAGTCAGTCTTAGGTTGTGTCAGTCAGGGGGTAGAAGTCTAAGTGGTGAGGAGTGGAACTGTTGTCCAGTTGTGCACCTGACACCATGGTTGACACTCGTAGTGGGAAGAGCACCATGACCTATAGTAAGGCTCAAGAAGAGCAAACCGCCGCCATCCTGAGAGAGAGGAAAGAGAAGAAGGAGCTCCTTAGACAGGCAAAGATGAAGATGATAGCAGAGGAGCAAGCGGCGAAGAAAAAGAAGTTGGAGGAGGAGATGAAAAGGCTGCAGCAAGAAGAGGAGGAGAGAATGAGGGCGGCGGTAGAGGAAGAGGTCGAAAAGGAGGAGCAGCCAGAAGAAGAGCCCCTCAGAAGAAGAAGATTGGGGGAAGGAGAGAGCAGTGGTCCCAAGGAAGATGACCCGTGGGTAGAAAAGAGGATATCTGAATGGGTGGCTAATTTATCATTGGGAGAAGATGAGGAGGCAATGTTATACATACCTGAGGAGGAGAAGGAAGCAGCAATTAAGGAGATCGAGGCGACGAGTGATCCCTTAGAACGCTAGGCAATAGAGAATGAGAAGAGGTTGGACCGGAAGTTACGCCTGGGGAGGGAGAAGAAGAGGAGGACGGAGGAAGCCAACCGGATGGCTAGAGAAGTGGAGAGTTTACAAACGTGTAGACAGGAAGTAGAGGCCCAGCCTGATGTTCAGGCTAAGTTGGACAAGATCCTTGGGAGCATTGAGCTCCTAGGTAGGGCCTGAACTGAGCACCATCAGTCTGTTAGGGGCCAAGAAATGGCCCTCCACTCCATCCGGTCTAGTTTCAGGGACTTCGTGCGAGACGTGATGACCTATGTAGGGACCGAGGTCAGAAAGTTAAAGGAGGGCGCATAGAAATTATGCGCAAGCGCCATCGAGGGCGCCAAAGTAGTGGTCGCTGCAGAGATCGAAGGGCATTCCCGAAAAGAGCCTATCAAGCTTAAGTTTCCCGATTCTTATGGCGGAAAGAAGGACGAGAAGTTCGATAATTGGGATGCTCGCATTAACACTTACGTGTATCTTCAACACATTGCGCCTGAGGAACAAGTCCTTGCAGCCTTCCATGCGTTAAAGGATGAAGCGGCTAGTTTTGTCAGGTCCCTCGCGCGAGCAGCCGATTGTGAAAACAATATGGTTGCATATTCCAAACTCACCCCTCTGCACAAATTCCTCAAACTCCTCAGAGAGAGATTTGGTGACGTCACGCGAGGCGTCAGGGCCTCAGACAAATTACAAACGATCCATTCACGACAGTGGCAGAGTGCAAGGGCACTCAAGCCATCCCAGACCACGGGGTCACTGAGACCCAATTAGTTAAACTTGTTCTATCGTGTCATGCCAGAGCCCTTACGAGGGCATTTCTTTGAGAAGGCCCAACAGGCCACCATCATGTATGACGCGTTGACTAGAGAGGTGGTCCTATTTGAGGCCAAATCCATGTCAGTGTCCACTTTCTGGCATAAGGATTTACATAATGGGGAAAAGTGGAAGGGTCGTACCATCTCTGGCCAGGTCAGGGAAAGGGATCACCTGATCCTTACTTTAGATGAGGGTGGTACTGACGAAGGCTTGAGGAGGAGGACAGTAGTGTGGGTCAAGGGAGGACCTACGCTGCTGTCGCGGCTGGAGGGGGGCCGCAAAGTAGAGGAGGAGGCCAGGGCCAAGGGGGTCGGGCCATGGGTGGTCGAGGTCGGGGCGCACAGGGGGTTGGCGGCCAAAGGAACCGCCAAGAGGGAGGTAGGGGTCAAGGTCCCCCGCCGAATCGTCCAGGGCCTAGTCGATCACCACAGCGCAGAGGTGGAGGATCACCTCAAAGGAGAGGAGGGTTGGCACCCAAGTTGGCCACAGGGGCGGCCTTGGGAAGATCTGGGCTTGGACCAGAGAGTGTGGCAACAACGAATGGAGCAGGGGTAGTGCATCTATTGCGGTGCCCCTCCCCATATTATTAAATACTGTCCAAAGTATAGGGAAGCCCGGTTTGCTGCCCAGGGGTCAAAAGGCAGCTGCCGGTAGGGGTCGCAACTGCCCTTACCATTTGGCCATGTGGGGAAGTGTGCTCGCACCACCAGGAAACTCCCACACCACATGAGCCTATGGTAGAGGTTGCAGGCCAGTGCCTAGTTAGCTATCCAGAGACTGCCCGTGTTAGAGTCTATCTAGGCACTTCCCTCACAGGGCTGGCAGAAGAGTTGAAGGAGAGGATGCCGGCCTGGGCCAAGATGAAGAAGGAGAGCAAAGGACAACTTGTGTTAGTAGATTTATAAGTTTTTTGAAGCAGAGTAGGGGCCCTCATAGACACAGGGGCTACCCGTAGTTATATCAGCAGGAAAGCGCTAACGAAGTTGAGGCTAGGGCTGAAAGTCCAAAAGTTGGAAGACCCGTTAGTCAGTATCCTCGCAGACAACCACACGATGCATGTTGAGGATTACGTCGAGGGAGTTCAGGTGTAACTGCGCTTAGAGAAAGATGGCAAGGTGGAGAAAGTTCTCCACTCTCTGACTCTCCTTGTAGAGGACAACCTCCCTTTTGATATAGTCCTAGATATGGACTAGGGAGAGGCAGCAGGGGCCACACTCCACTTAAGAGAGCATGAGTGTAGGCTCCCTAGTCCATCAGGCGAGGTCAAGACTGCCCGTCTGTTCCATATGTCAGGAGTAGATAACTCTCTGGCACATTGCTGTCTCAGTGTTCCCGCATTCGTGCGATTAGTAAGAAAGGAGCAGTTAGAAGAGCAGGTCTTCGTAGCCTACGTGAGGCCTGTCACTGAGCCCAAAGAGGATAAGCCAATAGACCCAAGTATTGCCAAGTTGTTGGAAGAGTATAAAGACTTAGCAGAGCCGCCGCCAGGAGTAGTGCCGCGGCCGATCCAGCACCGTATAGAGATAGAGCCTGGCAGTATAACTCCTAAGGGTGCGATTTACAGAATGTCCCCAAGGGAGTTAGAGGAGTTGCGTAAGCAGTTAGACGAACTCCTCGAAAAGGGTTGGATTAGGCCCAGTTCGTCTCCTTTCGGAGCACCCGTATTGTTTGTCCCCAAAAAGGAGGGAGAGTTGCGTATGTGTCTCGATTAGAGGGGTCTAAATGCCATTACAGTGAAAAATGTTGAGCCGCTGCCCAGGATAGACGATCTTTTAGATCGGGTCCAGGGCTGCAGATATTTCTCAAAGATAGATTTGAAGTCTGGATATCATCAGATAGAAGTTCATCCTGATGACTAGTATAAGACTGCCTTCCGGACTAGATATGGGCACTATGAATTCATCGTGATGCCCGTTGGATTGACCAATGCGCCAACCACATTCCAGCGTTGTATGAATGATGTGTTTAGGCCTTGGTTAGATAGATTCGTCGTAGTCTACCTAGATGATATATTAGTTTTCAGTAAGACCCTCCAAGAGCATCGAGGTCATTTGAGGTAGGTCTTGGAGAAGTTGAGAGAGACTAACTTCAAGATCAATGCGAAGAAGTGCGAGTGGGCCAAAACGCAAGTCTTGTACTTGGGCCACGTTTTAGACGGAGATGGCATTAAGCTTGAGGATAGCAAGATAACGACGATTAGAGATTGGCCGACGCCCTGCACGATGACAAAATTGTCGTCACTTTTAGGCCTAGCTAATTATTATAGGAAGTTCGTGAGGAACTTTTCCACTATTGCCGCTCCCCTTCGCATGTTGCTCAAGAAGGATGCAATCTGGAGATGGGACAAAGATTGTGCATCCGCTCTTAAGAAGTTAAAGCGAGCGTTGATAGAGGACCCTGTCCTCAAGGTGGCAGATCCGTCCTTGCCATTTGTCGTCACCACGGACACAAGTCAGTATGGTATAGTCGCTATATTACAGTAGGACGACGACAATGGCTATAGACCCATAGAGTTTATGTCAGGGAGGATGCCTTCAGAGAAAGTAGCTACCTCGACTTATGAGAGAGAACTCTTCGCTCTCAGGCAGGCCTTAGAGCACTGGAAGCATTATCTGCTTGGGAGGCACTTTAAAGTTTATTCAGACCACGAGACCCTTAGATGGCTGAAAACGCAGGCCAAGATGACACCTAAGCTAACTAGGTAGGCCGTTGAGATAGACTAGTATGACTTTGAGCTCAAACCAGTCAAGAGCAAGTATGACGTAGTTGCGGATGCTCTAAGTAGGAGATCAGATTACTTTGGAGCTCTAGTTCACTATCGGGATATAGGAAGAGACCTGCAAGAGAAAGTAAGACAGGTGTATGCGCAAGACCCTATTTATAGTGGCCTTCTCAAGAAAGTTAAGGAGGCCCCAGGAATTGAACCAGATTACCGCACTACAGAGGGATTACTGTTCAAGAAGACCAATGTAGTAGACCGTTTGTGCGTTCCTAATAGTGAGGAAATCCGTAGTTTGATCCTAGGGGAATGCCACGACACCGAGGGACATTTCGGTTGGCAAAAGACTCTAGCCAATCTGATGCATGCGTATACTTGGCCAGGAATGAAAGTTGGCTGCATAGAGTACGTTCGCAGTTGCAAAGTCTGTCAGAGGAATAAGACAACTACGCATGCCCCTCTAGGTCTTCTGCGCCCCTTGCCCATACCTGATCAGCCTGGCGACTCAGTATCCATTGAATTCATGGATGCTAGCGTCAAAAGTAGGCATGGAAAGAGCCAAGTCATGGTAATAGTGGATAGATTTAGCAAATATGTTGTTTTTGTTCCCTTACTCGCAGAAGCCCGTACAGAGTTAGTCATTCATAAGTTTTTTGACTTTTGAGTTAGTGATTACGGGATCCCATTGTCCGTAGTCAGCAATAGGGACACCCGGTTTACAAGTTAGAACTGGCAGGAGTTAATGAGAGTATACAGGTCAAAGTTGTTAATGTCGTTTAGCTGTCACCCAGAGACTAACGGTCAGACCGAGCAGATGAATAAGATCTTGCAGCAAGTTTTGCGCATGTACATTAGACCAGATCAAGTCAACCGGGATGAGATGTTGCCCAAGGTAGCTAGTGCATATAATAACAGTGTGGACCTAGCCACTTGTCGTATTCCCAATGAGCTGCATAAGTCCTTTAGACCACGCAGACCGTTTGAAGAACTTAACCGGAACCAGATTCATAGGCTACCGCCCGGTACTAGGGAGTTTGTGATACAACACGAGAAGGAGTTAGCTACCATTGTTGAGAACCTCAGGAAAGCCCAACATCGAATGATAGAGCAAGCTTACAAGCACTGTCGCCCGTCGCAGTTTCAAGTAGGCGACCTAGTCTGGGTCAAGTCTAAAGAGTTTGCTCCTGAGTAAAACATTTCGCAGAAGTTACTGTCGGCGTACAGGGGACCGTGGCCAGTTCTAGAGGTTAAGGACAGAGAGGATGGGCCGTCATATACAATAGAGATCCCAGCACACCTCCACACCTACCTTGTGTTCCATGCGTCAAAGTTGTTGTCGTGTGTCACAAGTCAACAGTTTCCATAAAAAAGATCCATTATCTCTCCGGACATAGATGGAAGATATGACATTGAGGGCATTGTAGGTGAAGACGTATTCAGAACAGGAGGTACAGGTCGTCCACAAAAACAGTATAAGGTCCGATTTGGTTATCAGGAACCCGAGGACGACCACTGGTTCACTAGAAGTGAACTTCTAGAAACAACTCCCGACATAGTTAGAGCCTACGAAAGAGAAAGGAAAGGTAAAAACCCGGTCTTGGACTAAATTATTCTCGAAGGGCCTCAAATTTAGGCCGGCGGGAGTGAAATGGTATTCACCTATTAGCAGTCGCAAATGCAGATCCCGGGGCTCAATCCCTAGTTCTTACCTGTGCACAGTACTTGTGTCGACCCCGAGCGTTGAACCCGTGACCTGTGTATTCGCAACAGTTGGTAGGCTGTTGTAGGTCCGTAGGTTGTAGGGGTTCGATCTGTAGACCTGTCGGATAGAGGTCTTAGTGAGTTCTAGAAGTCGTAGCTGTAGCTCTTCAGAAAGGTCAAGTTCGTAGCTGCTACAGTCATGAAAGGTGAAGGTCGTAGCTGCTACAGTGTCGAAGGGCCAAGTCCGCAGACTTCCGGAAGGTCCGGAACTGGCCCTTCCAACGTTGCTCACAGCAGACTAGAGGCAAGTGGGCAAAAGGTGACGTCCACCCTTGCTGAGTCAGCGGTACACAGTCCCAGTCTCACTGAGTCCAGTCAGCAAGTACCCTGAGGGACTGTGTGCTCCATGGGCCCGATGGAAAGACGCAGACCAGTGACTTCCAGAAATATAAATCAAGAGGCAGCGTCCAGCCATTCATTCATTCCTGCGTAAGCCATGTGGCAGCGCTGCTTGAGCGACTTGTGCGAGGTGGTCTGCAGAGAGCCCGAAGATGAAGTGGGCTGAAGGAGATAGTTAGCCATAGCCATAGAGGGACAGCGGCCATAGCCGCCATAGCTGATAGGCAAGTGTAGAGTATGAGAGTGTGTGTATGTGTGTGGGATATCCAGGGTGATCCGGAGTTGAGTGAGTGCGAACAGTGGTGTTGGATAGAGAGACGAGAGTTGGAGTGTAGAGGCGCTGATGCGCCATAGCCTGTTGATGTGTTTTGGACTTCCATATCTCTGAGCTTTGAGTGGGCGTTGTGCACCAGTGTGACTTACCATCTAATTGCATGAGTGCGGAGTGGAAAAGAAAGCGAGTCTGATTGCACACTTAAAGATGGGAATAACCGCTATACCCAGTGCCAGCGCGAACTTGCAAATATACCCGGAGGGCGTTCAACTTGGGCTTTCTTTTTTTTTTGGGAAAGCCTTGGCTGTCTACTAGAGGGGGTGATACGAGCATCCCCCGCTGGTAGTAGCCTCCAGCTGCTCCATCTATCGGTGGGGTCCATGGGGAGCTGCACCTGGTGGAAAACGGGTCCAGCGTCCACTTGGCATAATACCTACTACCCATATTTTCCCCTGTGCGAAATTGTAGGTGTACCCAGTCCTGCAGGCCCTGGATTTAGAGCACGAGATTATGTTCATGCCCAGTGCCCACCAAGTAGACCGTTGTGGCCCAACGGCTGCTGGGAATGACCATAATTTCAGCCATCCGGTAACAGGGGATATGAAAAATTTGGCCTCTCCTCCTCAGGTCCCGGGTTTGCCCATAATGTTGCCTGGGTATGTCCATAATTTGTGCATTCCGGTAGTCGATTATAACCGCAATTTTGCGGAACCAATCTGGGTCCACCTTGGTCCTGGGCATGCAAACAATTTCCATCAGCCGTTTTCTGGGTATAGACACAAGTTGGCGCTGGGACTGGGTATAGTCGGTGTTCCCATCTTTAAGTGGGGTAGAGATGCAATTTTCCCAAAAGATAAATACATTTTGTTATTTTGTAATGTAGGTCAATTGGTTAGGCATGCAAGTGGCATTCAGGAGGTCGTGGGTTCAATCCCATGGCCGCCTGTGGCACTCTTGGTGCCAACCAGCTGAGATAGTCAGCTGGATCCTCCCAGTCAGTATCAGTAAGGTCTTCAGCCAACACGGGTGTGAATGCGCGTGTGAGTGGGTTGCGTGTGGTGTGTGGGAGAGTGTTGGCTTTAGACAGTACTGTTACTCGATGGCAAATGCTCGGTCCTTGTGTTCGCCGGGCCCCCACCGGTGGCCCCAACCCTGCACTCTAAACTTACGGCAAAGGGGCGAACATGCCGTTACCTCTCTTCACCGAGAGGGTAACCTTCCTTCACCGAAGAGAGGTAGAAAGCTATGCTTGCTGGGGTCCCCTGTATACCCTTAGGAGTCGTGGTAGGTAGGTAAAGAAAGATGTGTTCCGTGACATGGCAGAATGCCAGTTAAAAATATGTGAGGTGCGAGAAAAATATATGGCTGTCCCATCACTGGTACACCGTCCTTGTTGGAGGTGTGCTGTGCCATTTCTTCCAAATCAATCTGTTATCTGTCACAGTTGCAATCTTTCCCTGAAGAAGTCAGTTTCTCATGAAGATCCGTCTCTTGATGGCTATCCTTTCCGGTCTGCCTTTCGTTGCTGATGTCACCTCCCTCCATCTGGATCGAATCTCAGTTTTGGCCATTCCCAGCAATAGTACCCACATCTCTTCTCTTGCCATCTCATTTCCTTCGATCGTCTTGGTACATCTCCTTTTCCAGATTACCCATAGAGCCAGCTTCCTGAGCAGGAGAAACCATACTTCCTTGCCGCCTTCGAGTTTGTCTGTATTGTTGGAAAGGAGCAGGATGTTCAGAGGAGTTGTGGGCGGAGGGGGTGATGAGAAGAGGAGGGACCATAGGTCCATGCTGCTCCCGTGCAGTACAGTAGGCAGTGGGGTATACCTTTCAGGATGCTGTCTGGGCATAGCCTGCAAAGCTCAGAGCTGTCGGGGTCCGTATGTTTCCTCCTCTTGTGGAGCCATTGATTGACCGGCAGCGATGCGTGCGCTAAGAGCCACTGCATGCTTCGAATCCTAACCGGTCTAGTGGTCCGGTACTTCGTCCATGGGATGGAAATGGGGTCCTTGGGATCCAGATTCAGGATCTCCCTCCACTTTCCTTTGAGTCTGGGGTCCAGGTCTGTGGTTTGCAGACCCAGCTCATAGCCGAACTTGACATCGTAATAAAAAATCGTTCTCGTTCTCCCGGATTTACCCTGCTTCCAAACCCACTCTTTCGGATCGAATTCAAGGTCTAAAATGCTTAGGTCCGGTTGGAAGATTTTCCAGGGTTCGGACTTTCAAACCCTCACTTTTCGCAGTCGGAAGGTTTCTAGTGTGTCGCACTGGGGATCTTTGTTCTGGATTTCCAGCTCTTGTAGGTTGTGATTAACTATGGGGTATGTGTAGAATTTAGATAGGTAGCAGGGTGGGTTGGTTCGAGAGATGAACGGATATGCTTTAGTAGGCTGGGTTTGGGAGACGGGTATGCCCCAATCCCCGTATTTCCACGAGAAGTCCTCCCTTAGGAGGGAAAGCCATTGTAATGGGATACTCTTATGGATCAACGTTAGGTTTTCAGCGAGGGAGTGACAGCCTTTTAAGACATATCGTAGCTCCTGTTCGGTAGCCCATCATCCTTGGTCCTCTGCCCAGATGTGTTTCACCTGCCACACTCCTTTTTCCACCCAGGATAGCCATCTTCAGTCATTTGAGTGTAGTGCCCATGGCCCTCCGCTAGGGTCAGTGATCCAAGGGTTGCAGAAGAGAGGTTGTCTCAGGACCTCTTCTCTGTTTCCTGGTGAACTGTGTTTACTTGGCATCATTCTACGCCAAGCTTTGATGGTAGGACTCCAGTATGAGATGGCTCTTTGAGTTGGGGTTGTGATGTTTCTCCTGCGAGGTCTGCCTGATTTGATTGCCCAGTCCTTCGCCATGAGCCAGTAGAGACCTCTCATGTTCGGGGGGGAGTTTATGGACGCCAGGTTTCTGATGCTGTCTAGAGCCATCTGGGTCCATGGGAGGGATTGTGTGATCAGGAGCTTGATAATCCATTTCATCTGCAGTGCTATAGACTCCTGTTTGGGGTCGATTAACCCAAGGCCCCCTTCCTGTGGTTTCCTCGTGATGTGGTTCCAGGCTATCCTGTTGATACACGTGGTCCTGTTGGGATCTCCTGTCCACAGGTAGCATCTCACTCTGGCTTTTAACGTCTTGATGTCGTCATCGGGGGGAGACCAGATGGATGCCATGCACCACAGTGTGGAGAAGATTGCCGTGTTAATTAATAAAAGTTGTTTTGTAATGAACCCAGTCAGGAAGATACTCGACAGACGTTGAAGTCCAGTAGTCTCAGATATGTGCGCAGTCTCCAGTTAACGTGAAAATGATATCCACAACAGTATCTCATTACCAATAGATGAAGAGAGTGGAGGGAGGATAGACAAGGAAAAAGGTGGGAAAAGTATTCACAAATCACACAATATTAACCCAACCAATCCCACTTCTTCTTCGGGCTTCCTCTCCCTCCACGTCATCAATCAA
The DNA here is from genome assembly GCA_003427395.1 of Chara braunii. Taxonomy (NCBI): domain Eukaryota; kingdom Viridiplantae; phylum Streptophyta; class Charophyceae; order Charales; family Characeae; genus Chara; species Chara braunii. The sequence continues at coordinate 2,603,189 of BFEA01000134.1, forward strand.
ATAACAGTATCAAGTCTGAAGAGTCCCGGTATCACAGAAGTGCCACGTGGCACCACTCTCTCATAGGGACAATGAAGACAGCCAGCAACTAACAATCACGTTCCCAATCATCCACAAATCCCGATCTTCCTCCTCCTCGCAACCAGTCACCTCATGTCGACAGTGTGGACAATGCCACGTCAGCCGTCGAGACAAGTGGCATGCGCCACATCCTCAATGAAGACCAGTGACATGCGCCACATCAGCATGTAATGTAGACCATAGGCAGCGCCACATCAGCATGCAATGTAGACCATAAGCAGCACCACATCAGCATGCACTGTAGACCGGAGGCAGCGCCACATCAGCATGCCATGTAGACCAGAGGCAGCGCCACATCAGCATGCCGTCACAGTCCGCGTCGTTGTCCACAGTGCCTGCGCACAGCCAGCGTCTCGCAAGCGTCGTGCCAGCGTCAATGCCAGCGTCTGGTCGAAGTCAAGCCAGCGTCCAGGCAGCATAGCAAGACTGAATGTTGACCACCTCGAAGACAGCCTTTAAGTAGCATTTGACAAGGCTGTCTGGCCTCGGTTCCCTCCCTCACAGTCATCCAGATTGACTCACAGCCGAGGGCCTGGATTGTGTACACTTGCAGATTTCCCTTTGGACCTGATGTTGTCTGGGTACCTGCATACAAACAAATGTGTGTATCTCACCGGCGGCCTGGGCTGGGTACCTTTGACTTTGACTGCTGGGTAGACAGACAGTTGACTTGGTCAACTGTATCTCACCCCGGCCCTGAATCTTTTTGTGGGGTGTTTTGCCCCCCTTCGGCCTGGGTCTGAGCGCGGCCTGTAGCCCTCAGACTGTCCACGAGGCATACAGCATGGGTTATTGCAGTTCAGTTTCTTTTTTTTGCATAACATAGTTTTTTTCTTTGGATTTTTTGGTATTTCTTCCTTTTTTTAACAGCAGCGGGGGCTTTCCTGTCTCTTGCCTGGGCGGACACCCCTGGCCACTGAGCTGATCCACGCGGCCCGGTTGGTAGCCCAGTCGGAACTTGAAAAGAGTTGGAAAAACAAAACAGGCGGCTTGAACAGGAGAGGTTTGAACAACGAACCTTTTCTTGCAAACAATTTCACCCTCCCCATCTCCCTCTCCCTCTCCCTCTCCCTCTCCGTCATCGCATAAGACTGCTGCTCCTCGTTGTATTCGTTGTTCTGCATTCTCCTGTTGATTCAAAGCCCTCTTTCAGGCCACAACACACATCAGGGACAATAGAAGACATCATTTTGCTTGATGAGAGGCAAAATCTCCGGGGGGAAAAAGAAGGAAGAAAAAAACAGAAACAAAAAAACAGATGTTCCTGCCCCCAAGCGTGCGCGAAAGCAGTTTGAAGATTGAAGTTCATCGAACTTTGAACTCTCAAACAAGAAAGAGAAAGGACCTAAAAAATGCAGATATGTTTTCTACATAGTTGCGGCGCACGTCGGTGCGCCGGTTTGCGCACGGTTTGCGCACGTCGCGCCGCGCACCGCACAGCGCACCGAAGCGCAGCGCACTTGAAAAATTAGGTCCAAAAAAAAAAAAAAAAAAAGTAGGGGTTTTCTAATTTCTTAGGGCCCCCAACTCGGCAAAAATGTTAAACTCACCGCGCAAGTTCACAAACCGGCCGCGC
>BFEA01000134.1:2606453-2626453 GCA_003427395.1 Chara braunii
CCCTCTCTCTCTCTCTCTCTCTCTCTCTCTCTCTCTCTCTCTCTCTCTCTCTCTCTCTCTCTCTCTCTCTCTCTCCCCTGCACTGTTCATCCCTCAATGCTCCTCGGCACTCTTCCTCCTCCCTTTGATGTCCTAGATCTACCCTGAATGCCTCTGCGGTGTGCCTTGTCAAGCGTGGGCAGCTATGGCCGCCGGTTGTCTTCCTTCGTCTCGCCGGCCTATGGTCACCTTCCTCCTCCAGCACTATTCTTCTCCAGCGCTCTTCTTGGCCCAGTTTGCTAGTTCGCACAAGTTCCAGCAGCACTTCCTCACACACACACAGACTTAGGAAACTCAGCAGAATGCGGGAATCTCAGCAAGGCATCCATTCCATCGGCAGAAGTCACAATTTCAGAAATCAGCAGTGTTCTCAGTCTGTGTTATGGCAGGTCATTACAATAATAATAATAATAATAATAATAATATAATAATAATAATAATAATAATATAATAATGAAATAATAATAATAATAAACTAATAACAACAACAATAATAATAATGCAATGAATACGAGTGAATGATATACGGAAAACCAAGTTGCGGAATCACACAGATGTCCAAGTCCTGGGCCCCTTTTACAGTTGGGCACGGCCTGAGTCTCCGGACTTGGGCTGTTTGCTGCATTTGTGCAGGGTTCCCAGGTAGGTGCATCGGCAGTACTGCCTTTGCGTAGGCCGATGGCCTGCTTCTCAATGTCTCGGCCCTGCTTTGTGTGTATGTGCCCAGGCGCAACTGTCAAGGCCTGGGCCAACTGTACGACACAGCTTAGTGAGGCTCGCGTGTCCATTCAACCAACTGGCGTGCTGCAAGAGCCTGAATACCCACATATGAAAGTGTCGAATTTTGGCCTTTGACGNGCTTAGTGAGGCTCGCGTGTCCATTCAACCAACTGGCGTGCTGCAAGAGCCTGAATACCCACATATGAAAGTGTCGAATTTTGGCCTTTGACGAACATTCAGGCCTGCCTTCACTTAGGGTGGGCACTTGCCTTGCTGAGGGCCTTTGCCCAGAACATGTGATGTCTGATAGGGCCCCAGGAGGGCTTGTTCCTTGCATTCCATCCCCTTTAGCTTCGAAGGTCCGCTGAGATGCTTCATGCTGGTGCCTTCCCTTTCCGTTTCTCCTCATATTCTGCCACGATCTGAGGAGCTGTCTTGACAAGTTCCTCCCTTGAAATCCATTGATCTTCCTTAGGATCCGTATGATGCCTGAGATGCTCTTTGTACTCCCGTGCAGGTTTAGGAGGTCTACCCCTGCTGGGTGGCTTGGGAACAGGCATGTCTCTGTGGTCCAGGATATCGTGAACGTCCACGTGGCCATCCATGGTTGGGGGCAGCATAGATCCCCGTGATGGGAACTGTTCTGTCTCAGCGAAAGGTGCAAGCTTGGAAGCGTGAAAAACAGGGTCAGTGCGTAGGTGATTAGGGATACGAATGACGTACGAGGGACCATCCAAATCATTACCCAAAATGTCTAAGACTTCCCAGGGACCGAAATATTGAGGCATTAGTTTTCTAGAGATGCCAAACTCCTGTCCCAAATCACTAGCCTTGACCTAGACATGTTCCCCTACCTGAAATGTGGACTGTCAGCGATGCTTGTTCTCAGAAGCAAACATGGCTTCCTGAGATTTCCTGATGTGTTCGACAGTCTGCTGCAACAATTTCTCGTACTGGACACCAAATTCAATGGTTCCAGGAGTTGCAGCAGTTCGGTTTTCAGGCAAGAGGAAGTCTAGAGCAGATCTAGGCTTCCATCCCAGATGCAGCTGATTCGGGGTGACCCCGGTGGTGTTGTGTACAACGTTATTGTACAGACTGGCGATGAGAGGTAACTTCTCATCCCCATCATCCTGGCTGGGCTTAATGTAATGCCTCAGCAGATGTTGCACCACGCAGTTCATCTGTTCAGCCTGCCCATTTGCTTCGGGATGATTCCCATAAGTCATCCTAAGCTGTCTTCCCATCTGCTCAGCGGTCTTTTTCCACATCTCGCTGGTGAAATGCACATCTCTATCACTAACAATTGTCTTTGGAAACCCAAGATCACGCACCCAGTTATCCATGAATAACTTGATGACGTGTTCAATCCTGGTGGTCTCTGGCATGACAATTAGTCTAGCGAACTTAGTAAACCTATCAACCATGACGAAGATGTGCCTCTTGCCATTCTTGCTGGTCACGAGAGTATCCATGAAGTCCATGGAGATACTCTGCCCTAGGCCAGCAGGAATGGGTAGAGGCTTGAGTAACCCCAGCGGAGCTTGAGTCCGCGGCTTGTCCCGCAGACAGACCTGACAGGTCTGTACATACTTCTTTGCATCGTCCAGCGTGTTAGGCCACCAAAATCGTTGTACTAAGTTAGCACTAGTCTTCTTGTAGCCGAAATGTCCCGTTGCGTCGTGGCACTCACCTAGAAATAAACTACGCAAAATCTCCCTAGATGGAACAACTAACCTCTTAAATCCAGCCTTTTCAAGAAAGAGTAACCCATCCAACATCACAAACTCGTCAGAGGTGGCCTTGTCTTTGGCCTGCAGTTTGTTGATGATGTCCATCGCGATGGGATCTTGCTTGTAGGCTTCCCCCAAAGATCTAGTAACGTCCTCAGATAAGCCAAACTCATAAATCAGCGCACCTAGGTAATCTGCCCTTCTAGACAACGCATCTGCAACCTTGTTGTACTCTCCCTTCACATAGTCTAGTTTGAAGTCATACTGATCTATAACTTCAATCCAGCGTTTGAGTGCATCGGAGAGCACTGGTTGGGTCTTAATCCACTTGAGGGTTTGATGGTCCGTTCCCAAGTAAAAGAACCTTCTTAACAGATAAGGCCTCCAGTGGACAAGTGCCTTGTAGAGAGCATAGAGTTCCCTCTCGTAGGTGGACTTTGCCAACTTCTTTGATGACATCTTTTTGCTCATATACTCGACCGGTCTCAATTGTTTCCCTTCCTGCTGAGCCAGCAATGCGCCGATGCCATATTGGCTTGCGTCAATGGTCACAACGAATGGCCTTTGCGGGTCCGGCACCATGAGAACTTCATGGTGTGTGAGAGCATGCTTCAAACGCTTGAAAGTTGCCTCGCACTCGTCGGTCCAGTCCCATGGTGTGTCAAGTCGAGTTCGATCAGTCAAGGGAGATGCGATCGTACTATAATTCTTTACGAAATTGCGATAATATCCACACATTCCCAAGAATGATATGACCTCAGTCACAAACTGGGGTTGTGGCCAGTCCCTAATGCTAGCCACATTCGCATCTTCGGGCCTAATCCCATCCACGGATACTTCATGACCCAAGTACAAGATTCGAGTGTGTCTGAACTCGCATTTTTCTGCATTTATCTTATACTTGTGCTGCCGAAGGAGTGAAAGTACTTTGTCTACATGGTGAGCATGCTCCTCAACAGTCTTACTAAAGATAAGTATGTCGTCGAGGTAAGTAGTCATGGAAGATCCTATTCATGGCATGCTGGAACGTAGCCAACACATTGCAAAGGCCAAAGGGCATCACCACAAACTCATATAGATCGTACCTGGTCTGGAATGTGGTTTTGTGCTGGTCGTCTGGTCTTATGGCAATCTGATGGTAGTCACATTCTAAGTTTATCTTCGTATAGTACTTACACCCCTGCACCCTATCCAATAGGTCGTCGATGCGTGGTAGAGGCTCTGCGTTCATAACGATGATGGCATTGAGGCCTCTATAATCAATGCACATCCTTTGGAACAAATAAGACTGGTGAGCCAAAGGGGGAGGTGCTAGGCCGAATCCACCCCTTCTCTGTGAGCTCTTTCAGTTGTCACCGAAGCTCGTCCAACTCAGTCTGAGCCATCCTATAGATTCTCTCTTTAGGTGTCTTGCTAACTGGGATGATCTTTATGGCATGGACAACGTCCCTGTCTACGACCCCAGTAGGCTCCTCAAACAGATCAGGGCACTTAGCGACGATGGTTTCTATCTCTGGGAGTGTTTTAACGACCTCCCCTTTTGCAGAGACATAGACTAAGTACATACCTTCCTCTTGGTTCTGTTTATAATAGTTGTAGAACGTTGGTGCACATAAGCACCCATAGGAGTCTATTAACCTACCGGCTTTATACTTGGCCAGCCTAACGATCCTCCCATTAGGCAACTCCTTCTTTAGCACCTTCTTGTCCCAATCAAACTGGGGCTTGGTAACCTCGAGGTAGTACATGCCTAACAACATGTCCAAAGGCAAATCGTCGCTCACCAGGAATGATATCTTATGACTTACCTATCCTCCTGGGTAGGAGAAAGTGCAAACTACGTCCTTCACATAGTCCTCCACCAACATGCGCTCTTTGTTGGCCAGAGTAGATGCCACCGGTCTACTCAGGCGTTGCACCCAGTCCTTTAGGCGCAATCTCTCAACGCAGTCGCGACTTACGAGGTTTCGTGTGGAGCCAATGTCTACGAAGGCACCGCTCTTACGGTCACCCACACCAATTTCCACAACGAAGTGCTCCCCTCTAGGACCTCTACTTAGTGCCACCCAGGACTCACGAGGGTCTTTTGCCGACTACTCACCTTGAAGGTCCTCTAAGGCTTCAGACACATCCAACATACAGTGTATAGTTGGGTCCGGATGCATCTGGGGGGTGACTAAGGAGTCAATAGCTTCGGCCAACTCTTGAAACGAGGAGGGTACATCTCCCGCTTCAACGGGAGTAGAAGCAGCTACAACTTCTACTGGCCCCACACTTTGGAGGGATCTTCTACGAGACCTTCGGGTTCTTGCACTTAAATTGTTGATGGCCATACTCGCCGCAGTTTATGCAAGCACCACGCGACCAACGGTCCCACCACACTTCCTGATCCAAACCGGCCCTCACCCAAGCAGCTATTTTGTTTGGGTCGGTGAATTGCCCCTGACTCCTCTGTTGACCGCCCTTGCCGCAGCCACCTGCCTTAGTCTTAGCTACAACGGCGAGGTTGCTAACCTCAGCACTCTCCTCGCCGTCTAACTTTGATCCCTCCACAAGCTCAAAAACATCCTCGATCTCAGTTTGGTTCCCATAAGAATTAACCATCATCAATCGACTACCCTTCTTCTTCCACTCCTGTGGAGCCTTCTTCTTCCATCCGTAGGGGGGGTTTGAGCACCACCCAGCGTAGCCTCTAAATCTAATACCTTCTTACTGAATGTCTCAAATGTATGATACTCAAGACGAGCGTCGCTAGCTCAGAGGTTCTTGATGTCTGTGGGAAGACATCTCAAGAACATGGTCAATAAGGCCTGTGGATTATATTCCACTCCTGGTACAACAATCAGCCGCTCTACGGTTGTGGTCAGCTCTCTCACGGACTTGTACTTCCTAGAGTCAAGTTTCAATAGCCCATCAGTGGCAATTTGTGCCTGCTGAGGGTTGTGCCATCGAGCCTCCACCAAATCCATAAAGCTTTCGAGGGTATGGGTCTTGGCCCAGTCACCCATGTTTTTGTCGAATCCTTTGGAAGCTCCATTTACCCAGCGAGCTGCTGAATCCTCTAAGTAGGATGCAACAGTAATCACCTCCTCCTCTACCAGCGTCCTCTTCGCCCTGACCCACACTGGAACCGTTCTCAACCAAGTGTCGAGTGCCTCGTCCTTCTTATCTCCTAAGAAGGTTGGAGGTGGTTTCAAAGGGGTCTTGGGGTACCAAGGTTGTTGTTGTCCCACTGGTGAGATAGGTGGCGGTTGTGGTGTAGCTCCAGCCGCTGGACCAGAAGTTGAAGAACCAACAATCTGAGATAGTGTTGTTGCTGAGGTACAGCTTGGTGATGGTCCGAACTGAGCGGCATAGGGGTCTGTCATCGCTGAGAATGGCAGCGATGGCAAAACTGCTGGCCTGATTCCTGGCCTGTGCATGGCGTTCAGGATTTGGTCCAAGGTGTCCTGTATGGTATCCAGTTTGTCGTCCATGTATGCATGCATGGACAGGATGTTCGCCTTAAAAATCTTTTCAGTATTACTGAGGGCCGAGTCATCTAACCCCTCTGGTGCAGCTTTGTCTGCCTCCCTACCCTCTAGTCCGACACTCCTGTCTCTTATCTCTTTCTCTTTTTTAGTAGCTTGTTTAAGTTCCTCCTCTAGCCTTAAGCGAATCCTTTCTATTGCTGGAGCTCCATCTTCTCCCGGGTGCGTGGAGGCGGTGAGCTGAGCTGCAAGCCCCCCATCTGACTAGTGCCAGCTCCTGACGTACTGGAGATAACATGCGAGCTGGTCTGTTGACCAGTTGAAGTCGCAGCAGATGTTGTCGCAGAAGTAGCCATAGCTATTGCGCTAGCTGCTGCTGCTGCTGCCAACGCCCGTTCTACAGCCCTTGCTGCTTCTCTCGCAGTCTCTAGATTACGGGCCCTAGCTTCGGCCCTTAGTCTCCTTTCATCTCCTGGTAGTAGGACCTGGAACACTAAAGGTATCCCACCGGTATCCCTTCTTGTCTGCCTCCTATCGTCAGATGTATCTTCAACACCCTTTGATCCACTCATGGGCTAGGCAGGCGTTGTGTGCACTAATGTCCTCTCTGGGACCTACCGCAACATACGTCTGACCGTTTCTAAAAATAATTAAAATAAATTAATATTCGGCGGGTAATCTAGGCTACCGGTCAAGCGGCATCAACGGCATCTACTCGAAATGTACACATGTAGTCTACTTCTAATTTCGATCAGTTCTGCCCAGAAGCGTTGAGAAGAACTGACTATGGTAGATTACAGTCCTACTTAAGGCTGTCCGTTAGGTGTCGCAGTTTGTCAACCAACTAATCAAAATAAAAATAAACTACTTGTGAGCAGATGTATGCACAATGGGTATGACAATGATGTTCAGTTGAGTTCACAACTGGAATCCCCTTCCCCTGTATCCAACGTACCTGTGAGCATCATTAAGCGCAGTGTCAAGGTGTGCAACGACGGCCCACCCCTTGTGCCCAAGACGTATGCTTATGACCAGCCTGCCCTTTGTTTACCCTCATGTGCAACGAGCCGTACGTCTGACTGATCTGGCTGATCAAGAGGCAATCCAAGGACATTCCCCGAGAGTCCTCATGAATTATTTAACGTCACAATCAGGACAACGATCACAGCCAGTGGACAGATCAGATTATAGATGGTCTGGGAGCGTCTGTATTAGGACTGGTCAGTCCGCACACCCCTTCTATCAGCCCAGCAAAGAGCCTCAATGGACAAAGCAGCATGGCCTGCGTGTAGTAGTCCCATGGGTTGGCATGGTGACCGTGACCCATGCTGCAACCAGGGCCCTTGAGAGGCACCGCCTTCTCCTGCCAGATGCGCCACTAGGAAGAATGTCGTCTCTCAAGGTAGAGCGCACACTACTCCTCACCAAAGAGAGGACACTCAGTTGGACTCACTTCCTCGCGGTAAGAAGAGATTGAGAGGGTAGATAAGGAATGGGAACAAAGTACCTGGAGATAGCTGCCCCCAACCACAGATTTCTCACCAATTTGGCCGACGTGCATTTTGATGACCGGTCGATAGCCTCGGTACCACCCACAAAGCAATGCAGTGCCACCTCAGCCAAAATGGCACTTCAGGATACTCTCGTCATCATACATACACCTGTTGTCGCCACAGCTCCCACGCTGTTGCCACAGCCTTCCAGCGGCTGGCCTCTCCACCTAGGCCCCGCTCATACAAACCAGCGCCGAAGTATCCTTACTGCACATGAAGCATCGTCAGCGCACCAAGTACCAATGTCGCTGGTGCCAGGTAAGCGGCGATCACGGACCAGCTCTGATACCAAATTGCAAGGAATATGAGTGTGAACGATAAACGGAAAACCATGTTGCGGAATCACACAGATGTCCAAGTAGTCGTGTCCAAGCAGAGAGTACAAATGCACCAAGAAACCATCCATATAGAGCAATACAATGAAGTAATGATCCAATGTTCAAGCCAGTAGGCCACACCAACACAGTATCCAAAGTCGCTGCTCTCTGTCTGGCGCTCAGCGCCCAGCCTACTCTACCCAACTATCCTACCTACAGCTGTGTTCACGCAACAGGCTCACTTCGACTCTCAAAGACCAATGTACATGACTGTCAACAACATAGCCGACCTCTCTTCATGCACCAGGTACGTATCTCGTCACCCTCAGTCAGACCTTGATTACCCCACACTCGCCTCTTTCCCTGAAGACCACCAGACCGCCCACTGTACCCCCTGGCGCCCAGCAGCCCGGCTATGGCTGCCTGCGCCCCGCTGCCCTGCAGCGCCCACGTCACCTCTACGCGCCCTGTCAGCGCCCTTGGCCACAGCGCATCATCAAGAAGGAGCACAGCAGCACTTTCGCATTGCCTACGCAGGCCAGAGTACCTGGCCTGGGCTGCCTCACTTCTTTTATGGAAGTGGCAGCCTCCTGGATGCGGCGTGTGGCCTGGCTGGAAGCTTGCAGTAGCTTCCGGTTGGGCCTTAGTCCCTGTGCCCAGGCTCGAGACTACAGTTGAGGGCCTGGGCCCCTTTTACAGTTGGGCACTGCCTGAGTCTCCGGACTTGGGCTGTTTGTTGCATCTGTTCAGCATTCCCAGGTAGGTGTGTCGGCAGTACTGCCTTTGCGTCCGATGGCCTGTTTCTCAATGTATCGGCCCTGCTTTGTGTTTATGTGCCCAGGCGCAACTGTCAAGGCCTGGGCCAACTGTACGACGCAGCTTAGTGAGGCTCGCGTGTCCATTCAACCAACTGGCGTGCTGCAAGAGCCTGAATACCCACATATGAAAGTGTCGAATTTTGGCCTYTGACGAATGTTCAGGCCCGCCTTCACTTAGGGCGGGCACTTGCCTTGCTGAGGGCCTTTGCCCAGAACATGTGATGTCTGATAGGGCCCCGGGAGGGCTTGTTCCTCGCAACAATAATAATAATAATAATAATAACAACAACAACAACAACAACAACAACAACAACAACAACAACAACAACAACAACAACAACAATAATAATAAGAATAAGAATAAGAATAATAATAAGAATAACTCCAGAGTCCATACCAACCTTGGCAAACTTGTCGTTACTGCTGTTTCGACTCCTTCCGGCTGGAATCCTCGCATCCTGAGTGGTCGTTTTTGGACCGTCATATCCAGCCCTGATCGCTTTCGTCTGCTGTGTATGACCGTCCTGACTGTCCCATGTCTGTGATGGCACGGCCGTGCAGCTAGGAGCGTTCCGATCCTCATTCCTGCTTGCATTAAACTCCCTATGCCCCACTACATTCACTCCTTGGGTCAATGGTGTCTCTGTTGTCACTTGCAGATCTGAACACAAACCCAATTTTGCATCTTGGTCTTGCTCTCCGGTCAGCACGCTTCTGCCGCCACCACGTACCATTGCCCCCGTTGTGCTCATGTCATCCCTTGAGGAGAGTCTGTCATCTTTGGCCAGCATGTAAGACGTCAAAGACGTGTCTGCAATGCAGTCTACTTTCTCCACTCGCACCTCCTTTCCACCCTCCGAATCGTCCAGAACTTGGCCGATGCTCCCTGCCATAGAAGTGCCTTCACTACAAATGCCAATCATCTCATCAACAGCCAAACGGTGCTCGCCAGATTTTTTTGCCCGATCAACATCTGTTTTCGCTTGGGCATCTAAACAACCCCCCTGCCGACTGCTGCGACCATTTCCAGGTGACTGCAGACTCTTCCCTGGCGTAGATGTGCCTTCATTACAAATGCCAATTGTCTCATCGACTGGCAAATGGTGCTCGCCAGATTTCTTTGCCCAATCAACACCTCTATCCCCATGGGGGTCTAAACAGGCCTCCTGCCAACTTTCGCCAACATTTCTGCGTGATTGAGGAGTCATCCCTGCCGTAGTTGCACCTTCATTAGGAATGTTAATCATCTTATCCAAAGGCAAATGAGCCATAGACTTTGCTGCCCGATCAAGAGCTCTATCGGCAGGGTCCAAAGCCTCGTCCAAAGCCTCTAAACTGCTCTCACCCTGACTTCGGATACCACGTACAGATTGGACACCTGGTGGGGGACTATTTCGTCGTGCGCCTGGACGTCCCGTCTCCAGCACTGGACCAAGAGAAGAAACCCTCTCCTCCATTGCAATCCCCTCCTTTGTTGAGATTCGGTCATGCGGATGATGGACCTGTAGTACTTCTGCTGCAGCATTTCCACCCTTTTCCTGAGTCAGAAGTTTAGGAATTGCACTTTTCTTCTTCTCGACTTTCGCTGTCGAAGTTTTTGACGATCGCCGTGCAATCCCATCCTTTCGAGAAGTCGCGCATGTTTTTCCCGGTTGCTGGGATCGTAAGTAACCCTTCATCACATTCCTGCTGAGTTTAGTAGTATCAACAGTTCTCTTTTCCGTGTTCATCTCACCTATTATGGCGCTTTTCTGCGGTTCCTCCACATCACCAACTTCCCCAACCAGCACTTTCACTGGTATTCCTCCTCTGCCGAAATCCTTCTCCTTCCTTTCGGCATCATTAGTATATCCTAAAGTTCCCTCTTTGTCTTTCAAAAAGTCTACCCCGTTCCGCAACAGACTACACTCTAAGGACATCCTGACAGCATCCGTCTTGCTCCCACACCCCTTGTGGACATCTTGTCTTCCACTGGTATCTGCACATTTATCACCTCCTCCTAGAGGATCCCTTTCTTTGCAAATAACTTGTCCACCATCGTGTTCCAATTTGCGGGCCCTCTCCGCTGCACCAAGTATGTTGGAATCCGAAACAACCCCACGGTTCATCTCTGTTCCATGGTCAACATCAATCCCTCCTTCAATTATAATTGCTACGGTCGGCATCTCTTGATCTCCCTTCTCAACTTCAGGGTCCTCATCCTCCTCCTCCTCCTCCTCCTCCTCCTCCTCAATTGTCCGCATCATTGACATGTTCTGGTCATCACCTCTGACTGCCTCTTGGTCATCTGCACCTAGATGCAAACCCCATTCCTTATGCAACCTGCTTCCTTTTCCAGCAACAGATCCTTCCTTTCCATTGTCATCTTGAGAGGACTCCTCCTCCCCCCCTGGAATCCCCCTCCCTCTCAGATATTCTGCCATGGTCTTGCTCTGGCTATCGTCCCTCGCTACCATTTGATCATGCTGCAATTGCTTCTGCAACCTCCTCTCCTCCCCACTAAGATTTTCAGCTTCTTCATGACAAACATGGTCATCTCCATCATCACAAGAGCTCCTCACTGCCACCGCTTCGGGAGCACCCTTTACATGACGAACACGGCCGTCCTCTTTTTCATCAAAACTCTGCGCCATAGCTTTTACACCACTCTTCACCATAGCTTGCAACTGCACACTACATGATGTTTGGTTGTCCGTCTGGTTCTTTGGATTTTCGCTCTCCAGAGTCTGCAATACGGCTTGGCTGTCTATTCCAAACAGGTCTAACTTTCCATGTGCGCTCTTCGCACCTCCTGCCTCCTCGATCGATGAGGACACCCGGTATCCCTCTACCGGCTTGCCACCCTCCAGTTCCGCCATGTGGCATTCTGTGAGCTCGTCTTGCCAGGACTCCCGCACCACAGTTGCTAAAACAGGAGATTCCGCAACGCGCGTTGGGGTCCAGCAGCTGCGATCAGATCCTCTCTCCTCTCTTCCACACACTTTCTTGCTGGTAATTACAGAACATTCTGGCTCCTTCACAGAAGGTTTGCTGATGGAACTGCCGGAAAGTACCACATATGTCCCTGGAGCAGGGGTCTTTACAGTCATACCGCCGCGTCCTCCTCCTCCTCCTCCTCCTCCTCCATCTTCCACCTCCCTTACCTGACTTTCCTGCCGCTTAAGGTGATGATTGGTAGACCCTCTTCCTCGAGCAGCCCTTTGTGGTGAGCAATTAGCAGCAGCTGTGGTGACCTCCCTGACACGTGGCACTTTGGGATTCGCATCCCTATGACCACGCCCCCCCATCAGGCGACAAGTAGCGGTATTTGGCAATCTGTCTGCAACTACAACCCCTGCTTGATGTTTTCCCCCTTTTTCTGATTTCGTAAGCCCTTTATCTGCCTCATCAGTGGCCCTCTGGGGCTTTGGACAACCATCTTCACTGTGTTTTCCATTTGTAGTTGCCTGCCCTTTCTCCCCCTCCTTTCTCATATCATTATGGGATAACAAGAGACTTTTATAACTCTGATCTGTTGCACCTTCTGACTTGTAATTGCTCTTCGTCCTTGCTTTTGCTGTGTCTACTCCGCTTCCTTGCAGGTTTATCACACCCTCTCCTACACCAGCTTTCGTTGCCTTTTGCATCCCCCCCTCCTTTCCCATCTCACTGGACAACAAGGCTGTCTGGCCTGGACGAGTCTTCTTATCTCCCTGCTCAATGTTCTGTAGCCCTACTTTCTTTGGCTCTCTCCCACTTCCTTGAGACTTCACCGGAGTCGCCGTGACGTCAGAAGTCACTGCCTGCCCTTTTGTGCAATCCCCCCCCTTTCCCTTCTCATGAGAAAAAGATGGTCCTTTTCGACCCCTCCCATCTCTCTCATCTTCACGGGCATCCCCCTCCACTACTGCCTTTGCTTCGTCCGTCGTAGTTTCTTGCAACTCTGCCATGGCCCCCTCCTGTGACGCCTCTCTGGCTTTTCTCCTGGCTGCGAGCTTTGTGTTATGCCGTCGGATCTTCATCATCAGAGCTTCGACAGCTTCGGGTCTTCGGCACCCCCGATATCTCTTATCTTCACCTACACGCCCCTTCACCACTGCTTTCTGTTTCTCCGTCGTAGTTTCTTGTGATGCTGTCATGGCCGTCTTCTGTGATGCCTCTTTTTCTCTCCTCACTGCAAGCTTTTTTAGGTTGTGCCGCCGGATCTTCATCATCAGGGCGTCAACAGCTTCGAGTTTGCGATACCTCCGATCTCTCTCATCTTCACCAACACCCCCCTTCACCACTGCTTTTGGTTCCTCCATAGTAGTTTCTTGTGACTCTCCCGTGGCCGCCTTCTGTGACGCCTCTTTTTCTCTCCTGGCTGCGAGCTTTTTTAGGTTATGCCATCGGATCTTCATCATTAGGGCGTCAACAGCTTCGGGTTTCCGACACCTCCGATCTCTCTTATCTTCAGCAACAGCCCCCTTCACCACTGGTTTTGGTTCCTCCAACGTACGCTCTTGTGCCTCTCCTGTGGTCGCCTTCTGTGACACCTCTTGCGCTTTCTTGGCCGCAAGCTTTACGTTATGCAGCCGGATCTTCATCATCAGGGCTTTGACGGACGCCATTCTTCTCTCAATCTCCTTGATTTCCATGTGCCTTGCCTTTTCCATCTCTTTCTTTTCACGCAGTGCAAGTTTTGGCGCACAATTTGGATGCTGCTGCGTCTGACACACACAAGCTCCTCTACCCAACTCGCCACCACTTTTACGACTACCCATCCACGTGCAATTTTCAACTGCATTTGGGGTCTGCTTTTCAAATCCTGCAGTGACCGGAACACCGCCTCTGACTCTTTCAGGCAAGCCTCTTTTCTGGAGAACGACACCGTTCCTCCCCTCTTCCAAGCCGTGATCCCAAAGCTGAGGGGTCTCCAACATATCCCCTTGGTTCGCATCCTGATGAAGCCTCGTGTCATGAGGCACAATATCACCAAGTGGAACCGACTTCTCTACTCCACGCACCACTTCGTAGACTCTTCCTGACCCATGAACGTGGTTGCCGATGTCGGCACTCCCCACGACACCAGTACAACAAGCCCGACCACCACGAGAGGGTTCTGATCCACACACTGCCTCGTTCAGTTTCGTCAACCTTCCCAACTCTCTTTCTGAGCCATTGATTTCCGTGGCATTGTCAAGGGGTCCCTCGCAACATGTCGAGGGGCCGCTATCGAGTGGTGGTCGAGGAACGACAACACCATTCACCCATGGAAGGGGATCAGCGTCCACCACCCTCCCGACCTGGGAACGGACGTCAGGCGATCCTTCTTTGGCACGGCGACACCTCAGCAGCTCCTCCAAAATGCCTTTGAGCCTCTCCAACTCCTTGATTGACAGAAGCTCTGCCACCTGGCCGATCCTACGGCCAGTATTGCTTCCCCCGGCCACCCTTGACATGGGATCTGCTGGTGCTGAGAAACACCTTCCTGCACCGACATCTCCGTTTTTCAATGCTCCATTTCTCCTGAACCCGGAAGATGGTCGACAACCTGCAACCTTCATTGCATTGACATCATCATCATCACAATCACACCGATTACTTCCACAACGAAACCCACAGTGCAAATCCAGCATTCCTGCCGCTGATCGTGGCCTCCAGTCCTGTGCAATTGTCTCGATCACTCCATGCTCATCTCGGTCGGCTCCACGACTACGCAAAGAGTTCACATCCGCTTTGCTTGACAAAGCATTGCCATTTTGGCCCGGTGCCTGGTTCAAAGTCCATCTCTTCTCATGTGCTGAGCCCCCTTGCTGTTCATGGAAAAGGTCATCTCCAACCCTCCCAGTCCCTCTACCACCTGCTTTGTATTGGGTCACATCTACAACCGTCGGATCTCCAAGATGCGATGGACGCAGTCGAGCATCCTTTGTATTGACAACAGCATTATCTTCCTCCCATGCTTGCCTTCGAGGGGGATGAGCCGATGACAGAAGACCCACTTTGCCGCTTTCCCTTAGAGTGTGATGCAGTTGAGCTTGCAACTGATCTGGCCACCACATCTGGCCCATGCTCCCAACACCCCTGAAGGGGGGTTTCCTCCCTTTCAGCACCTCCACCGCCGACATTGTTCTCACACTGTTTTGCGATAAGGTGCGAGCACCCGTAGATGTGCACCTGTGTGCGTCTTTGCCGCCGACACCCCATTTCTCGCCGGGTTCAAAAGGATCTGGGCAGTTTGGACCTGGTCCAGGAGTTGGAACAACCTCGAAGAAATTTACAAACCGAGGAAACCCTACACATGGCAGACAAAGTGGGACCAAAGAAACGGGACCAAAGCGGGACCAAAGAACATGCCATGTACCATCATTAATAGCTAGCTGAAGGAACACCATTTCTCTCCACATACCATTTCTCTCCAACATTGTGGGGTTTAGTTGCTGACTGAAACACACCTACCTCAAGACCTGCCTGCATATCGTGGTCACCACTCTTGGAAAACCCGGAAAAGGGACGCTCTCCCAAGTATCATTTTATTATTATTATTATTTTTGTCAATTTATTGTAATAATAATATAAGTTATATAACTATTATAACTGTTATTATCATTAATATAACACCCAACTGTTGACCGCTATCAATTGGCAATGGCATCGGGGGAGACAAAAATTCATGGCTACGATCCGAACGTCCGGACCGCCGTCCAGACGGTCTGGATTCAGTCTGGACTCCAGACGTCCGGTCTGGAAGGTCCGGATCTGCCAAATTTCGAGGAAAAAAAAAAATGGTCCAGGACCCTTCCCCATTGAGGAGCAAAACCCCCCAAAATTGTTTTGGGGGTTTTCAGGCCCGTTTATGCTTTTTTGGGAGGTCCGGACATGCTCTCTCTATATAATAATTTATTAGACAACCCCAATTTTTCAATTATAAATAATTCATTACCTTTTATTAGTTCTTAAAGTTTTTTTTAAAGTTTTTTTATAGTTTTTGACTTTTAACTCAAGTTTGGTTTGGAATTCTGACATGACTCTGAGGCAAAAGTGGTTTGCATTGTTATTCTGCATAACATACTTTTTTTTCAGATTTTTTTATTTTTATGTTTATTTTAATCGTCCTGACATTTCCGGACCTGTCCAGACATCCGGACCCCGGACCATCTGGATCCCCCATGTCCGGAGGCCCGGAAATGTCCGGAATTCCGGACGTCCGGGAACTACCGGACACGGGTCCGGTTCCATGTCCAGAAATGTCCGGGTCTGGGTCCGGCGTAGCCATGCAAAACTCCTTTTTTTTTAAAGAAAAAAACAGGGGGCAGCTCCAAACATTATTGAATCCAGCAGGGTTTTGAACTCTGGTCTGCTTATCAACAGTAAGATGTGTGTACCACTCAGGCACAAGGAAGGTACCCGGGAGCTACGTTACCAGTGAGCTTTCCATGTTCCACTAGAACATGGAAAGATAACACCCGCCATAGCTTTTGTCTTTTCCACATTTGGTGAGTGGTGCTGGGAGGCTCGGAATCCAAGTAAGATTTACTGTGAAATGACAACAAACAATGTCCAGCCCCCCTGCAGTTCTCTTTTTTCTCGCTTTTTAAGAAAGTGCAAATCTCTGCTCGGATGAGATGAGACGCTGCTCCACTGACTCGTTGCCCGGGGGCGCTGAGTCCTGGCTTTCCCGACTTGTCTGTTCATCCTCCTCTTGCTGTGACCTGCATTTCCGCTCCGATCTCTTCACCCCATGCGGTTGGTAGGTTTTAGGCCAGACAAGCCGCGATACTCGAAGCTCAAATCAGTATCCTCAAGGAACAAAACAGGGAGCTGGAAGAGGGCACAACCAATCTGCAGAAGATTTCTTACGCCCCACACAAGGACATTCACGCAGCGGCCAAATTATATGCAAGAAATAGCCCAGGAAAGAGAGTCCTCCTTCCTTTTAGATGGAATTAAGGAAATTCCGACTGGGAGGTGGCGATCCACCGTTCCCTAGCGCTCGTCACAACAGATGACAGCAACTGCTCAGGGGAAGCCTTGAGGAAGCTGATAACAGAAGACATCCCAACTCGAGCATACGTGGTACGAGATCTGGAGGACGACAGGGAGGGTTGGACGGACTCGGCAGGCGTTACGCGGAAAGTGGACTTCAGACCTATCACGTTAAAGATCCAGAGCTCAGCGAAACTTAGTGAGGGTCTGGTGTGGATGCCATGGCAGGTTGTGGAGACCATCCACTACGGGCTGCTGGGAGGAGCAAAGGCAGCGGAGTCGGTGGCAAGGAGCGCAATGATTGCCGTAAAAGTCGAAGCTTTCGCATGGAAGCCAGAATATACGGAGAAAAAGATAGCACAAGTGGCAACAAGAATTGATCTGGGTCTGGCGGGCTCCTGAATTGCCAAAGGGAGGAGAGTGAAGGTGGGGGTGACATCTTACCTCAATGGAGGATGCGGAGGACGCTATGCCGAGAAAACGTCGAAGACTTACGACGGAGGGTAGGAGGACAGAACCTGAACTAAGAGAGGTATCGTGGAACGTGAATGGTATGGTGCAGATGCTTGATAATCAGGAGAAGTGGGATAGCGTCCTGCGGTACACGGATTGGATCGGCAGCAATCCTCCAGACTTCCTGTGCATCCAAGAGACCCACCTCACATCGTCCCCGGAGCATCAGCAAATTCAAACCAGGATCATGGAAAGGCTGAAGTGAGTAAAAGCAGGATACTGGGCAGCAGCAGGACACTCCCATTCGGCAGGGGTGGCAGTCCTTCTCAACAAGCAGTCTCAGGCAGCAAATAGGATAACGATCCAGGAAGTGCTGACGGACACCACAGAGAGCAGATGGGTCAAGATTAATTTCAACTTTCAGGATGAGGCGTTTACACAGTTCTCTCTTTACTGCCCAAATACGGGACAGCCACGATCGGCCATGTTGGAAGAATTGCAGACACAGATAGAGCCAGCGAGGCACATCATATTAGCAGGGGACTGGAATGCGACCCTGGAACCAGCACGAGACAGAATGTCAGGATTAAGTGGGGGGGAGAACACAGTTGGGGAGGAGTCACTACCCACCCACGACTTGATGACCAAATGGGACCTTATTGATCCATATAGACTCCACTACCGGAATAGCGGCAGTTCACTTATTGTAAGAGAAACAGGAGACGACACATCTCGGCGTCAAGAATAGGCTATTATTTAATCTCACAAACGTTAATAGGTACACTCCATTCCGTAGGAATAGGGGACCTGCCATATGCTGGTGGTCTTGATCATAAACCCATCCTCCTAAATCTCGCCACAGACAAACAGATAAAAAGGGGTAGGAGCTTTTTCAAAGTCAACAACTCTCTATTACAGACTACAGAGTTTAGACAGGCCATCTCACAGGTGTGCCTGGCTCACAGTCCAGAAAACTGCTATTTCCCTTAACTCCTCGCTTCCATGTCGGTGGCGGCAGCGACAGTGGCCAGACAGCTGGCGGCTAAAAGGAATGTAAGGGAACAGGAGTTACAGCAAGCTCTCCGCATAGCGGAGCAGAATTTAATCCATAACCCAGGTCAGGAATTCTATGAGAAATTGTTGTACACGGCTAGGAACGAGCTGGGAGAGTGGGAAAAATGGACAATGCGAGGACTGCAACTGCGAGCAAGAGTCAGGGAATGGGAGGAGGGAGAGCGGATGACAAAATACGTCTTTCAAAAGATCAAAACCCGAGGAAGAAACACATCAATCGAACAACTTGGAGGCCCACAGGGAGTGGTTTCCGAAGCGGAGGATATGGTGCCGGTGGCTCATAATTTCTACAGTACACTCTACACGTCAACGGAGCCTGAACAACCGACCCAACAAACTGCGGAGGCAAGAACCAAGTTCCTTACCTACTTGGAGCGCACGATAGATAGAGAACAAGCATTGGCGCTAGACGCCCCCCTCTCACAGGAAGAACTCTGGACAACACTCAAGTCAATGTCCCCTAACAAAACACCAGGAAAGGACAGACTCACAAGAGAATTCTGGCTAGAATTTTGGCCAATACTAGGGGGGGAATAAGAACAGTATTTAAACAAATTCTGGCATGAGGAGAGTTTGGGCGTGCACCCGGCCACAGGCATCGTCACTTTGCTCTACAAAAAGGGCGATCTTAAAGACATAAAAAACTACAGACCTATCACGTTACTGACACTAACACATCAGATTGTAGCAAAGGCTCTTGCCAACAGATTGAGTAGTGTACCCAGGGGATGTTTCCACTTAGACCAGACCGGTTTCATTCCAGGACAATTTATCCTGGACAACATAATGACACTCTCGGAGTCGATAAGATACATCAGGGATAAAAGAATTAACGCGGCTATTCTTTTCTTTGATTTTGAGAAGGCATATGACCAGGTGAATTGGAACTTCCTCCAGCAATGCATGGAAAAAATGGGAGTGGGTCCCAACTTTCGAAAATGGACAATAGTCCTCTACAACGATGTCCACGGTCAAGTCCAAGTAAACGGTCATCTGTCGCAGAGGTATAGGATGACAAGGTCCGTTCGCCAAGGAGACCCCTGAGCGGCACCTATCTCTCTCTTTATTATGGAGGTGATAGCATCCTTTTTAAGGAAGGACCCATCGATAGACCGGTTAGTAGCAGAGCCAGACCAATAAGGCAGAAGTATCAAGCTCCCCACAACCATACTGTTGGCTGATGACTTGACAGTGTTAATACGGGTCTCAAACTCGTCCTTCGAAGCCCTTACACGAGCAATGAGTGCCTTCCAGCTAGCTTCAGAAATGAGAATCAATTGGCCAAAGACAGTGTGGTGGTGGATGGTACAAGGGGGGGACGGGGAACAACCCCACCCTCTGAACCACGGTGGTATGAGTTGGCTGTCAGCAGTGGAACCCTTGAGGTATTTAGGAATGAGAATGGCGGACTCAGGGCCTCACCACTCGATGGCACCGGAACTCCTGGCAAAAATGCTAACGAGGATGAGTGCATGGTTTCAAGTTTATACTTCGCTATTTGGGAGAGCTCTCATTCTGAACACTTCAGTATTTTCCATGATATGGTACGCCGACACGATATGGACTCCACCATCCCAAGCTATGAAGAAACTAAGGAGGGAGTCAGCGGTCTTCCTGTGGACGGCAAACCCAACTAAGCAACACTTCATTTCCAAGGTGGCATGGCGGCACGTTATCAAATCCAAGGACCAAAGGGGTTTGGGCATATTGGATCCCGAACAGCAACTGAAGGCACTCCAAACAAAGTGGATCTTGAAGCTGATTACCCATGGCACTTAGATGGGAGAAGAGAATGCAGATACCGAAGGAAAAAGTGGCAGAATTACCATGGTCTTCCCTTCATCATATCCGCCTAAGCAGGGTAAGGAGTTTGCAG
>BFEA01000134.1:2669509-2682427 GCA_003427395.1 Chara braunii
CGCGTTCTTCCCCCCCTTCCCCTGCCCAGGCTGTTACTTGTCATTTTGGTCGTCCTTTTTTTTTTTTTTTGGCCCCGTTTTTTGGGGACTACGGGTCGCACGCCGGTGGGTACCCCGCGCGACGCGGCGCGTTAACCGCCGTCGATTTCTTCAAGCAGGGAGAGGTACTGGTGGTTTAAAAAGCAATAAAAAAAGGGCGAAAATGCGTCACACAGCATAAAAGACTTGGCTAGTGGGTCAGAGTAATCAATGCTGGCAGGAGTTCTTCACATTTTTCACATTTATACTCCAATTTGAAATTCGTTCTGTACATGGGACGCTGTACCCGTTTTCCAGCAGGTGATGCTCCCCACCAATAGATGGAGCCTCTCCCCAGGTGCTAGTGGTGGCTGCTCTTACCAGCACCACTAACACTGGAAGGGGCGTTTTTTCAAAAAAAAAAAAAAAAAAAAAAAAAAGAAACGCCAAAGGCTGTGGAGTCCACACAATGCACGTGCGTGTGTGCAGAGAGAGAGAGAGAGAGAGAGAGAGAGAGAGAGAGAGAGAGAGAGAGAGCCCGGGGGGAGAAGGGGCAGTCTGCTCAGACTGACACACTCTTCTCACCATTTTTTTTTTAATTCATGCCACACCCGACCTTCGGCAACCCTTGGACCCCACTGTGAACAAGCACTTCCACCCATTCGAAATTATGAATGATGCTGCCTAGCTGTGCAAAGAAGTAGCATTTCGTCAATTGCTAACCACAGCAGCAGCCGCAGCAGCAGGAGCAGAAGAAGCATATGGTCCGGAAGTTGCCCCAAATACAGCTATAATGACCGGGCGTTCTATTCCTGTAGCAGCAGTAGAAGCATCTGTTCAAACAGCAACAGTTGAAACCAGAACCGCAGCAGCGGCAGGGCAGCTGTGGCAATAGTAGATGAAGTATCAGCAGCAGGGGGGGCAGTTTGGACAACAGCAGAAGCAGGCTCAGCCTTTGGGCCAGATCCCAGTGGCAAAGAGGACTGGAATAAGCCTTTGAATCTGGACTCGTTTGTGGAGAGGTGCAAAAAATTGTGATTGATCTGCTTTTCTGCATCTCTGTGAGGAACACGTCCAGATTCAGCCACTTATTCCAATCCTCTTTGCCAGTGGGATCTGGCCCTTAGCAGCAGCCAAACAGCCGAGCAGCAAAAGCAAAGGCAGCTGTAGCAGCAGTATCGGCCAGGACCGAAGCAGCGCCAGCAGC
Source organism: Chara braunii (assembly GCA_003427395.1). NCBI lineage: Eukaryota > Viridiplantae > Streptophyta > Charophyceae > Charales > Characeae > Chara > Chara braunii. The sequence continues at coordinate 2,670,735 of BFEA01000134.1, forward strand.
AGCGGCACCAATTGCAGAAACACAGGGGCTGAAGTCGAGTAACACGGATTAAAATCCCATTTATGTACCAAGATATAACCCCACAATTAATCCCAACAGACAATATCATAATGCCATTAAATAAGGCCCGACTTGAAAGAAGGGGGGAAAAAAAAACTTAGTCTACATGAAGAATTCAGGATACAGCCGCCGGACAGATAAGCCCTCAATTCTGACGGTTCTCTTACCACCGCCGGGATAGAGGGATATCGCAAGGGCTATTTTCCCAAAAAAAAAAAAAAAAAAAAAGGATACAGCCGCTATCGACGAAGAGGCTCGTTAGACACTCCTCGGGCGCGTAAATCCCCCGAGGAAATAATCGTTAGACCTATCCACGGGGACGATTCCCGAAAATGCAATGTGAAAACATTTCCTCGGGCTGTCCTCGGGGCGTCCTCGGGCTACAGGCAATTGCCGACGATCCCCAAGGTTACTCACGAGGTCCCTTGGAGTCCGAGCATCCGCGATAATCGGGACGGCGGCGGCATCCTTCGACGATGACAATTTTTTGGACGGTGATGCAATGCAGTACCTTCCGGTCAGTCCACGGACATGTCCAGTCGCAATGTTCGCCTTCGATGGAATTGACGGCAATGGTAACCGTTGGGGACGGCCGACCCCTGTGAACGCCGAAAGGCGTTCGCAGTCCCTCCCGCTGGAGGGCGGCAAACGGAAAAGGGTCCAACGGTCGTCAAATTCAAATATTTCAGGTGGTAAGCGTTCCAGCCACCCACCGCAGTCTGCAATGTAACTCTGAGTCGGCAGAGGGCGTTTTTTTGTCGGATGTTGTCGCCTGCTGTTTGCTGCCTTCTGCTTCGCCGTTTGCTGGAGGCGCGCTGTCGTCAACTGTTTCCTGCCCGTACGCACGTGTAGTTCATGGCCGACGTCTTCCGAAGGCTGCCGCTGCTTGTCCTGGTTGTCCACGCGCCGCCCCAACCCGACCGTCGTCGAAGGATGTGGTTCCACGATGACGCTGTCCACTGCCCACCGCAGGCCCCACCCGATACTCCTACGCCACGCCACCCACTTTTGAAATTCAAATTTCGAAACCGGAGGCCCGCGCGCGCGTGTTCCTTTTTTTTCCGACCCCGCCGCCGAATTTTGAAATCTCCCGCCGCCTGGTGGTGGACCAAGCCCGACCACCCGGACATCACATCATGGACCGCCGCCCACTGCCCCGCCCCGTAGCCGCGTATTTTATTATGATCATCCCCGCGGCCCCTCCTCGGAGCATCCTCGGGAAATCGACCCGAGGACCTGGTGCAACGACGGCGGGAAATTCCTCGGGTGATGCAAAGGAAAAATCCTCGGGCCCCGAGGATGCCCCGAGGAGTGTCTAACGAGCCCCAAACACGCTTTCGTAGTAAAACTATGGGTCTCTCTCCACTACTCTAGAGTCTCGAAGATTTTCCAGAGTGAGTCTACAGCTGTCAGACTCTAGAAACGACTCAAAAAGCGAACATCGCTCCACTTACTCTAGACGGTCCAACTCGAGAAGGCCTCTCGGATGTCAGACCGCTTTTTGAGAGAGCTACACGACACGGCCAGTACGCGATGTCCGCCCAGACTCCAGGTGCACTCTAAAGAAAGTGCTCAACTTTCAAAGGTCCTGGATGCCTCCCTTGAAATTCCCGCCGCTGCACGCGGGAGCTCTCGAATCGTCAAGAGTGCCACGGGAGAGGAGGTTCTGACAACTCAAGAATTTTCGTGAGTGCGGTTGATGACGTAGTGGAGCTACGACGGATTTCATGAGTGCAGACTGACAGCTCAAGAACCCGAATTCCAGACCTGTCATCTACAGTAAGTGGATCGGTGCCGCACTCAAGAAATGGCATGTTTCTAGAGTAGTGGAGCGAGACCCTATATTCCGGGCCTCGCCACACCACTCTCGAAATGTGAAAAACTTTAAAGACAAAAATGTGGTGGGTACATCTGGCCATGATCTAGGGGGCAGTTCATTATCATTTTGCACATTTCGAGAGTGGTGTGGCTATCCCCTCCATCTGCCATCTTTTTTTTTTTTTTTTCTTTTTTTTTTTTAAACCACCGCTACCTTTCCCATATGTCGGGCGCGGGCAACTAGCAGCCTACTCCTGAAAAATAGCCGCCATGCCGCCGTCGATATTTTTCATCGAGGGTGCGTGGAGGCCGAATTTTGATTTGAGGCCCGCGGCCCCACATATGAGAAAGGTAGCGGTGGTTTAACAAACACCTCCTGCAGTGCTAGTGATGCTGATAAGAGCATTCATCACTAGCACCGGGGGGACTCCATCTATTGGTGGGGAGCGTCACCTGCTGGAAAGCGGGTCCAGCGTCCCTTATACAGAATGAGAGAATTGAAAAAGAGTTGAGGAGGATGCCTGCCAGCATTGATTACCCTGGGTCCCAGGGGATTGACTGAGCAGGACTTTGTGAAGAGAATCTCTTAAGAAAGGATCTGCCTGTCAGCCCTACTTGTAGCAACTGTCCCGTTTTCTTGACGCCACGGATTCACAAGACTCATAAGAAAGATCCTTGCAGCAGCTGTCCCTGGAGCCTCCATCTGCCATCTCAAAAGCCATTAGCAGCAATACTCCAGACTGAGTGTCCAATTGACAACTGCACCTCTCATTGGCATGACTCAGAGGTAAAACTTGAAATAAGAAAGAGCGCAAGCATCCCAACTTTTTTCTTTTTTTTTAATTAAAATTTGGACCATTTCTCTATCTATGCGTGTCATCCTTGCGTAGGGACCATGCTAATTTTCTCTGCATCATTCCAATTTTAACAGATGTCCGGAAGGACACAAGGATCCAAACAATTCATAGGCAAAAAAACAAAACAAAAACGAAGGGGGAAAGGGGGAAAGGGGGAGGGGGAGGGGGGGGGGAAGGGGGGAAGAAGGAACCTAGCAAGAGAGGGGAGGGAAGCAGCTTCCCTCAACTTTTCGGAAAAAGCATTCTGCCCTCTCTGCCTCCCGACAATAACAAACCCAGAGAACAATTCAGAAAAGGGCAGCTACTAGGAACTTGCACCATCTCTAAGCACAAGCAAGTGAATAGCTTGCTGCATTGAGAGCAGTGGAGCCAGGCCCTAATGTGCATATAGAAAGGACTCCGTGTTTTGAAAGTCTGTGTGGCAAGGGGGGGGGGGGGTTCCTTTCGTCGAGCAGCCTTTCGAAAAAAGTCCAACAAATGAAGGCCTTTCCAGAAAAGTGTCGGACTTTTTTCGAAAGGCTGCTTGACGAAAGGAACCCCCCCCCTTGTCAGCTACTGCTAGCTTTACTACTCAGCCAAATATAAAACCAGCAACTGTATAGCCCCTATAATTGAGTCCCAATACATCCACTATTTTCATATTTCATATTCATTTTTTTTTTCATTATTATTTATTTTTATTTTTATTTTTTCCTTTAAAAGAGGGCCCAGTGCCCAAGGCTTAAGATTTATAAATTGGTACCTGAGGCCGGGGGCCAAGTCCCACTAGCAGCGTTGAGTTTCCTCAACGCCTGAATCTGGATGTGCGGTTGAGGAAACTCAACGCCATTTCTGCACATCTCCTCAAACACGCCCAGATTCCGGTGTTGAAGAAACTCAACACTGCTAGTGGAACTTGGCCCCGGGTCTCATACATATTTGGCGAATGCTTGAAAGAGGGTGTGTGGGGATCCACGTCCACGAAAAGTTTGCCAGGAATTGCATCGTTTTCCCTTTTGCCTTTTTTTTTTTTTTTTTCCTTTTTTTTTCCTAAACTGACCTTGAAGAGATCTAGTCTCGCTCCACTATTATCTGCTGTACGATTTCGATAGTGGGACACCACTCCACGTACTATCCGAAATGTACCTTTGGAAATCATCGTATAGTTGTCAGATGGCGCCCCCCATATTCACCATACGATCCCGTATAGTTCCCAGCCTGCAAAAGTCGTTACTCTAAGGGTGGTCGAAGGAGGTCGGTGTTCTACCGTGAAATCGTATGGCGCACCTGGAGTCTGGGCCGACAAATTGCTGTCTTGTAGTGCTGCAAGGGTGTTTTGTAGTGAACTGAGGAATCAGAGACTTGTAGAGCAGATAGTAAGGGGCTCGCCACAGCCTTTCGAAACATGCAAAATCACCGCAGCATCTTCGCCACATAGGCTTTCGAAACAAGTGTCATAGAAAAAGCTTTGAAAGGTGTAAGATAGTTCCGCGTCGACAGTCGTTTCGAAGGAGCACGATTCTCTCGCCTGTCATGAGCGTTTCTTCAAAAGGCCAAGAGTGGTATTGTGAAAAGTCCCACTCGAAACGGCCTATTGGCAAAAAAAAAAAAACAGGGGGCGATTAGAAGGGCGTGGCTCCACTACTCTTGACATGCACAAAAGACAAAAATCATGGTGGTGTATCTTTCCATGTTCTACGCAAATATTCACACTCGAGGCCCTAATGTGCATATCGAAAGGCCTCGTCGTTTCGAAAGTCTGTGTGGCGAAGGGGGGGGTTCCTTTCAACGAGCAGCCTTTCGAATGAAGTCTGACACCTTTCGGAAAATGCCTTCAACCGAAAGGCTGTGTGGCGAGCCCCTTAGTGGAGCGACACCGGGTTTTATACGTTTTTTTGCGCTCTACGAAATTGATCCAGCGGCCTAGCTCATTTGGTAAGGCACGCAAGTGGCATTCAGGAGGTCTTCAACTTGGGTTCAATCCCCATTGGCCTCATGTACCTTCCTGGGCAAGCTTGGCGCCCGCCACCTATGCCGTTGGTCCCCCCAAGTGCCATTTAGCAGAGACTGCTGGTGTTCATAGCGGGAGGGGACCGGTGGGGTCTCCAATCGGATGAGTGGTGACCCATAGCTCCCAAGATCACATTGAAAAAATGAGAAGTTTATGGAGAAATCCTTGAGGTACCGGGACCATTACCCGGCTTCGGCTAGGAAAGACAACTGTGTCATCTACACAGAGCACAAAAGCTCTTTTGATCAATGAAGCATTCTGAATGAAAAAAACACCTGCCTTAAAGCCTTTCAGCAGCCCAACCCTACCTGCCTCACCCCTATATCCCGATGCCCAATCTCTACCCGGCCTCATGCCTCCAACTGCTAGGTTACAGAGTGGCACGACCCACCCTAGAAATCCCCCACCTGCTAGGACACAGGGCAAAGCGACCCGCCCCGGCTCCGGCCAGCATCGACTAGGAACCAACTCACCAAAAGACAGTAGAGTGACGCCCCAACCTCACGCCCAGCGCGACTTCCTGATCGGAGTAGAGTGTGGGCCTGGAAGTGCGAAAAGGGGTGTGCCAAGGATTTTTGGGAAAGTGGGGGTGGAGTCCCAGGTCAGAACTGAGATTTCCTCTGGCAGAGTTGTTCGGGGGCACGGGTGCAATTTGGCAGAGAGGGCGGACCACTTCTGGTCATAAGGYGGATGGCCTGCGCAGGTCTTTCAAGGTCATGCGGTCCATCTGTTTTGAGGACGGTGGTTCGTCGAGAGGTCCATCCGGGGTGGGTGTGGTCCAGATGAGTCAGGCCGTCGGAAGTTGCCACATGGCGCCGGTCGTCGCGCGCTCGGGTTAGGCCTTCGGGCTTCCGGGGCTCTCGGGTCGCTGCGTCGTCGACAATTTTCGCAGGTCGTGCTGGGCCAGTATGGGGCTATGGCCTTCCACGGGACGGCGCTGAGCTGGTGATACGGAAGAAGAAGACGGAAAGGAGGGAAGCTAGTGGAGATAACGACAAATCCGGGGGAGGTGAAGTAGTGGGTGTGGTCTGAAGTGGGGAAATCGGAGCACTGGGGGTCTCTGGTCATGGCACAGTGAAACTCCCTAGGACACAGTCGGTTCTCGGTTAGGCAGGGGAATCTCGGTCGAAGGCACTCGTCAATCCAAGGGGTGAAGTACTCCGGGTCGTATGATGAATCTGAGCTCCCAGAGCATGTCATTGTGTCATCGTAGAGCCACGAAATTCCTAAGGGTGTGTCTTTGCTGATTGCGATCACCGCGTAAGAGCACGTGCAGACCGCACGAATCGAGTCGCGCTTACGCATGTTCGCACGGGGTGATTGCTCCATCGCAGACCCTGAACGGCCGTATCCAATCAAGCAGTATTCCTGCACTCACTAGTCCTTTTTGAAGTCGACGAATCGACGCACGGGGACACGTGTAAATGCGCAGATCGGATCGTGTTTACACGCGTCCTCGCACGGCGTTCGCCGAGCAACAGTCATTCGATCGTCTAATCACTCCGTAATTTTTGAGCATGCAAAATGCAACAACCACAATAGCTGAATCAAAAATGGAAACAACATTCATGACTATGCAAAATTCCTACCCTTCATACGAGTACATCAAGGCGAGAGACAAAGGCAAGGATCAGGCATAAGAATCAGCAAACAAACATAACATCCATTCATTCATTCATTCAGCAACACACACACACACAATATAYCTGAGATGGAAATCGCAAAGACAAGTGTGAGCAAAAACCCAAGTCCAGATTCCGAAAAACAGAAAACGGGCAAATCGCCTTGAACCGAAATCAAAATTTATATACACGAGCAGGGAGGGAGAAAAAAGATAAAGAGACAGCAAATCCGTGTCCATCAACCTCAGCTCCCTCTCAGCTCCCTCTTCCTCTCTCTCTCTCTCTCTCCGATGCGGACAGTCCGTCGTCGTGCACCAACCCACGAAGTCGTCACCCCGCTTAGTCCTCCCACACCCGTTAAGTTCGCCCACGCCCACAGTCCGTCGTGGCCCACGTTAACTCCCCGCGTTTGGCACCAGCTCGTCGGGTCGCCCGACTCCTGCTCTACTCACCTCTTACTTCGCTCGTATGCCGACCCTCTCTGATCGCGCAATCTCGAGCTTCCAACAGCTGGTTAAGAGAGCTAATTAATCGCGCAGCTGGAATTTATAGTGTGCATGCATGCACGAAGAATACGGAATTACAAGGACTTGGAAGGAAGATTAGAGAAGGAACGCCTACGTTCTGCATGGCCCAATCGCGACGTGGGGGACGTAGCCGCTCTCTACGCATCGATCCGATCATGCAGACCGCGGCTATCAAAAACGCAGCAAAAGAAAAGAGAAGAAGGGCGGGAAAGGAAACACAAGAAGAAAGATACAGTTACAATGACACCCACCCAAAATTATGGTTACATATATGATTAAAGGCGCCGACTAATCTGAGTTCCGTTGCAGCCGCACCAAGAAGCGCGTAAGCAAAAAGCGCCGCGCGGCAAAGGAAAATCCTAATTGCAAAATTCCTAAATTCCTATCTAATGCGGAAAAAGCAAAAAGCACAAACTCCGAAAAAAACCCGAAATTCCGAGAGCCATCGGGGCTCGACAAGATTCGAAAAGGAATTCAAAAGAAAATTCAAAAAGAACGAAACAAATTCTCGCGCGACGTCCGCGCCCAAAATTCCAAAACCGAAACAAAAGAAACGACGCCAACATTTATTATTCGTACGCACGACGGCGCGCCACTCACACAGCCAATCAATCAATCGCCCGTCCCGGGGCACACCCAGCTCCGAACTCAACCATCCGAAAAGAATCGACGCAAAAGACGAAGCAGCGAGGGTACTGATGTAATTTCCCATCGATCCCGATCTCCCGTAATTGGCCCAACCTTCCCAGCTTAGGACCCCTCATTGCAATCGCGCAGAAAATCACGCGCCTCAGAAAGTGGTTCGTCACATATGTGACGCCCAGGGGGTTCCAATATTAGCAAGCTCCTGCTTGCTTGTTTGACACATGTCGATCTCTCTAATCGATCGATACGTGGAACTTTTCCTCTCGTGCCACTTACCGTTTGAATGAGTGTGGACGTCGTCCAGTGTGGCAAACATAGCTCTAACTACCAATTCCTCAGGAAGGGCCATTGACAATTCAAGGACGGGATTACACGTGTCATTGCAGTGGCACGCGCACCAATAGACCGATCACCAGTGTCCAGTGGGGAGAGGGAAGGGAAGACGATACATGAGAGCATGGCGAGCGGGAGGTTTAATCGGGAGAGGGGGCAGGAAACTATCCAACCTCGCCACCGTTTCCGGAAGTTCTTGATATCGAACGATCCGGTGGAAACGGGGGAAGCGATTACCACTATGGGGGAGAGAAGCGAGGTAGTCTGGGTATAGGGTGGTGAAGGTGCGAAAGAGGGCCGCGCAAAAATGGTCGTAGTTTTGCATGCGGGGATAGTCCCCGTAATCATGCAGTAAAGTTCGATCATATTGTGGCCTCGCCACGCGGCGCTCAGGAGAAGGATATGGAGGTAGAAGTCGGGGAGGGCGCATCGGGTTGAAGGGTGGGGATGGATTGTGACAATAAGACGGGCGGCGTAGAAGAAGCAGAAGGTGTCGAAGGGGAAGGGGTTGCGGGGAAAGATGACGCGGGTAGTAGCCTGGCGGAGGGTGAGATGGTCAAGGGGACGGCGGGATAACGACCGGGGACGAAGCCCGATGCCCCGCATCAGTACGGGCTCGAACTGGTGGACGGTCGGTGGTGGAGGGGGAGGGGGATCGACTTCGTCGCCGCCTTGCCGGTGCGGCAGAAGTCTCAGCAGCTGGGTCCCCATGTTCAGGCTTGGGCAGCTCTGGATCTCGCCCTGTATCGTCGATGGTCGGCGGACCTGCTGCGCTGGCAAACCCTAGTTGTCGCTTTCCGGCCGCGATCTCCTCCCTCTTCTGCGCTTGGGCCTGTGCTCGAGCCTCCGCACGCACCTCCTCCTCAAATCCTTCCCACTCCGACTCTTCTAGCTCCTCCTGATCTTCTTCTTCTTCCTCCTTCGGGCTTTGTTCTTTTTCCTCCTCCTCCTCCTCGCTTTGCTCCCCTTCGTTGTGCTCGCTGTAACTCCCCTCTTCGGGAGTTTCTTCCTCGTCGTCCTCTTCTTCTTCTTCTTCGGCTGTTTCTTCTTCTGCCTCTATCGCCTCGTCCTCGGTGGTCGTTCGATCCCGGAAGTAGGCGGGATCGATAATCTCTCGTGGGCTCAGATAATCCCGCTGCGATGGCGGGTTAAGGTTGTTCACCGACTCCTCCAAGCACGCTGACCACTGAAGATATGGCGCCAAGGTCCGCGTGAGAACGTGCGGGACCGGGCTCTCGTCACTTTGCGAGACGATCTCTAGGGGAAGATCGTCGGCTAGCTGCACGAGTGGGATCGTAAGCTCTAGGATGATTGGCTGGCGATGGCTGGGCCGCACCGATCCGAACAGGAATCCAAGAAGATCGCCCTCCACGTCCGTTCTCCAGGCCTCGGTAATCAGCCACTCCAAGTACTCGCTCCACTCGCGATGGTCTTCGTCCCTTACCCACGTGATTCGTACTCGGACCAGGCACACCGAAAGCTCGACGAAGTGCTCACGCCAAAGTCTCAACTGCCAGGATCGAGAAGGGGGACTGCGAGTGGCTCTAGGAGAAAGGAGAGACGAGGGTGGAGACTAGATTGCCAGAAGGGGGGAAAAAGAGATGGGAGGGCAAAAGTGGAGAGTTGGGAGCGGTTCATCGGGGAGGCTGGAAGGGGATGAGTTCTGGCAGCACCACCACTGGCTGGTGCTGGAATGCTCGGATCCCTCCGAGCTCGACGTCGTCCGTGGGGAAAAGATTCTCCCCAGGGCGCGTAAGAAAGCGGTTTCACTCCCCGGCCAGTTGTTGCGCCCACTTCCTCAGCTGCGTCCGGATGGATGTATGTCGGGGCGCATTGACTGTGTTGATGTCGCCGCTGAAACCGACGACCGTAGACACGTGGCTGATTCCTGGAGCTAATCGCCAATGAACAGCCACCGCTTCTGCCAGTATCACCGCCTGCGGACTGCCGACGAATTGGAACTCCACCGCCCGCTGCATACACCCCCGAAGTGCAGAAGAATTGTGCTAGCCGTAGAAGATCCCGATTGAGTCGTGGATGGCACACCTGCCGAATCGCCGAGATGTAACCCCGTGGCGTTAAGAGATGGTCGCCGAGGGCTCGCTCCGTGAAAAAGCTCATGGCGATAGTGGCGGGGACAAGGTATCTGAGAAAGAACGAGATGAAGAAGGACAGATAGGTGATAAACAGTCGTCGTCCTCTTCTGTAGCGGAGGAGGAGTCAGATGAAGGCGAAGATGGGGAAGAAGGGAGGGGACGTAGATAGAACACGTGGCGGATGATCGGTCGAGCCGATCGGCTGTTGGAGACTTCAGGCGCAAGCCGCACGGTATTCACGTCGTTCGGCCCGAGCTCAATCACGTGGAATCGCCCGAAGAATCGTGGCGCTAGCTTACCCTGACGAGCACATTTCCTTACCTGCACGATGTCCCCCAATTTGTACAAGGGCTGTAACGAGCGTGAGGCTGAGGGTGAGCCGAGGGAGAGGAGAGAGAGGGGGAGAGTGAGAGCACACACTCACTCGACACGATGGACTCGGACTGAGGATCGGACGCAGACACAGTGGCAAGGCACAAAGTCGAAGTCTTAGATTCGCGAATGCCGAAAACAGCAAGTCACACTGAGTACGAGTACAACAGCAGAGAACTGGTACGAGACTGGTCCCCGTACCATACGGGGAGCCGGTATAAGTACCGGTGACACGTACGGTACTAGGGGCATTTCTGCAAAGGCCCCGAGGGCATAACTGAAAAATGCAGTATTTGAAAGTGGCGCCCGAATTGCAGCATGGCGCCAGTTGTCCAAAATCCTACGGTACCAAAGGAGGGGTTTGGAAAAAGGGTGCCAGGCCGAAAACGGGATGCAGCTGAAACAGCAAAAAGATAGACCAGGGATCGAGCCCTGGCGAAGTCCGTAACACTATCCCCTCCCTCTAGAAGGCAACGTCCCGGCTGCCAAAAATCATGAAACAATGTTGAAATCTGTGAAGGACGGGATGGGGCCGATCACTGGTTAACAAGTCGAAAGGGAAGAGGGGTATAATGTGGGTGGCAGGGGCTGCGGGAGTGAGAGGGAACAGAGTTTGATACCGGTGAACAGAGTTGTCCTACTGATGAACTAAGGGGACTCATGGTTCGCTATAGGTTAAGGGGGAACAGAGTTCAGGGCATAGGGAAACTTCTATTGATGTTCTACTGGGTAAGGGAAACGGTGTTCAGGAAAACAGGGTATTGCTATTGATGTTGTAGTGGGTAAGGGAAACAATGGTCAGGGGAACAGGGGATGTCTATTGATGTTCTAGTGGGTACGGGGAACAATGGTTGGGGAAACAGGGATCTGCTAATGCTGTTCTACGGGGTTGTCAAAGTCAGAAAATGTTTGTTCAGGGTGCGAAGGCTGATGTATCCGAAGGAGTCGGAAGCAGAATCTCATGTAGGAACAAAGTGTCCAAGTGTCTTGAAAGGGGGTCTGCAGTGGACTTGATCAGGTCTTTGGAGTAGGTGGTAGAAGCGGTCTTCAACAGCTGCGATAGGTAGAAGTCCAAGAAGCGTAGTAGTAGTTCAAGTGTCAATGTCCAAGTGCTAGGGTGCGTCCGGTACACGAACTGCAATGAGGTCTGATCTGGATGCAAAGATCCATGTCATAAGTTGCTGCTCCAGTAAGTCCGCGAGTCGGGGATGTCGGCCAATGAAACAGCATGGTGGCCAAACCAGCTGCATAATCTCCATAAACAGTGAGGCAGCAGGCCATCGTCCTCGTGCGCTTGCCATTAGATCCTTTATCGCCAGCGTCACGCAAGTTCACAAGCATTGGACAAGAGAGACAAGGTAGTGGAGAGGACA
>BFEA01000134.1:2727147-2739677 GCA_003427395.1 Chara braunii
AGAGAGAGAGAGAGAGAGAGAGAGAGAGAGAGAGAGAGAGAGAGAGAAACAGACAGAGCAGACGTCATACGTCGCCATCAGCGAGTGTTGCTGTGCGCCACGGCATAGCCGTGATGGGTTCCACTTGTTTTGAAAAAGGAAATGTCTGATCAGGGGACTCAGCAGCAGCCACAGGTGGAAGTGGTGATGAAGGTGGAAGGTGAACAACCTTCAACCTCCACTCCTCCTCCACCTTTGACTGCTACTCAACGGATGAAGAAAGAGTTGGAAGAACAGTTGCGGCAGCGGCAGGCCAAGCTTGCAGCGTTGGAACAGCAGGAGGCAGCTGAGCAAGAGGCTGCAACAGATCATTCCAGAAGAGAATATATATTGCAGCAGCTAGACAAAGCGCTCACAAATGATCGTTGCGCCCAGATCACCAAATACAAGGCAGAGATGATCTTGCTAGAACACAAGATCACCAGTTCACAATTCACGAACTGGGATGACCGCTTTGTGCGATTGGAGCGTCGGGTTGATGAACTGTCATCTCAACAGTCCAAGATCCTGGATTCTATTAAGAGCTTGACTGCTCAGTTGGCAGCCGCCAAGCTAATTGCCCCTCAGCTCCCTCTGCTGAAACCCAAACCCTCTCCTCCTTTTCGCCCCCTTCTACTCCCCCTGGTTCAGTACATTCATCCCGGTGACCATCCCATTCCCAAAAGGCCTCAGCAAAGGCCACCTATGCTGCTGTTACTGCAGGAAACTACAGAAGTCCCAAGATCCCTGCTCCCAAGAAGTTTAGGGGCGATGACCCCAAGACCGATGTTGGGGACTGGGCTGCTGGGACCAGAGCCTACTTGAGGGGCTTTGTTTGTGCAGAACAGACCAAGGTGGCGACTGTTCTGGGACTGCTGGAAGGGCCTGCATTGAAGTGGGCCACCTCCACTTCCAGCAGTCTGCACCAGTCCATGGAGGACTGGGCTTTTGGGCTTGGGGTGGACAAATTTCTGCAGGCCCTGGAGGACTGATTTGCAGATAAGGAGCGAGCCCGCAAGGCTGCTGACAGAATTGCTCGCCTAGGACAACAGCGGTACATTGGGACTCTGCAGGCCTTGTTTGCTGAGTTTGAGCAACTCACCTCCACCCCTGGGTTGGTCATGTCTACAGACGATCTGCTGACCAACTTTTGCAGGGCAGCGCCTGAGAAATTTGATGTTGCACTGTACAGCGCTGGGCACAAGGATTGGAGGTCCTTTGGCCGCGCAACCCTGGAAATGGAGGCAAAGCTCCATGTCCAGGCCCCATCCTCTGACGGGAGGAAAGGTGCCTTCCCTAGAGGTGGCAGAAGGGGAAAGGCAGCCTTCACTCATGTGGGATCTGCATCAGGATCAGATTCAGATTCCCAGGCTAATGCACCTTCAGCTGGGACTGGATCTGCTGTTGATCCAGATGTTGCAGCAGCCGTGACTCAGGTTGTTCTGAGAGCTCTGCAGCTGCAAAGGAAGTTCTCCCCCACCACAGCCTCAACCCTTGCCAAGGGGAAGGATAAGGGACGTCGGCCTTCCTCTTCCCAGCGCCCAAACCTGCCGAAAGACGTCCGGATGCCAGCCGGCCCTCTCAATCCCTCCACACTCCCCTGGCATGACCTCAAGATCCAGGAAGGAGTCTGGAGAAGAAGGAAGGAGCGAGGGGTCTGCCTGAGATGTGAGGGATAACATTTCCTAAGGGACTGCCCTTGCATGCCAGGCCCAGGTCAGTCAAAAAACTGAAACGGACCCTGGGGACTGCAGTTCCCCCCAGTGCTGCACCTTCAACTACTCAGGTAGGTAAATCTGCAGCTGTTTCAGTTTAGACTGTATGTGACAATGTTTGTTTGGGGACTGCGCGAGCAGCATCCTTTTATTAGGATCCTGACCCGGATCAGGGACTAGAGGAGCATGAGGCTCAGATGATTGCTCCCTTTCCTTCAGCTGAAGGGACAAGAGGGAAAACAAATTTGAACTCACCCTACCCTATCCCTGATCCATGAGAGAGGTGGAAAACACAATTCCTTCCACTTGTGCTGATTCACATCCTGAATCTTCACCGTCTCTCGTTCTTGTGGGAGTTGTAGTTGTCAGTATTTGCAGGTGCAAATTCTGGCGACACTCAATGTCCTGATCAGGGTTAGCTGCTAGTTATCAATCTTTCCCTTTTCCTGACATTGTGTGGCGAGTGTTATTGTCCCAGGCCTTCAACATCCTGCCCGGGCTCCTTATCTGTTCGATAAGTTGAGCACCAGCACATCTATTGTTGCCAGCCTGGATGATAATTAGTCGTATGCCACGTGGTGAGATTGCTTGTTCTACTCGTAATCTCTTATTGCAGTCCTTCAGTTCTACTGACCGACTTGCATCCGGTTTATGTCTACTAAGGGGTACACACCCGGTCCGACGACTATAACCAGCAATTTCGAGTTTCCCTTCTACTGGCATCGCAGTTTACTGTGGAGGTCATGAGTATAGGAACTGTATTGCAGCAATAGGGTGTCGTTCGCGGATCTCAACTTTTCAGAAGTGGTCGATTGCGTAGTAGTCAAAACCAGGTTATCCGTGGTTCTTGATGCAATCGAGACCAACTGACACTTTGAGATTGCCTCCTCCTGACCTTGCTGTTACAGCATAGATCAGGGGCATAGGTTACCCCGTGAGTATCTCAGGTTTTCCTCTTCAGGCAGGAGTGTTATCTCCATAACCCCCTTCATCTGCTGGATYATTACCAGAAAGTGAAGTATGGGCGCGGAGGTCCGCTCTCCCCGGGGGGGTAAGTATGTAATGAAACCTGCAGATTCTCAGTGGACTGTACAGTAGGCCRAGGGTGAAGCRTGGRSCTCGCCTCGGTCGGGTCCTAGTTTAGGTCAGATTCGTAATTTYGTTTGGCTGAGRGCTAAYCGAGAGACCTACCTGTAAGGAAATTCGTGAGGGACATATCTGCAAATCTGGKAAARATATCGGCCCAGTACTAACTCGAATTCCTACAGCTACMSTAACTGYGTAYAGCAGGCCYGGGCTACCCCTAGGACARACAKGCCCTAAGTGGCCTATGCTGATAGACGGTCCTATAGCCTATAGCCRGGTCCGGTRGAGGCCGAAAKGCCRAAACAGAAAYGGTACCGGTCGGTCASTCAGTCCRRTCTWGGTCTAGTGTAGTCGATAGATAGGTTAAGCCCATCGGTTCAGGACTTTTGGMAGTTCATTTCTCRCGAAGCAGCGTTGGAGAAGCCAAGCAAGTTGGTGGCGGAGTTGGTMTGYAGRCGGCATCCTRAGACCTCGYCGTTGACAGCAGCMATAGMYGGCCCAGTCTGAGTCTGCCATAGCTGGGGCATTCTCARYGCATCTACCCYTGGGGTATCTRCGTCTGGCCGGGCTACATCGAGGCTCTACACTGTGTACTCGTGGGTGGTGGCAGCCATAGCTGCCTGTTCCTTCGTCAGAGTTGTCCATCGACACTGAAGACTTCGTCGCAGGACCTGTTCTTCATCAGGGTGGTTSGCGCTGACCTCTTGGAGGCCATTCTGATGTGGCGCCACTAACTGGGTGTAGGATAGAGAGTGGGGTGTGAGTTCTGAGAGTGGCGAGATACTGGAACAAACTCTGTTACGATAATTGTTTGAGTTGGCTCATCATCAGTGCAATTTCAATTGTTATCCTCGCTGGTTCTTACTTGTGATTGGTTGTTGGGAGTTTCGTCAGAGATTGAGAAACACTGTGCGTCTTCTCTCCATCTGTGCATGATTGTTTCCGCTGCTTATTTTCGTCTGTGTGCAGTTTGGACTTTGTCTCCTCTCTCCCCATCTCTTATGCGTGTATGGGCATGTATGAGATTGTCTGTGTGAGTGGCGATAAAATTCGTCAGACAACCAAGTTCATAACAGTTACAGGCAGAGGTTATGATGGGCTATGAGGCCAAGGATCTGATTCACCATTTTTGTGGCAGACATTGATTGGACATTCGACGGGAAGACTATTTTTGGACTGCGCCATCATGATCTCGGTCTTCTCCCTCGTCTCCTTCGTCTCGCTCCTCCTCCCCATCTCCTCATCCGTGGTATCCCCCCATGTGCATGCTTAAGGAGCGACCGTTCTTCTATGAACGCGGTCCCTCCCTTCCCTCTCACATGTGTGGTGTATAATGGGTGTCGGTATCTGACAGGTCAGGTCATATCTTTGAGTCTTCCGCTGCTCTACATTGTGCTATTTTTTGTATGTATCTGGATGTACATTGCTTGTTCATGCTTCCCTGATGCTGCATTGTCCATTTGAGTCTTTTTCATCACTTTGCGGATCCTTCGCTCCATGTACATCGCTCGATCGAGCATGTATCAGTTGGTATTGGAGCTGCGCTAGTGAAATAGGGCAATCTGACCTGATTTAATTGATTGATTGATTGATTGATTGATTGATTGATTGATTGATTAACTATTCGATTGATTGATTGGTTGGTTGGTTGGTTGGTTGGTTGGTTGATTGATTGATTGATTGATTGATTGATTAACTGATTGATTGATTAACTGATCGATTGATTGGTTGGTTGATTGATTGATTGATTGATTAATTAGGATAACCTAATTAATTTTCATTCACAATTTCTGTTTAACTGTCAAATTTCGAATTTTCATTCGCAATCCTGACTCCAAGGGCCAGTACTTGTGTCCCTCCCGTATCTTCATGCGCGAGGTCTTGCGACAAAACTATCACCAATGTGGCCCAATTAGTCCTTACCCCCAAGTACCCAGCAAACTCCTCTAGTATAGTTTTCAATTCTCGAAGTCGTCGTGTGCTAGCGCCCGTAATTGGCCCTGTATCGTCGACAAGAGATATGGTTAACTGAGGGCCAAAATTCGTTGCTGACAATTTTGGTGCAAAATTCAGCCAAAAAAAAAACAAAACAACGATATGGTCCCATAGTGCAAACATAAAAAAGACGAGCAGGACAAAGAAAAAGAACAAAAAAACACAAAAACCTAGGCTGGGCTGTCGCCTGGCCAGGCATGTCCGGGCCAGCTGGGCCGGGGGGGATCGCCCGACAAAACCAGGCGGGTTAAAAAAGAGGGAAGGATAAAAAGGAAACTGACTTCAGGCCAGGACTGCGCTTGGCCTGAGCAGTCAGAATCCGATCTTACCCCGCATTTTGGTGGTGGGTCACCCAGGAGTGTTTGGGGGGTATAAAGTTACTCTAAACAGCGACTAGAGGGGTTTAAAAGGGTATATCTTACCTCATTTCTCCTCATTTATTTTTATCTTAAATTAGCAAGGAATTTTGAGGGGACCCTCAGCCAAAAGTTGCTTGTACTGCAATTTTATACAACATATTTTTTTCCCAGATTTTTTTTAAACGTTTGAATTTTTTGTTTTGTTTAATATTATGCGCTGGGGCTGCCCAGGGCCCTTCCTGGCCACTGCCCGGACCGGGCCGCCCGGAAGGGTACCCACGCGCCCTTCCCTCAGCCGGGCCGTCTGGGGACCAGCCTAGACAAAAACACTATAAAACCCTAACACAAAAACACTTTCTGAGTTCAAATGAAGCATCCAACAAATTCAAAATGCCAACTTTTTCACTACTGATCTAAACATGTAAAACTGGACACATGACTTAAAACTGGACACACTACGAAATAATCACCTCCGGCAGGCTGAAGGACACTGGACTCCAAGTGCTACACGGCGAAAACATCCACATGCAGCCCATGTAAAGGCCTCACCACACCACTCTTGAAAACGTATTTTCAAGATGCTCTACACCGCCACACAGCCTCTTGAAAGTGTTAGTGGAAAATTTATTTCAAGAGGTTTCAAGCCTGCTCGGCCAAGCACTTGAAGAAACCTCAAGTTTCACAAGGTGTCAGGCACATGTCTCAGCAAACAACAAAAACATAGGTGTGTCTTTTATGCATCATGTGGACAAGAGTCACACTTTCAAGAGTGCTGTGTGGCGAAGGGCCAAAACCTCTTGAACTGTTGAAATACAGGCCTGAGCTCGAACTTCACTGGAAGCAGATGAGCGAAAAACTACAGTTCTGAATTACCTAGGTCCGATCAGCTCGATGACCAAAAACTCTTGAAAGTACAACTCTTGACAGATCTTGAAACTTTTCATTGTTTCAAGAGTGGTATGGCGAGGCCCTGAGTGAATTGCACAGACGTGTAATAAAAAATTGGTACCTGAGTTCGAATCAGGGTGTGGCGAGGCCTTTTGTGTGCGATCGAGGCTGCCCTTTGAAGGCTGCTTTCAGTGCTTTGCGTGCGGTGAAGCCGGCCGAACGTTTGTCGGCACGCCCGCTTTCGATCTGCACTCCGTAACTTGAATGTTTACAGCGCTTCCCCACAGCGGAGTCGATTGGGCACACTTATCTACGATTCGGTCGGTGTTCGAGTGGGCATCCAATCTCGGTGAGAACGACTGCCAGGTTTTTTTATCCATCTCAGCGGAGAGTAAGCTCCTTTGGTAGTTAGGTGTCGGTCCAGCTAAGCAGCAAGCACTTTGCCAGTTACCCATCCTGTTCGGAGGGTTCAGGTGCCTAGCACGGGCCCCCAGACAACCCAGGTAGGCGGTGGACGCTTCGCGCCGGTCGGTAACACCAGTGGCCAGACCCGTTACATTGCTCAGCAGCTTTCTCAGCAGCGTCGAACGAACGTCCGATGTTGATAAGGGGGTGTCAAGGAACAATGCCCGCGGACTTCGTTGGTGCGTACGTGCGTGCAGACACCTCGGTATTTCCAGCTAACGTGAACGTTGTCGACCTGGTGGAGTGGTTTGCCAACCCTCGCGTTTGAGCTCCTGTTCCACCCAGCGTCCGTCACTCATTGGAGGAGCCCAAACACAACTTCTCATCTATCTTTCTCCTATTTGGTTTGAGTATTGGTGACACATAAAAATTTAAATTATTAAAAAAAACTCATTGCATAGTCTAGTGTGTCCCTCCTCAATTCTGTCAAGTCTTTGCCGAGTCTTGCTGGGTCCGCTGAGTCTTTGCCAAGTCTACTTTGCTGAGTCTACTGAGTTCTTGCTCGGTCTTTCAAGTCCTCGCTCAATCCACTGAGTAGGCTCAGTCTGCGGAGTCCCTTATTAGTCTACTCTTGGTCGGCTGGTGCTATGTAGTGTCAGCTTAGCACACTGGTACGACGTTCCGTGCTTGTGAACGTCGTTTGACATGTTCACACAGTACATGGTGTCTACACAACACTCCACTACCTAGGGCGTCACTCCTCAGTGCGTCCTCGGGCGCCGAGGACGAATCCTCGAAAATTTCTTTGGCTTTTGAAGGCGTCGTTCCACCTGTCCTCGGAGAATCGCTCCGAGAACGAATCCTCGGGGCCCTCCCGTGGCCCGTTTCATGAGATTATACACGGCCGCGGGGGGATTGTCCGACCTCCGATTCGGGATGTCCGGCAAGGAGTGGTCGTGGTCCAACAGGCGTACGGCGACATTGTGTCGTGGGCCTTGGAAATGAAAGTCGCGAACGCGGGAAACACCCCGTTTGAAATTCGAAATTCGAAATCGTGGGCCGCGGGACGACGGGGAGGCGGCGCACATGCAGGTCTTGGACGGTGCAGTGCGCACTACGCAGGTTCTGCGATTGGTTCCGAATGCCATCGCCTTGCGTACTTCAGTGGCGACACACTGCCACAATCTGCGGTGTCGTCGACGTGGCAGGGTCAATCCTCGCTGCACGTGTCCGCGCGTGTCGGTTCTGCACTTTGGCGGCGGCGGACGGACGATTCCATCGGGGAGGATATTGCTCAGCGGGGGTGGCGGAGCGCGAATTGCAGGTGTGTCATCGTTGTGGTCGCGTAGGTGGTGGCGGTAGGCGGCGGGCATTCGTTTTCCATTACGAAGGGCACGATGGAGGGTGGCGGCGAGGGTCGTCGTGCCGTGTTGTCGACGACGGAGAAGACAACGGTCGCGGCGGCTGCGCTCGCCGTGGTGATCCGCAGCCAAGTCGAGAGGGCGGCAGGGCGCATGAAGGTGACGCTTTCGAGGCGGCGGCAGAGGCTTCTGGTGCAGAGGGTGGTGGACGCCCCGGACTGCATTAGCACCTCGGAGGCCGTGGTTTAGTTGTGCGCTGCAATCGGGATTGGGCCTTTCTCCATCATTCTAGATCATTGCCTCGAACAAAGCGCTCTGTTCCAAATCATTCTGGTCAAATGACTCGGGTCTGTGTTCGGGAAAGCACCAGCTATGCAGAAAGAGCATCGCACAGTGCTGCAGCTGATTAGGAAAGCATCACTGCAGAGGCTACGGTAGTGAGCTCACTTAGGGGATAGAGAGACTGAATCTTGCTAGATAGCTAGGAAATGCTCATCACCTGGCAGGGCCTGTTCGAGAATTGCCCAGTGCACCAAGACCACTAGCAACGTTGAGTTTCCTCAACGCGTGAATCTGGACTTGTTTGTGGAGATGTGCAAAAACAGTGTTTTTCCTCAACCGCTCATTTCCACAAACACGTCCGGATTCAGGCGTTGAGGAAACTTAACGCTGCTAGTGGGACTTGGTCCCCAGTGAGAGCTAGAGAAAGAGCGAGGGAGAAGGGAAGCTGACGCTTGGCATAATCAGGCAAAGATCCTGCCAGAGTCGATAATGCCGTGAGACAACGGAAACAAGACTCGTTATCAGGCGGCCCGTAAAAGGGGCTAAAGAGGCATGCCCAGCTCACCAACACACACATCAGTACAGCACAGTCAATCCCCCAGGAAGACAGGGGTAATCAATGCTGGCGGTCGCCACACAATGATCTAGATAATAAACTCTCTGTGATTGTAAGAGGGGCGCTGGACCCGTTTTCCAGCAGGTGCAGTTCCCCACCAATAGATGGAGCAGCCGGTGACTACTACTAGTGGGGGCTGCTCTTATCACCCCTTCTAGTAGACAGCCAAGGCTTGAAAAAAAAGAAAAAAAAAAAAGACTCATTATCACCCATCCACCTTACCTGAACTCTAGGCTACCAACTTGGCAGACTGGAAACGGGAAATACTGCCTGCAGGTGAACATTTTCAAAATGCCACACAAGAATCCACAGATGGCGGCAGGACTCCGTATTAAAAGCGAGGACATAGAAAAAGTTTAAATGGACTCACTTCGCCCCTCTCATACCCACCTCTCAAGGGGCGCTGCAATAGCAGATCATCTATCGATGCGTACCTACACCAGAATGGCTAGTGTCAAAGTCCCGCCTTGAACAAAAGGGAAACCCTTGTGTTCCTACTGCGGAACATTGTCACAAAAACAGATTGCGGACCTTGAACATTGCCTGCTTGAATGCCCCATGGCAAAACAGATCTGGAGATGGTGGGCTGCGTAGAGGCAGCTCACACAGATTGACCTGCCATGGGACCCGGCTGGGCTACTGCTGGACCAACCATTGCCCTCGTGGGCCACTTGGATGCCCTTCCAATCTGACCTCTTTAGATACACGCGACTGGAAGTGCTGATGGTTATCTGGCAAGCCCGCTGCTCCCATGAAGGACAAGAACACACCTTCGGATACCCTCGAGCAAAACAACACATAATTGAAACGGTGTGAATCAATATCCATAAGGCCTGGAAATGCTTCAAAGACACTCTTGTATCGATCATGGACTGGGCCAAAATAGAGGAATATACCACCGAGTTCAAACACTCATGGGTAGACCCTGCAAACAAGATCAGAACACTGGACGGGGACCGGAATATCAAATGGGAGCCCTGGTGGATGGACGAATGTAGCTGGCGAGGGAAACCTATGCCGGCCTCACCCGACAGTCCCCAAGCAAACCGGCCCTGGTGCAACCCCTGCCCAACTTCAACAACCAACGGGGCATCATCCAAGAATGGAACCCATCGACTCTACCCCGCCCCTCCGACCCCCGGCCCCCAAAGACACCCCCTCCCTCACCGGACGAACATCCATCCCAGACCCCTCCCCCCACGCTCAAGCAATCTACTCGCCACTCCTTGACACCCGGCCTCCGATAAACCCCTCGCCCCCGACAGACACCACCCCCATTTCCGGAGGAGCCCCTGCCTCATACTCCATCCCCCCCTTCAGCATCAGCGTCGCCTCAACCATCCCCCCCCACATTCCCAATACCCCCCCCGGCTTTTGTAAGCAACCACCTCACAGATGACCCCTCCCCCCACTCTTCCCCCCTCAACCTCACTAACACTCACCCCACCTTCTCCAGGTCTCGCCCCCTCTGTCCGACCTCCCCACCACACACCCCGATCGATGGATGATGACACAAACCTCGGGGAGTCAACACACCTGCCAACATCTCCCCCGCTCCTCGGGGTGTGATGCGCAACCTCACACGAGGCAGAGGATTTTGGGCAGAGGGTGAATTGCCCAGATGAAACGGGGGATTCTCGCCTCAGTCTCAGGGTCGCTCCAACATCAGGCCCGATGGACATGGCTCAAAAGGAAAAACAAGGAAAACTTGAGGGGCAAGTTCGGACTGTGCGGGGTATAAACAAAATTTTGCTCCGCCGCGGGCTTAGGGGCAGGGTGCGACTCAATAGTCAGCCGTGAAAGAGATGAAAGCAAGGAAGAGAAGACGTGGAATCTACCGCTTTTCTGCGCCAGGTTCACACCATCTTTATGGCAAGGACCCAAGAGATAAGGGACATCTTAGGCCTTCGGGTCAGAGTCATCAAGTCCACGAGGTTGGCCAGGAGCCTCGTCGTCGTTCGAACCCGGCGAGGCTGGGTGCACCCATGTTCGAAAGCTCGCCGGTAGGGATGCCGCTTTGCGGGAGAGTTCTGGGAACCAAGCCGAACCTTCGTGCCCCAGTACCAGCCTTAGCCAGGAACACAAGTCTCCTCGCCGGCACCAGTGGCAGTTAAACTGGGGCTTCCACATGGCGTGGGCAGCCGACCATGGCAGCACCGTCAAATCTATGTAACTTAGGCAAGATCAACAAGGGGGGCAAAAACCGGTCAATTGGAATAAACCCACTCCCGCCTATGTGACAAGCCTTAGACTCCGCACATCCGCATCGCAATACACGTTGTCCTCATCTGCAATCAGGAACAGCGGAAGAGTGTTATGGTGGATCGATAGGAGGCTTGAGCACGGGCACTCACCCACGCTCACGTTCAGCGTAGCGAATTTCGACTCCATATACATCCCAACGGACCCAGCGCATCGAATTTCAAAAATGCAAGTTCAAGGACACAGCGTAGTCAATCACCAAATTGTTACCAGGTCAACACGACTATGGCCGGGTAGCAAAGAGATCGGGCAGGGTTGACTAAACGCCTACGCCTGATGTCCCTGGTTGCCGGCGATCAGCCCAAATGAACGTGGGAAATACTGACACGTGGCACTTGCGCTCGAGAGGGGAGAGAGGGAAAAGTTGGTGACGATTCCCCGCACTCACTGGTAGCGCCGGGATCGACAAGGGTCGGGAAGAAAAGAGGGAGATCAACGTACTCATGCATACAGGCAGGCGTTTGACACTCACTAACTCCCCAACGTCGCGCCTAAGTTTGCCTTACAACCACGACATCAGTCCACATCCATACACTGATGTATATTGGACAGCAAAGCATTCAACATCCACAACCCTCATAACCAGCATCATGCATGCGACCGAGTATCCACACTTAGTCAAGTGCACACACGACACTTGGACAAAGCAGCAATGGAGAAAAGAGTGAGTCCCTTGCTATTCAAAATTCCAACAGTGCTGGCCTCCCTGAGGCGCAGCCACCAACCACCCCGAACATCAGCCAACCATAGCCACAAGGCCCTGCCGCTGGCTACATTCTATCTCCACCACCGCTCGGTCCGTCCGATTGCTTACCCCAACTCTACTGCTGATCCCACCCCACGCCGTCACTCCGCCCGCCACTTGGGCACGTCGAGCCTGTTTGGCGCCGTGGTCTTCGCGCATAGCTCGCGCAGCATTGTAGCCGAGATCAAAGAGGAGGAGAGGAAGGGGTTGTGAGGATTTATAGCGCGAAAGACGGCGGGGCACCAGGTCTGATGCGGGCAGCAAGGGGTGTAGGTGAGCAGGACAGGAGAAAGGAGGAGGTTCCGGAAGGGTCGAAGAAGGCGGGGCGATTGACAATTTTGTTCAATTGGAGTGGTCGTTCAAGCTGCGCAGAGAGGTAAGCGGAGGATCTGACACAGAGTTGGGGGAAGACGAAGGGGCATGCAAGGAGGGGCGTTCAGCAAGAAGGGAAGATGGCGTGTGTTTGCAGAGCAGAAAGCGAGTTTACGTGGGATGCAAGAATTCAAAAATGACCATGTGCACTTTGGTGCAAAGAAAATTTGAATGCCAACAACCAAAATTCCTAACTGTTTCTTGAATTCCTCTGCGCGGTCGTTAACCGTCTGTGAAGAGGACTAATTTGAAGGAGGACAGCCTGGACAGGGGCAATTCCAAAAGATGCATGCATTTAATCCCCAAAATTGGAACATCGACCCCGCTTTCCTTGATTGGCTAAGATCTGTGCTTTGGGGCTTACTTCAGGTTCCACTCCAAAGGGTACGCGAAGCCGCAAAGTATGGATCCTGGCTTATTACAGGG
>BFEA01000134.1:2746275-2760833 GCA_003427395.1 Chara braunii
GAGAGAGAGAGAGAGAGAGAGAGAGAGAGAGAGAGAGAGAGAGAGAGAGAGAGAGAGAGAGAGAGAGAGAGAGAGAGAGAGAGAGCTTTGCATTTGATGGCTTCACAAGCTCAGGCAGTTTGCTTTTTATCTGTCTAAACTGATTGCAGCCACTGGAGATGATTCCTGATCCGCAAGAGGAGAATGAGTTTCCGAAGAACATTGTGGTGAATGGGGACTTTCAAAATTGTACACATGGGTGGTATGCATTTGGGCCATGCACTGTGACTGCAACCTGTACAGATGATCGCCACGGCAATTGGTTCCTTACACAGCCCCAAGCTGTATCATGCTCGTCATATTACCTGAAGACCTCAAATCGCACTGCTAATTGGCAGGGCCCGGCACAGGATATCACAGAGAGAGTGAGACCAAAGCAGCCTTACTGCACTTCCGCATGGGTTAAGATCTCTGGAAAGTGCACTGAGCTTGTCAGGATGTCTCTGAAGATTGTAAATGGTGGGGACCCAATTTACATCAACATCGGCGAGGTTGAAGTGGATGGAAGGTCCACTGAATGGACGGAACTTCTTGGTTCATTTCGTCTTGAGGGTGAAGTGCACACTGTCATCCTTCTCTTTCAAGGTCCACCTTCTGGAGTTGACCTCAGTGTAACTGAGGTCAAGGGTTTTGCAGTGGACATCCACAAGAGACGGAAAGAGCTTCAGGCTCAAACAGATAAGGTCAGTGAAACTGTGGTATCCAATTGAAGTTCTGAAG
The DNA here is from genome assembly GCA_003427395.1 of Chara braunii. Lineage (NCBI taxonomy): Eukaryota > Viridiplantae > Streptophyta > Charophyceae > Charales > Characeae > Chara > Chara braunii. The sequence goes on from BFEA01000134.1 coordinate 2,747,035, forward strand.
AATCACATATCACCACACAACTTCTCAATTCCCCCACCCTTCTATCTTGTCTGCTTCTGTGCTTAGTGGGACGCTGGAACCTGATGTGTGGAGTCTGTCTTGTTTGTGTGTAGTGTCCCCCTTGTTTGGGTCTTGGTTGAGTCTCTAGGGATTGCAATAGGCCAGAAACAGGCTCCTTTTGTTTTCCCTGCCTCTGTGGTAGGTGGAATACAGTGGGTGATTGGATGGACTTTGGTTTGCTTGCCTGTCGCTTCGGCTGGTGGTAAATACGACTCAGCAATGGCTGCAGGGGTTGTAATGCTGCTTGGGCCTTTCAGCCGTAGTGGTGCTAGAGTGGTGGGGATACGGGAAATGACGGTGGGGTGAGTGACAAGGACGTGTTTCGGCGCTACCATGATTGGGATATGGGAATGGGGATCCCTTGACACTGCCGCTATGGCGACAGGGTAAGCAAAAGTATTTGCCTCCAGGAGGTTTGGGGACTGGAGCGAGGCCCCTCCTGGGTCCACGGGGAGGGTGGGATAGGGGGGTCCCATGGAGGGGGATCTCCTTGGGGAAGGCGAGGGGGGGGGGCTAGTGGGGAGGGAGGGCTGCAAGGGAAACAATTATTGTGCACTTGATCTTGAGGCGAAGCATGATCTGATTAGGCCTATTGGATGGATCAGGGAACAATGTGAACAGAAGAAACAGGTAAAACTTTGGGTGAGTAAGCAGGAAGCCAAGGGGGGGAGAGGGAGAAGAAAAGGTAAGGTAGCAGGAAGGTGGTCTGTGGAAACAAGTGTGCGATGCCAGGGTACCAATGGGTCTCTCCTGGTTACACGCGGTGACTATACAAGTGTGCGATGCCAGGGTACCAATGGGTCTCTCCTGGTTACACGCGGTGACTATATGCCGCTTTCTTTTGCACAAAGGACCTTGATTTTTTAATTTGCTTGACGGTGCGGAGCAGCCGGACTGACCCTCCTCAGAATAGAAGGGGCACCCGTGTGAATGTATGGTTTATTGAAAAAAAGAAAAAAGTAGGTACCCAAACGGGAACAGCGTTATAAGGACGGTGAGGGGCTTAGGGTAGCTTCCAGAGTCTTTTTGACATGAGGGATGTAGTGTCACGATAGGTTGCACGGTCGCCTCCCCGTGACACTTCCCCCTCACGGGATGATTGGCGAGTCCAGGCCCTGCCGCGTGTGTTCCTGGGGCTGGACAGGCTCGATACCCCCCCGCCCCCCCCTCCTCCTTTGTTTTCTGCCCCTCTTCTGACACTCTGTACCTTGCCTTTCAGCTTGCCGGGGATGGCCAACCGGACTGTCGACCCCCAGAATAGATGGGGCTTGTGTGTTGTTTAAAGAAAACGATACACAAAGGCAAAGTATGATCTCATTGGGCTTATTGGACGGATCAGGGAACAATGTGAACCTAGGGTGAGTGAAGTAGGTAGCCAAACGGGAACAGCGTTACAAGTCGTGTGGGATTTTCTTCTTAAGGTGGGGGGGGGGGGGNNNGGGGCTTAGGGTAGCTTCCAGCGTCGTTTTTTTGACAGGAGGGATGGAGAGCCACACCAGGGTACATGGTCGCCTCGCGGTGACACTCGCCCCTCTTGAGATGATGGGCGAGTCCAGGCCCCCTAGCCCTGCCGCATTTGTGCCTGGCGAGTCGGGGCGGGCATTTTCGAGCCTTGCTCCACCACTCACCCTATGCACGAAGTGTTACGATCCTGGCCAATTTCGGAGTACAAATTCACAAGAAAGCACAATGCCGTCCAATTGCAAAAAGAAGTGGATGAACTTGACAGGGGAGAGAGGGAAAGAAGAAGAGGAACAAGAAAGAAGAAGAAGAAGATGTACACCAGCAAAGACCAATGATAATCCCCCTTCCTCTCACCAACCAATCTCCTCCTCCTTGTCTCCTCCCCTCTTTATTCAAACAATAAATAATAATAATGATGATGAATGGCCAAACCAGAATCAATGTCCGAATCCCTCTTCTACTGCAGGCACAACATGAGGTCCACCATAGCCATGGCCGCCCTTCTCCCTCTTCATGAAGGCTGAGGCTATGGCGGACTACTAGGGCCTTGCCCTCACGTGCAAAAGACAACACAAAGCAGCTATGGCTGCTCCTACTCAGGCCACCATGCCTGACTCTGCCTCGAATTTCCTTGATGCCCGTCTACACCAACGGGGGTCTTCCAGATGCAGCGCCCACCAAGGTGATGAAGATGGCATACACCATAGCCACGTAAGTACCCCTGGCGCTCCTCTCCCCTAGGCCCCTTCTTCCTCCTCCTTCAGCCCAAGCTCCTCCACCATAGCCAAGGTGGAGAGCTGGGTGCTCCTCCTTCCCCGACAGAGCTGCTCCACCACGCTCTCCAGCAGCGTGTCGTCCAAACTTGCACACAGCAAATGAGGAGGAGCAATTTGCTCCTCCTGGATATATAGCGGCCGACTTGCCTCTTGGGCGGCGTGTCGTNCTTGGGCGGCGTGTCGTCCAAACTTGCACACAGCAAATGAGGAGGAGCAATTTGCTCCTCCTGGATATATAGCGGCCGACTTGCCTCTTGGGCGGTGATTTCCAGGCCGCGCGGCCTCCAAGCAACCGGTACCTCCTCCCTTTCGGAGGGAAACACCATTGCAGCCTCTGATATCACTCGTACAGGCCCTAGACTCAGACTACTTGGACTGGTACCAGCCTAGACCTAGCCTACAGCTACTGGGCCCGTCTAAAAATGCCAACTTTTGTTTTCTTCTGCTCGGCCTCCAGTCCCTGACACATCTGCTACCGGCCTACCTGCTACTTGAGTGTTTTTCCCGCTGCTCTAAGTGTCGTGGGCCTCCGCCTGCTTCGAAAGTCTTTTCCCCACTGCAACCCTCAATGTCACGGTACGGGCCCTACGGGGCCTCCCAAGCAAGCAAGTACCCTTGCGGGTCACACACACACTCAAGCCGCCAAACACTCAGACAGGCATGCAGACCAGCAAGCACGCACACACCAGACTTAGAAAACTCAGCAGAAAGCCGGAATCTCAGCAAGGCATTCATTCCAGCGGCAAAACTCGGAAATCAGCTGTGTTCTCAGTCCACGTTTGGGCAGGTCCTTACAGAAGGACAAAAACTATGGTGGTGCATCTTGCCATGTTCGCAATGAAGATTCATCCTGAATTCGCACATCTGTGAGTGGTGGAGAGAGGCCTTTTGCCACATGGCCTTGCTGGTGCATTGCAAACGCCACGTAGGTTCTTTTTTTTTTTTCCTTCCATAAAACAGGTCCTGGACTCCTGGCTCCATTTCCATTCTGGGGAGCATCAGTCCGGTTCCTATTCCACCGGCAAGTCCGAACAGAGTATTGCATCATGAAACACACTCACGCTGCCTTCCGTCTGGCCGAGGAATCCTGACCAGCATTGATTACTCCAGCATTTTGGAGGATTGACTGTCAGCTTGCCTTACTTCCACCTTTCATCTCAGGTCACTTTATGAACCTGTCAGATAAGTGATAAAGAGCAAATTTGCCCTTCAATATTAGGTGGCCTGTGACAGATCTTGTCCATCTGCTGGCTGGGATCTCTGCCTTCTCCACCCTGCTTCTGAGTTGTGCCAGTCTTTCCACCGTATGTGAACGTCGTTTATCTCTGCTTTTTGCCGCCTGCGAGCGGCACCTTAGTGAGTTTTGCCTTGATTCTTCTCTGTTGCTCCTCGTCATCTGGCATAGAGTGTCTCATCTTATGCCATTTACAAAGAATCTCTGCCTAAATCAAGGTCCTTGTCTCCGCACATACCTTCTCCCTTGGAGTTGAGAGCCCCTCAATGGTTCTGCAGCACCTTTCCTTCCAGATGGACCACAGCGTTACCTTTCTGATCATTCGAGCCGCGTTTTTTGTCTTGTGGAATTGAGCTGGGATGTTAGTCCATTCGAGTTGGATGGGGTGTTCAGGGAAGGGAGTCAAGAAGAGGGAATCTCAGATATCCGAGGCCCTCGCCCAATATTCCGTCACCTCTCTACAGCGTATCAGGCAGTGTAGCATACCTTCTGGTTCATTTTCTGAGCATACCGCACACAAATCTGAACTGTTGGGGTCATTCTTATTTCTTCTGATATGCAGCCACTGGTTAACCGGTAGAGCCACGTATGAGATGAGCCATTGGAGGCTTCTGATTTTGACTGGACGGATTGACTTGAATTCTTTCCATGGTATTTGTGGGATCTGGCTAGCATCCTGACCTATTAACTTCTGCCATCTGTTCTTGATCGTTGGGTCGGGATCCTTTGTTTTGAGGAGTAAGTTATATGGGTATATTCGTTTTGAGACTTCTGCTTCTGTCTGGTGTCCAGGCCCACTCTGTTGTATCAAATTCCAAGTCTTGAATGGCCGTATCTATTCTGAAGATTGTATTTGGCCATGATCCTAATACTATTTATTTTATTTTATTTTTTAAACAGAACCTCTTGGTTCTGGCTCCTACCATTCTGGGGAGCAACAGTCCGGTTCCTACTCCCCCGGCAAGTCAAATTGGAGTACATAAAAACATACGCACGCTCCTCCCCATTATGGATGGGAGGCCCGAGTAGGCAGCATTGATTACTTCCGTGAGGAAGGATGTGCCACCCCTCCCCCCTACCTATACTATCCATATCCTACTTCGTCTATCCTACAATCATCTTGCCCTGCTAAGCCTTTTCCTCTTAGGCGGAATAAATTGACCTGCCATACGGCTCGTGAATACCAAGAAAAGCACTTACCTGCTTCTCCCTATGCTACCCTGACCCCATATATTACCTATCCGGTCTCTTACACCCTACTTACCTTGAATTACTCCATCCCTTGTCCTCTCTCATCTCGATTCTTTCCCAATTAACTGCAACCCTTAAACTGTAAACCCTCCCTGTTTTCCCGCCGACTACCACCCTTAAACTGTAAACCCTCCCTGTTTTTCCGCCGACTACCACCCTTAAACCCTAAACCCTCTCTGTAACCAGGCTGTTTTCCACCGGCTACTACTACCCTTAAACCTTAAACCCTCCCTGTACCCGGACTGTTTTCCGCCAGCTACAACCCATAAACCCTAAACCCTCCTTGTTCCCTCACTGCATCAGTCTGGTTCCTTTTTTGCCCTCTGCTTGCTTAGAATTACCCACCCTCCCCTTAGAATTACACTCTTCCGTCGTCTCGAATCTTCCCCAACTGACTGCAACCCTTGACCGTAAGCCCTCCCTGTTTTCCGCCATTTGCTACTCTTGAAACCTAAACCCTCCCTGTTCTGCACTGTTCTCCATCGACCACACTTCCTCACCCAAAATCTTCCCAATCCTGCGCAGATGCCTCTTATCCCCTCATCCCTTTCAACCCCCTCTCCATTTAAACACCAAATGTGCTCCCCGGACAGTTGCTACTGCTCCGTTACCTAGTACATCTTGCTTGAAGTGTTTCATGATTTCTTCCTCTTGGTCTGGCTGCTGACGTACTTGGTTCCTCACTACTTTCCACTGGGCCTTGAGATGTGTTTTAGTGAGGGTTAGGAAAATGTCCCTAGCCTCTTGCCTATGCATTGTTGTACCCTCAATTGTGACTTGGCATCGATGCTTCCAAATAGTCCAGAGGGCGTATTGTCGTACCATTTGGAACATATGTTTCTGAAAAGGTTACCATTGCTTGGGAACCCGTAAACCCATCAGTAAAGAAATCTTTGAGTCTGGGAAAGCAATCTCTGTTACTTGGCCCCAGATACCCCTGGCCACTTCCCAAATCGCAATTGCCTCCTCACATTCTAGTAGGCAATGCTACATTGTTTTTGATATTCCTTCCTGACATACCTTGCATAACTCTTTGTCCCCACTTCTCCGCGTCCGGCTTCGTCATTGATTAAGCTTGACGTTCACTGGGAGTGCCACAGCCATTGCATGCTCCTGACCGGGCCCAGCCGTATTGCCTCTATGTTTGCCCAAGGAATGTATGTCAGTTGTCCTCTAGCGACCCCTACCCTCTTTCTCCATCTCTTGAGCAGCGTCGGTGTCACGGAGTAAGACCGGCTCCTCAATCTATACCCTATTCTTGTGGTGTAGTGTAAGATATTCACTCTCCTTGATGTTCCTGCTTGACCACTTCTGATGTTCCACGCCCATTCCGCTGGATCCACTTCCAGTTCCTCAATTGGCACTGCCATATTGTATACTGTAAATATCACAGTCTCCACCACCCTAACTTTCCGCAAATACTGTTTCGGGATGAATATCGGTGCTTTAGTTGCACTATCCAGTTGGGACGTGGTGATGGATGGCTGGAGTACTTGTATTTATCTGCTATTAGCAAGTCTGCTCTAGAAGGCTCTGGCCCCCAGACCCTGAAGACCTCCTTGGGTTCCTTATCGTCTTCCCATGTAGCCCAATCTCCCAATCCCCACTGCGTTTCGGCCTGCAGCCGAAGCTTCCACGCTTGCGGTATGACTCCTAAAACGATTTCTAGATTTTCTGGTAATTTGTGACATCCTTTCAGCGGCATCCTTAGTTCCGTGACCGTTTTCCACCTCTTCTCACCTTCTTGCCAGAGATGTTTGACCTGCCATACCCCATGCTCTAGCCACCTTCCCCACTTTGTGTCCGTCACCAAAAGCGTCAGTGGTTTACCCTATCCATCCTTAATATTTGCGTTGCAGAATAATGGCTGCCTAAGAACTTCCTCCCTTGTGATCGGTTCTCTGACTCTTGCCGGGAAGACCTCCTTCGAAAGCCTAAGGACTTGAACCCAATACGCAAAGTTTTGAGCTACCTCCTCTTGTTCTGTATTAGTCGCTTCCCTGGTGCCTACCTTTGCCCAATTACCACACATAACCCAGAACTCACCTGACATATTGCCTGGCGTTTTGTACTTAGCCATTTGTCGAATCCTCTCCATTACCAATGGCGTCCATGATAACCTTGGTTGAGAGATTAATTTGACCACCCATTTGGTCTGAAGCGCTTTAAGTTGGGTATCCAGGTCTATCACTCCTAGCCCCCCCTGCTGCTTGGGTCTAGTTACATGTTTCCATGCTACTTTAGAAATGAAGCAGTCATTGTTCCCTTTTGGTCGTCCATAGGTACGCCGCCGCTCTTCTTCTGAATAGAACTGCCGAAGCTTTTGGTGGAGACCAGATGGACCCAGCATGCCAAAGCATTGAGAAAATTGAAGCATTAAGTATCAGTGCCCTTCCATATATTGACGTGTACATTGCCGACCAGGCCCCTTGTTTTACCAAAATTTTGGACATTAGGTCCGCTGCCATGGAGTGATGTATTCCTCCTTCCGTTATTTTAATGCCCAGGTATCTGATAGGGGTCTGTGTTGTCAACCACTGAAAGCCATCCGGATTATTGGTTGGAAGTGTGTGTTCTTGGTATTGTTCTGTTAACCACCACTCCATTGTTTTCTGCCAATTAACCTTCATTTCCGACGCAAGTTGGAATGCCTCCATTGCCCTTGTGAGTGCCTGAAACGAGGAGTCAGATGCTCTTATAAGAACTGTTAAGTCATCCGCAAAGAAGATTGTAGTGGGTAGTCCTATCATATGTCCTTGTTGATCCAGTGGTGCAATCAGTATCTGTATTGATGGATCCTTACGAAAGAAGGAGGCTACTGCTTCCATTATGAACAGGAAAATGGGAGCAGCCAGGGGGTCCCCTTGTCTAACCGATCTCGACATCGTGTAAGTCGGGGAAAGGTAATCTGCACCTGCCCCTGCGCATCGTTACTTTTCTGAGAACAAAAAGGTTTAGGACTGTTCTTTCCACCTCCTTATTCATAATAGATGGGAGGCCTTGCGTGGAGGGGGTGATTGGGAAAGAGGTAAACACAACCAGGGTATCCGACCCTTGTTGCTGTTTGTGAGGAAATTGATAGGCCCTTGAGGGGGTTAAATCTTGCACCCTCACTTCCCATTCACCTGATTTCCAGGTCGAGGCTTCGCTCAACAACTCGATCCTGCCTTATGAGATACAGTTAATAATGGATTGTAGATTCTCGTCTTGCCGGTGTCATCCTTTGAGCTGGGGGGCAACTTCCTCTTTTGTCACCCAATCCTTTTTCTCCTCGTTCCACAGATGGCTCACTTTCCAAACTCCATGTTTGATGCACGATAGCCATCTCCTTCCTTTAGGGTTAAGGGATAGCTGGTGATCACTTTCGTCTCTCAACCACGGATTACCAAATAGGGGTTGCCTCAATATCTCGTCCCTGGATTTGAGTCTACCCACCTTCTTTGGCATGACTTCCTGCCATATCTGTAGCAATGCAGTCCAATATGGTGTGGGGGGCTTGGCTTCGTTTGAACCGCTTCCTCTTCGTTGATTTCTGTGTCGTACTTCAGCTCCATTCCTTCGTCATTATCCAGAACAGACCGGGCATGTTTGCTGGTGAGGTTGTCGGTGCTAGGCCCCTTATGATATCCAAGGCCAGTTTATTTCATGTCGTACCAGGTTTAGTCAGTAGTTCGACTATCCATTTAACTTGCAAGGCTTTGGTTTCCTGCCTGGGGTCTATGATACCAAGACCTCCTCTGTCTCGTTTCCTTGTGATGTAATGCCAGGCTATCTTTGGTATACAGTTCGCTTCGTTGGGGTCTCCTGACCACAAGTACGCTCTTGCTTTGCGGTTAAGTTCCTTGATTGTATGGTCCGGACCATCTGCCCAGTTTGTTAATTTGTTTGACAAGTATATCTTGGGTCATCTGAGGGGCGAAGCCGTCTTTTGTCAGCAAAATGCCTAGATACCGCGTAGGGGTCTCCGGTGTCTCCCATGTCATGTTTGCCTCGAGGCCTTGAAGTTGGGGAACTTTCTCCTCCAACAGCCACCGGCCGATTGTTTTCTTCCAATTAATGTTCATTTCTCATGCCACTCTGAACGCTTCCATTGCTCTTACTAACCTTAACGAGGAGTCTGAAGGTCTTACGAGGACATGAGATCGTCTACAAACATTATTACTGTCGGGAACTGTAGGTGGTGGGCTGTTTCTACATTGACCTTTGGTAGCCTGTGTATGGAGGGATCTTTGCATAGGAATGAGGCTATTGCTTCCATCATGAAGAGGAAGATTAAGTGGGCTAGCAGGTCCCCTTGGCGCACTGACCGAGAGATTGGATAGCAGTCAGAGTGCAAGCCATTGACTTGGACGCACCCTATGGCGTCATTATACTGAATGTGCACCCACTTCCTAAAATTTGGGCCCACTCCCATTTTTTAAATGCTTGGGTTGAGAAAGACCTAGTTGGCCTGGTCGTAGGCCTTTTCAAAATCAAAAAAAAAAATTGTTGTGTTTATCTAGGCTACCAGCCGGGCCGCCCACGTCACCCTATTTTACCGGGCGGGCCGACCATGCAAGGACCAGGGAAGGTCCCAGCCAAAAAAAAAAAAAAAAAAAAAAAAAAATTCAAAATATCCCCAAAAAAACTATGTTATGCAAAAAAATAAACTGAAATACTTTTGCCTAAGGGTGATATCGAAATTCCTTACCAAATTTAAAATGAAAAAAATATTTTTATTTTTCATTTTTTTTCATTTCTTTTTGGCCCGGCCGGGCAAGTGGACCCGGGCAATTCTGGTAGCCTAGGTGTTTATCCTTTTTTCTCCGACTTTGTTGGTCGCTTCATTGAGGGTCAGTACGTTAGGATGTATCTCCCAGGGATGAAGCCTGTTTGGTCTATATGAAAGCATTTGTCTGTCAGGTCTAGGATTCGAAAGGCAAGAGTTTTGGGTAGGATCTTATAGGGAAGGGTTAGAAGTGAGATGGTTCTATAGTTCCTGATATCTTCTTTCTCCCCTTTTTTTGTACAACAAAGTGACCACGTTGCTACTCAGTAAGTTTGGTCCCAGGGATGAAGCCTGTTTGGTCTATATGAAAGCATTTGTCTGTCAGGTCTAGGATTCGAAAGGCAAGAGTTTTGGGTAGGATCTTATAGGGAAGGGTTAGAAGTGAGATGGTTCTATAGTTCCTGATATCTTCTTTCTCCCCTTTTTTTGTACAACAAAGTGACCACGTTGCTACTCAGTAAGTTTCCTTGTCCGCCCTTGAGCCAGCTGTTGTTGTAGAAGTTTAGCAGATCGCCCCCTAAGAGTGGCCAAAATTTTTCCTATAATTTTTTTGTCAGCCCGTCGATTCCTATTGACTTGTTATTGTTCATACTTTGGACAACAAATTGCAGTTCTTCCATGGTGATGGGCTTGTCCAGAGCGTCTGCTTCTTCCTGAGATATCGTTTGTTCCAGGTATTGTAGCGTCCTCGCCCCATGCCTCTCTGGTGTTGGGCGGAGTAGGCATAGGGGTCTTTGTGTGATAGAGCTCTTTGTAGAATTCCTTTTCTACGTTCAACATCCCTTCGTTGTCTGTCACTGTTTCAGTTGTATTTAAGAGGGTTTTCAGGCTTTCGATCGCATTGGCCCTTGGGTCTGCGTTGATTCTTGCGAAGAAGTGTTTTGACATTGACTCACTTAGCTCGTATTCGTTCATTCTAGCTCTTATTTGTAGTTCCTTTAGTTCCCACCATCTCCACATAGTGAGTTTGTCTTTTGCCTTTTTGAAAATATTTGTGTATAGTGCAGAAGAGGGGTTATCAATCAGATTTGTATCCGCGATCTTCAAGGCTGTCTTCAAAGCTTGCTTCCTCTGTTTCCCATTGGTCGCTAATTTCCTTGAGATTCTAGCAACCATCTGTGATAGTGAGGAGTAGCTTTCCTGAAACCACTCCCACCGATCTTGTATGGGTAGGTAGGCACCCCTCAAATTATGCCATCACTCCTAAACTCCTACCTCAAAAGTTTGGCTTGGTAGGAGGGAGTTGTTGAGTTTGTGAAAGCTCAACCTCTTTTTGACATACTGTTCGAAGTTGATTATGAGTTCGATGGGTTTGTGGTCCAAACCCGTGTATGGTGCGAGGGGGAGTATCTCAGCAATTTTAGTTGTCCCGATTAGTGTCCCTGAGATCAAGAAGTAGTCAATCAAGGAAAAAGCGGTGTGGTGGGCATGATTCTTTTTATCCAATGTGAAGGCTCTTGTCCCTGGATGCAAAGTACGGTATGGTTCGACTAGATTCTAGTCAATTATCAGCTTTTGGATGGGCACCGCCTCCTCTGTAAGCTGACCAGCCGAGGACCTAGATATACGATCCGTGGCAGGGTCTATAGTTGCATTCCAATCACCGACCAAAATGCAGGCCGACAGAGGGGGGATCAAATGGCCGATGTTTGTTATAAATGTCGATCTGTCTGAAGAGTCGTTTGGTGAATAGACATTGATTACTATGAACTCTTCCTCCTTACACTTTACATCCATAAGGTACCATCTAACGTCTATCGTATCCGCCTCTTTGCCCACTATCAAACCTGTCGTGTATAGGCGGGATGATTTGGGTATAAGGATGGTTGCTCCTTCGTGCTTGATGTACTATTTGAGGACTATATTTTGTCCTTCATTCCTCCCAGTTTCCTTGATAAGAGTTTTCAAATTTTATTGTGTTCTGTTGAGAGAGTGAGGTGAGTTTCTTGCAACAATGTGATATCTGTCAGTTTATTTGTGTGAACGGTAAGTCCTTTGATTATGTTATTCATGTTTCTTCTTTGTCAACAATATTTTCGAGAATATTCCAGCACCTAATGACTATCCCTTGTATCTTTCAGTCCACCCTGTCTTCCAGTCCACCCGATCTTCCTTTTTGTTTGCCCGTTTTATGAAAGTCTCCATCATTGAGGTTACGGGGAAGAGGCAGGGGTACAATCATAGTGGTAGACAACCTAGGAGGGGGCCTGATCACTCGCATCCATCTATGTTGACGCATCACCCGACGGGCCTTGTTGCGCAGTGGTGGCCGAATCATCTAGCTTATATTCCCCCCAACTTCCACTGGTTCCCTGTCCGGGGACAAGGGCCGGTTCTGGACCTACTCCCTCATCCTCATCTTGCCACTCCTCCATATCGCTCTCAGATCAATCGCTCTCAGATCAATGTGCTTCAGACAGGCCGCTCTGATGTCACACGTGGCCTTTTCGATGTATTCCCTCAGCCAGTGAAGAGACCATTGGGACTCAGACGCACTATCCGTGGCCGCAGGTTCTTTTTCTCTTTCAATTTTTTTTTCCTCTTTTTTTTCCTTTTGTCTTTTTCGGTGGTGTTTCTCTTGTCCCAGCAGGACAACTGCAAGGGTGGCTCAGTATTGCATTTTCTCTTTTGTCTTGTTCTCTTCATCTTTTCTATTGTAACTTTTTTTCTTTTTTGTTTGGCCATGTTTTTCTTTTCCTTCAGAGCCATCCAGTTCGCATGGAGAATGTGAACGCTATATGCACAAACTTATGTTTACTTTCAAGTTTGAATATCTTAGTGTGCAGTTTGTGTGTTAACTCTATCTCCGTGGGGTTTGTCTCTTGGTTGATCTCATGGTCCTGCAGACTGTTTGATGCGTCCTGTTTCTGCTTCGTATGAGTATATGATTCTACTTCAGTCTTCATCTGAATAATGCACGCTCTACAGCTGCTGGCTACAGTATAGTAATGTATGCTTGTTACACCTCTGCGTCGATAGAGCAAACTAGTGTCGATACGATCTCCCTATTGCTGGGCACACAACAAAGTTTTTTTTTTCGGGGTGCACCACTCCTCCCGTCCTGCCAAACCTCTACCAGGCCACGCCGGATAGTTGTTTATGAGCACACACGAACAGAAACAGGGTCGTGAAGAGGTGGTTTACATATTATATGATAAAAATAGATAGCGGGTGATGCTCCCCACCGATGGAAAGGAGCCATCAAAATGGGAGTCCATTACTCGAGGCTGCCTTTATGTGGTATGCACGGCTCCCACACGGGCCCCTGTAGGGCCGGACAGTAGGATTAGCGGACACGTGGAGTCTAGGGGTTTTCTAGCCGAGGTCTGTGGATCTGTCCTGAGTCTGATCGCAGACCTGTGTCATTTCGGTCCGTGGGTTAGTAGGCAGTCCAGGGCCTGTCTTAGGGCCCAGTGTTGGTTCAGGCCGCAGCCCGTTCCTGCTGGTTTAGGCGCCAGTCCCAGGCCTGGTACCGGTCAGGTTCCACTTTTCTGTTAGGCGCCAGTTTAGTTTTGGCGCCAGGTCTGCTTCAGACACTGGCGCACTTTCGCACTGGTTGAGGCGGTCTCCCAGTCGGACCAACACCTCTTATAGGTGGTCCACCCAGTAGTACGGTAGGCAGTACTCAGTAGTCTTCAGTGGTAGTAGTATTCAACGCGCTGGGCGCACTAATGTTCGAGTACAGCGAGGAGCGCTGGTAGAGGTTGATGGCACCAGTGGGAGTAGGGGATTGGCGGAGGCCAGGGGACTTACCTGTCGACTTACCTGCGCGCCATAGCTCCGGCTTCGTCTTCAGCGCGCACATACCTTCGTCAAGGCGCCACCTTTCTGCAGGTTAGTATCTGGCACATCGACACAGAGAGAGAGAGGATTGTTCTTCTTCTTCCTCCTCTGTCTGTTCTCCATCGCCTCTCCTCTCCCCCTCCGGAGCTTCTTCTTCTCCTCCTCCTCCTCCTGCTGAGATACGAGAGAAAGAGAGAGAGTTGGCATTGAGACTTGGTGACTTGTGGGCTACTGAACAACAGAACGAACGAACGAAAGAAAGAAAGACAGAAAAGAAAGAAAAGAAAAGAAAGAAAAGAGAAGAAAGAAAAGAAAAGAAAAGAAAGAAAAGAAAGACAGAAAACAAAGACAGAAAACAAAGAAAGAAAGGAAAGAACAGAAAGGAAGAAAGGAAGGAAGAAAGGAAGGAAGAAAGGGAGGGGAGGGAAGGGGAGGGGAAGGGGAGGGGAAGGGGAGGGAATAA
>BFEA01000134.1:2789826-2803517 GCA_003427395.1 Chara braunii
GACCTACTTACCACTGGCTATCGTGCAGGTCACGGGTTCAACTCCAGGGAACTGTGCAGATACTGTACACAGGTAAGCTGAGGTCAAGGGATCGACCCCTGGGATCTGCATCGGCTTCTGCCAAAGGTGAAAACTGTTTCAATAGACTATTATAGAGAGACTAATTTAGAGTAATTTATTTAATTTAATTGGATCTTTATTTGAACTAAATTATGTGATTGGAATTGAATTATGATAGAATCTCAATCTAACAATATTTATAAATCTAACACAATATTCGGTCACCGAACGCCAACACCATGCTACGCAGCTCTGTACCACTCCAAATTCAAATTTTCACAGATCCATGTCCCGAAGGACATGCCCAAACATCTTCAAGAAGACGAGTAACCGAATCGAAAAGCTTTTGTCTTTTTTATTCTTCTTTTTTTGTTTGAAAACACTAGATTATAGCATCATTATACTATTATTATAGTATATTCTTCTCTCAATTCTTTTTTCACCATTCACTACCTACTGCAAGGAAAAAGAGCAATACAGAAATGACAGACATCAAGATTGCAAATTCACATTGAAAGCCGGATAGTCAATCACTGTCCAGAAAGCAGAAATGCACTGAAATGACACCGAAGGAGAACAAAAGCAGTGAACTCACTTGTCAGTGAAAGCGAGTTCTTGCGAAGCTCTGCATCCTATTGGCGTTCAGCGGCCAGACTACTTCCTACAGGTACTATCCTATACTACCAAATGACGATGCAACCCGTTGACGTCAGCAGCAGCGACCAAAGCACAAGCAGATGTCAACCATGCAGACCATCGTCCAGACCGGGTACGTGCCCTCACATGACCATCCTCATCTCTCTCTCTCTCTCTCTCATCACCCTCAACTTCTCACCCACGTCTTCCCCATACACGAAGACCGCCACCACCTCCGCAGACCTTCCACGCCAAGCCCGGCTATGGATGGGCTGGCTATGGCGCTGCCCTCAGCAGCGCCCTATTCCCTTGCGCCCGCACATGCACGAGCACCTCTGCCAGCACCAGCAAGCATCCCGCAGGCGCACGCTCCAGCAGTACTGCCGCTTGCACAAGTGCCTGAACGCCCTCTCCCTGGCGAGCTCTTTCCTCGCCCAGTTTAATGCTGGGCTGGGCCGCACGCGTGCCCTACTCCTTGCGCCCGCGCACGCACGAGCACCTCTGCCACCGCCAGCAGGCATCCCGCAGGCGCATGCTCCAGCAGCGCTGCCGCTTGCACAAGCAAGTGCCTGAATGCCCTCTCCCTGGCGAGCTCTTTCCTATATCGGAAGTGCCCGCCCAGTTTTCTGCTGGGCTGGGCCGCACGTGTGCCCTCTAGCTCCGTGTAGGGCCCAACTGCCTGCTCCCAGGCCCATTCAGACAGTGGCCTGCCACCGAAATGGTCAGGCATGCCCAACCACCCAGGCACAAACGTGTGGTGTTCCCTGCTTCGACCACATTCCCAGAAGGTCCCGGAAGGTCCCGGAAGGCTCACAAATATTTCAGATTCTCACGAGCAAGGCAGATGTAACCAACTGGTTTGTGGCAACTGTCTGGCGCCCACCAAGATGTGCAAAAGTGACAAATTCAGGGCTCATTGGAAATCAGGGGGCCGCCTTCACTTAGGGCAGGCACCCGTCTGTTGCTGGGACCTTATGCAGGTATGCCGAGGGGAGTAAAATCATCGCACTCCCTCCTCCTTTACTTTGATAGTCCCCCTGAGAAGTCCTTATACAGCGGGCTGCTTCCCTTTGAAATTTCTTTCATAACTTGAGATAATCTGTGGAGCAGTCGTCATTAACTCTCTTCTCTTGTGAACCACCGATCTTCTTTAGGATCGGTATGACGTCCGAACCGCGCGCGATACTGCATTTGCGGTTTCAGAGGACGTCCCCTGCCTGGAGGCTTGGGCAAAAGGCATCAGCTTGTGCTCAACGATGTCGTCAATGTCCCCGTGTCCGTCCATGGTTGGGGGCAGCATTGATCTCCTCCTTCTTGAGGGAAAAAAATGATCAGTTTCAGCGAAAGGAGCCAACTTGGATGCGTGGAAAACAGGGTGTGTATGAAGGTGACAAGGGATTCGAATGACATACGAAGGCCCGTCTAACTGATCTCCCACTTTCTTTTTCTTTTTTTTTTTTAACCATGCTACCACGCTAGGGGGAGTGGTATGAGCATCCCCTCCTATAACTGATCCAGTACTTCCCAGGGTCCAAAATATTGTGGCATCAGTTTTCTAGATATTCCCAGTTCCTGTCCCAGTTCAGATGACTTAACCCAAACTCTTACCACCTACCTGAAATGCTGATGGCCGTCTGTGCCTATTCTCGGAGCCAACCACTGCATCTTGAGCTTTCTTTATGTGTTCCGCAGCCCCCTGCTGCAGCAGCTGTTCGTATTATTTAACACCAAATTCTATGCTGATCTCGGGCAGCAGAAAGTGGCCTAGTTCTCGTGCGGCAGAAAGTCGAGAGCAGATCTGTGCTTCCAACCAAGATGTGGCTGGTCGGGAGTCGTGCTGGAAGTGCTGTGCACAGCGATGTTATAAAGACTGGCGATGAGAGGTAACGTCTCATCCCAGTCATCCTGGTTCGGCTTAATAGAATGCCGAAGCAAGTGCTGCACTACACGGTTCATCTGCTCAGAGCCTGGCCATTTGACTCCGGGTGGGTGGTTCCCTGATGTCATTTGCAGTTGGGTCCCATCTGCTGGGCAGTACTCCGCCACAATTCGCTGCTGAACCTGACTGACATCCCTGTCGCTAACGATGGACTTAGGCAGACCAAAATCCCGTACCGTACCCTAGTTAAACGTAAATAGCTTGATTACGTGGTCAGTCGTAGCTGTCTCAGGCATAGCGATCAGTCTAGCGTACTTGCTAAATCTGTCCACAATGACAAAGATGTGAGGATTACCATTCTTGCTGGTCACGAGAGTATCCATGGAGTCCGTGGACACAGTCAGACCCGCGCCTGAAGGGATAGGCAAGGGCTTCAGAAGCCCAAGCGCTGCCTGCGTCCGTGGTTTGAAAACGGAAAAAAAAAAAAAAAGCGTACAATCCATGACTACCGTCGTACCCCACACATAACGCACCCCAATTATGAATGTATACAAGCTATTTTTCTGGCCCGATACAGCCATCTCTGTTATGAATGATGAGGGTGCATTGTGTACAGGAAAATGATGGCAACGAGTGAAAAGAGTCAGAAGTCTGAAGACCTTGTCAGGTAATGTGGACGCTGTGGAGGGTCGTGTTGTCCACCTCTGTTTTTTAAGAAAAGGCAAAGAGAGAAAGGCCTCTGTTCTTGCACAAGACAACCTTCTCATTGCCAGGACAAAAGAAAAAAAAAAAAAAAAGAGAGTTAAAAAAAAAAGGTTCAGGCAGTGACTGGCTGAATGGTAAACACTTTGTAACAATTAATTAAGTCAAAATTCTCTTTGCAAAAAACAAAACTAAACTTAAAAAAAGTTAAAAAAAACTCTGTTTCAGACTTCCAGTCCCTCGGGACATCAGTTAAAATTGGAAAAAAGATACAAATGGTCCAATTATTTTTGGGAAAAAAAAAAAAGAGTTCATGGGTTTAGCATGGCACCTGTGCATGGATGGCAACACATAAATCGAGAAATGGTCCTCTTTTTTTTTTTTTTTTTTTTTTTTTGGGGGGGGGGGGGGGGGGTTGAGGGGGGGGGAAACCCTCTGTTTCAGAAACCTACCTCGATCAGCTGAGAGAGCAGAAGTCCCATCAAGTCAACATCTTTCAGAGTCGAAAGGAATCGATCCGGCTTTCCGGCAATCAGCTGAAAAAGCTCCTGAGCGGTCCATCGATCACCTTTTGAGTCCTGCGCACACAGTAATACAGTATCGCTTCATTCCATCATACAAGCTGGCAGATGCCACTTCGGGCAAGTGGTAGACCGCACTAAACAAATGTGCCTATTGGTCGGCGTCGTCAGATTGCTACGATAACGTTAGGCTCAGGGCATTGGGGCATATCCCCTGCAATGAATCGCAGGTTTCAGACAGGTCGTACACTAACTGGGTGTGACCGTGTTTGTTGTTTCTTTGTTTTGAGCCTTGCGGGACTTGATCCCGTGACCTGTAGTTTGTGTGTGTTGTTCGCTGGCTTTGAGTCCTTCTGGGCTTGATACTTAGGTCTGTCGTTTGTAGTCTCAATTTAGCAGTCTTAGGCCTTTCAGCCTTTGTTGTTTTGTCCTTTTCTGGTCTTCTAGAAACCGGTAGGCTCGTAGGCCTTTCCTTGTGCTAGACTCCCCTTTTGCCAGTTCCTTGTCTAGATACATGCAGGTAGATCTTGACTGTTGGGCCGTAGATCGGACTGTTTTGGACGGCCAGATAAGCGTCGCTGTTTTGGTCTGTCTGGCTTAGGTGGAGGGAAGTCGGGCTGAAGTTGGCTGTGCCCGACTAGTTTCGGGGCTTTTTCTCATTCGGCTGGGTTGGGCGACGAGGCAAAACAAGGGCAGCGCTATTTTCAGCGTAGGCTCTTCGTCTTCATCAGATTGGTCAGCGGCCATAGCTGGGGGAGTTGCCAAGCTCCTGAAGTCGGGCTGAAGGTGGCTGTGCCCGACTAGTTTCGGCGCTTTTTCTCATTCGGCTGGGTTGGGCGACGAGGAAAAACAAGGGCAGCGCTATTTTCAGCGTAGGCTCTTCGTCTTCATCAGATTGGTCAGTGGCCATAGCTGGGGGAGTTGTCCAGCTCCTGAAGGCAGCGCAGGGTGATTGTCTCCCCTCGGTGCTGGCTTCCTCGTTGTGGTCGCGCTGTTTGGGGATTGGAGATCCTGCCCAGCTCCTGAAGGCAGCGCAGGGTGATTGTTTCCCCTCGGTGCTGGCTTCCTCGTTGTGGTCGTGCTGTTTGGGGATTGGAGATCCTGCCACCTTCGGCAACGTCAGAGGCAGCCATATCCACCTTCTTCATCATGCTGGTGGATTCATCTTCTTCTTCATCGAACGTTGTTCTTCTTCTCAATGGGTGCTACGGGTGCTGCTTAGCGGGAGGCTCCGTGGATTGCGTCATCTGATAGGCGCCAGATCTGAAGTTGCCTGTGGCCTGCAGACTTACGGAGTCTCGACCCCACGATAGTGGAGATCCATACCTGGGGGATTCAGAGGTGGAAGGAGGTAGTTGAAGACCCCATGAAAATCCGTTGATTGCCGCTGGGGGATTGAACGGGGGTGTATGTTGAAGCCGTGGTTGAGATTCGTATGGGGAAGTATGAGCCTTGATTGATTGGAGGAGGAAGGGGGGGATTAAATTTGGAAATGCGTAATTGATGGTAATTCAATTTAACATGTGAATAGTTTGGGCTTCCGATGCATAATATAATATTAATAATATTATTATCCCGCCTTGAGTGGATTGGCCTCTTCCAAGTCTGCTTTGCTATTGCATGCATGTATGGGAGCGAGTGAACGCTTTGTGGATGGATATTCAATCAGAGGCACATAACATCCCCTTACCTTCTTTTTTCTTTTTTTTTTCTTTTTTTTTGCAAAAAGCTCCCCGTTTGGGCGCTAGGGGCGCTGGTATGAGCAGACGCCTCAGGGGAGGCTCCATCTATGGGTGGGGAGCAACACCTGCTGGAAAACGGGTCCAGCGCCCCTTAACAAAAGCCATTGAGGTCCATCTGAAGATTTCCTGACCGCCTCCCAGCATTGATTGCCCTGAGAACAGAGGATTAACTGGGCAGGGAGATGAGTAGCCAGAGAGGGGGGGAGGAAGGGGCCTCTTCAGCCTTGCTGCTGGGCGCCCGAAATGCATGACTAGGACCTAGCCCCCGTCCACCCTTTTAGATACAGCCCACTAAGCCTCCGCAACTTAGTACCTATGCAGACTATCCAGCCCCCCCCCCCACCTCATTGGTACACTCATGAACTGTTGAAATACAGACAACAGTTCGAATCCAGATGAAGTTGATAACTGTAATCGAACAATTCTGAATGACCTGGTGTCGATCAGTTCGACAACGATACCCCAAGGTGTGTGTGTGGTGTACGAAGAGAGATCTCCATTCCAGCATTAAAAAGAAGCCGGAAAACCTCACAAACAACCTGCAGGGGAAAAAATACAAAAAATAAATTAAATAAATAAATAAAATGGAGCTTACTCTTGGTATCTTCTTGCAGATGCGATAAACGAGATCCAGAATGAATGCCACCTTATGTCTTGGCTGCACCATAGTCTGAGATTGATAAAAAAAAAAATCCACCGAATGCGAGAGGGAGAGTGAGCTTGCCGAACCAGATTTCATTTCTTTTTGTCCAAACCTTCACGTTATCGATCAAATTAAATAAAATTAGCAAATTACGAAATAATGAAATTAAATTAAATCAAACTTTCAAAATGCACATGTCTGAGATGGATGACAAAGAAAGAAATTTAAGATATTCAACGAATGCACGAGAAAGAGTCGGCATGCCGAATAGCATTTCGTGCCTTTTCATCTGGATAGCATCTGCACTTGACTAACTTCATAAACTATTAAATAACTAGTTAAATAAATAACTAAATAACTAATGAAATAACTAATGCAAGGAATATGAATGTGAACGACATACAGAAAACCAAGTTGTGAAATCAAACAGATGCCCAAGTAGTTCGTGTCCAAGCAGAGAGTACAAATGCACCGACAAACCATCCATATAGAGCAATACAATGAAGTAATGAGCCAATGTTCAAGCCCATAGGCCACACGAACACAGTATCCAAAGTCGCTCCTCTCTGTCTGGCGCCCAGCGCCCCAGCCTACTCTACCCGACTATCTACCTACAGCTGTGTTCACGCAACAGGCTCACTTCGACTCTCAAAGACCAATGTACATGACTGTCAACACCATAGCCGACCTCTCTTCATGCACCAGGTACGTATCTCGTCACCCTCAATCAGACCTTGATAACCCCACACTCGCCTCCTTCCCTGAAGACCACCAGATCACCCGCATTACCCCCTGACGCCCGGCAGCCCGGCTACGGCTGCCTGCGCCCCGCTGCCCTGCAGCGCCCCACTTCACCTCCGCGCACCCCGTCAGCGCCCTTGGCCGCAGCGCAGCATCAAGCAGGAGCGCAGCAGCACTTCCACATTGCCTACGCAGGCCAGAATGCCTGGCCTGGGCTGCCTCTCTTCCTCTATGGAAGTCGCAGCCTCCTGGATGCTGCGTGTGGCCTGGCTGGAAGCTTCCAGTAGCTTCCGGTTGGGCCTCCGTCCCTGCGCCCAGGCCCGAGGCTACAGTTGAGGGCCTGGCACCCTTTACAGTTGGGCACGGCCTGAGTCTTCCGACTTGGGCAGTTTCCTGCATTTGTGCAGGGCCCCCGGGTAGGTGTGTCGACAGTACTGCTTTTGCATAAGTCGCTGGCAAGCTTCACAATGTATTGGCCCTGCTTTGTGTGTATGTGCCCAGGCGCCGCTTCACAATGTACCGGCCCTGCTTTGTGTGTATGTGCCCAGGCGCAACTGTCAAGGCCTGGGCCAACTGTTCGACGCAGCTTAGTGAGGCTCGCGAGTCCATTCAACCAACTGGCGTGCTGCAAGAGCCTGAATACCCACATATGAAATGTCGAATTTTGGCCTTTGACAAATATTCAGGCCCGCCTTCACTTAGGGCGGACACTTGGCTTGCTGGGGCCTTTGCCCAGAACATGTGATGTCTGGAAGGGCCCCCGTGAGGGCTTGTTCCTCGCACTAATTGGGATAATTTGCAAAATACCCCCATAAGTTGAGATATATGCCAAAATGCCCCTAAAAGATGTGGGTAGAGCGGAATGCCCCTCTGACAAAAAAAAATATTTTGTGAAATACCCCTCGCGTCGGTTGGACCCCCATCTTTCGAATATACCCGTACCGGGTACCGCCCAACTTTACAAAATGCCCCCGTACTTGCCAACTTCTCCTAGGCGCTAGTGCAAAAGGCCAAGGCCCAAACAAGGAGGTCCATATTGCAAAGTTGCACACCCGCCTGACGGGGGCACAACACAAAGATTTCGGCCCAAAAGGGCGTTCCGCTCTACCCACATCTTTCAGGGGCATTTTGCCATACACCTAAACTTTTGAGGGTATTTTACAAATTATGCCTAACTAATTACATAACTAAATTAAATTTAGTCAAAATTAAAATGCATAGGAGCTAGGCTACCAGAGTGGCCCGGGGTCACTTGCCCGGCCGGGCCAAAAAAAAAACAAAACAAAAAAAAAAACATTATTTTTAAATTTTGTTTTTTTTTTCTAAATTTGGTGCAGAATTTCGATGTGACCCTGAGGCAAAAGTTGTTCGGTTTATTTTTCTGCATAACATAGTTTTTTTTCGGATTTTTTTTATTTTGTTTTTTTTTTGCTGGGACCTTCCCTGGTCCTTGCACGGGCTGGCCACCGGGACCCGGGCGGCCCGGCTGGTAGCCTAGCATAGGAGTGCTTACCATGCTTTGCCCGGACGAGGACCTCGTGCCAATTTGGACAGTCTGGTCTGGATCCGGACTGTCTGGAAAGCATCTGCACGGCCGACCAGGACCGTAGGCAGAGAGGAAGAAGATGAAAACAACCTAGGGGCTGCGACGGACTGTTTCGTTGAAGTTTCACCGACTCATCAGGAGGCTGCATATTTTCATATATATACTTTTAAATTATTTAATCAATAAAAAATATATTATCATATATAGATGGACTATGAGACGGAAGTTTGCAAAACAAAATTAACAATTTTTTTTTTTTTTAACAGACTGCATAAGGCCCCCGGAAACCCAACATTCTTTTTTTTTTTTTTTTTTTTTTTTTTTTGCCTCAGCATTCATCCAAATTTAATATTTATTCAATGCAATGATCAAGATCAGTCAGGAAAAGAAGAAGAAAAAAAAAACTATTGAAATCCACGTGAAGATTCATCACAATTGATTAATGATTTCCCTCCACTCAACTTGCAATCACTTCAATCAAATCTATAACTGTGAAAAAAAGAAGCGCCGCCACTTCAGCCATCGAACAAAAAAAAAAACAAAAAACAAAGAAACTTGCGACCAGTTCAATCAAAGGTTTATATATGAGAAAGAGAGGCACATACTCCTTAAAGAAGCAGGGATCCCTTAAACATTGGGGTGGGGGGGGGAGAACAAAAAAAAAAAAAAAAACTCAAGTTAGCAGACATTCTTATGAGCTGAAAAAAAGGAATATGCAGCACTATGGTACAACTACCGTCTTCCCTAATTTATAGCACATACTGTTACATACATGGTCATTAATACTCATTATCACTGTATTTTGGACAATTTTCAGTCTAGATGCATGCGATAATGACCGTGCATTCTGTTCAAACGAAGGAAGACCGTACGGCGTACGCAGATTAAATAAGAGAAATCATTAACAATAATGACAAATTCAATAACATATTTTTGAGACAGATCAACGGTTCGGTCCACACCGTCAGATCAAATCCGCGGCGTTTGAGCACATCGCGAGATTATCATTGAAAGAACTTTGCAACTTGGCCGAGTGATGACAATAAAAGCCGAACAGCAGCTTTTATCCTTTTACTGAGATCAGAAATAGGAAAAAAAAGAAGGAAAAAAAAAAAAAGAGCAACTTACCGATAGAAAATGGTTCTTCTTCTGAATGGAGTCCAGAATTCGATCGAAGTTAAAGCACATCACGTCCATCAGATCTTTCCTGGATTCATTCAAAAATTATAGAAATTCAAAATTTTCAATTATGATTTTTATTTTTATTTTTTACAACTTTTTTTTTTTTGAACAAGACGAAATTTTCTAGGCCGTTTTCCCGGGCGCCCGGGCACCCAAGTTGTGCCTGGAAACACGCCTGGGTGACCGGCCGGGCATGACCCCCGGGCAGGGTCCCGGGCTGCCCCAGCGCAAAAAAAAAAAGAAGAAATCCAAAAAAATCTGGAAAACAATATGTATGTTGTGTAGAATTGCAATACAAACAACTTTTGGCTGAGGGTCACATCAGAATTCCTCACGGAACTGACGATAAAAAAGAAAATAACCGAATCACACCAAGCCACCCCCCTTTAAACACCTTTAGCCCCTTTAAAAATAATTTATACCCCCCTTGCCCCCCCTTTAAAGCCAACACTCGAAAAAAGAAAAAAGCCCGGATTTGGGCTCTTCTCCGAGAGCGCGGAAAACCCCCACCGCCGATTTTTTTTTTTCCATATTATTTTACCCATGCCCGGGTATCCCTGGCATCAGACCCCCCTGGGCATCATGACCGGGTGACTGGCCAGTCCAGACCAGCCGGTCATGAAAACTACGAAATTTTCAATAAATATAAATATTACCTACTGAACTAGCTTTCCCGGGGCGCTGGGCCAGGCGGCCCAGGCATGAAAAAATCCCACGGAATTACTTTATTTTATTTTTTGGTCTACGGGGGTTTGCTGCGCCTGGCGAGTACTGCTCAAATCCAGCCTCATTTTTTATGTTCAGGCATATTGGTTTCTGTGTGTTTTGAGGGGGGGGGGCATGGCAGGAGAGAGGAGGGAGGACTTTGGCGGGAGGAAGGAGGGAGTAGGGGGGACTATGGCAGGAGGTACGAAGAGGTAGGAGGAGCAGGACTGTACCGAAGGTAGGAGGAGGTTTGAGCAGAACTCTAACGAAGAAGAAGAAAAGAAGAAGAAGCAGAAGAAGAGGACTATGGCGTCCCAGAAGGACTGTAGAGAGTAAGAAGAGGAGAAAGAAGAAGATGACAAAGAAGAAGGGAAGAAGAAGAAGAAGAGAGGGAGAGAGTAAGAAGAGGAGGAAGAAGAGGAGGAGGAGGAAGTGAGGCTGATGAAGGGACGAAGTCTAACAAGGGAGGACGGGGAAGGGAGACTGATGGAAGGGGGGGGGGGGGGGGGAAGTCTATGGAGGGAGGAGGGAGGCTATGGCAGACGGAGAGCCGAAGCATAATCAAGCATTCCCAAAAAAAAAAAAAAAAGATGATGATATGTTGATGAAGCGCTATGGCGGATGAAGAAACAGGGAAGAAGAGGAGAGCAGCAGCAGAAGAAGAAGAAGAAGAAGAAGAAGAAGAGGCGGCAAGAAGAAAGAGAAGAAGAAAAAGGAAAACCGATGAAGAAAAAGAAGAAATAGAAGAAGAGACGACAAAGAAGAAAAAGAAAAGAAGACGAAGAAACACCGAAAAAGGAAAAGAACACGACGAAATGGAGGAGAAGAAGGAGAGGAAGAAGAATGAGACAAAACGAAGAAGAACAAACAATCGTATAGACAAGATTAGCTCCGTCCGCGACAGAACGAGTTACGCGGAGTAATTCCATTCAGTAGGTATGAGAGCTGAGAGTCGCTGACAATAGAGAGTAGGTGAGAGTAGCAATTAGAGTACAGCGAGAGAAGAGTAGACTCAGCAGAGAGTAGAGTATATAGAGTAGAGTACAATAGAGCGAAATAGAGAGTAGAGAGTAGGGTAGATCAGACTAGACAGCGTTAAGTTTCGACACAGTGTACAGTACAGTAGAGAGCAGACAGCAAAGAAAAAAGAGTTGACGGGAGTGTAGAGGGTAGAAACTACTAGAAGGCAGAGTAGAGTAGAGTAGAGTAGAGTAGACTTTGGTGTAGAGCAGAGAGTACTGCAGGTTATAGCGCACAGAGTAGTGTAGAGTTGCGTTGACTTGGAACTGGAGAGGACTTTTGTCAAACATACATTTTGGCAAAGTTTAGTGGGCGCCAGACAGTTGCCACGCGCCAGAGCCGGTTACATCCTCCGTAATCGTGAGAATCAGGAATAAATCTTGAGCCTTCTACGCTCTTCCCGCAGCAGGGAGAAGCTCATGTTTACTCCTGGGTGGTTTGGCAGACCTAACCAATTTGATCCCAGGCCACTGTCTGAATGGGCCTGGGCGCAGACGCTTTGGCCAAAACGGAAGCTAATGGAAACACATGAGGCCCAGCCAGACAGCAAACTGGGCAAGCACTTTCCATAAAGGAAAGAGCACTAGGCAGTGCATGCGGAAGCGCTGCTTGAGTGTGCGCTCGCAGGCTGTGCGCTGTGCGCTAGTGCTAGGTGCCAGGCAGTGCGCGCAGGCGCTGGAAGAAGGCAGAGCGCTGCTGAGGGCAGCGCCATAGCCAGCCCTACATAGCCAGGGCTTGGCTTGGATAGCCAGTGGAGGTGGTGGTGGTCTTCATGTATGAAGAGGAAGACATGGGTAGACAAGATGAGGGAGAGCGAGAAAGAAATGAGGATGTACCTGGTCTTGGTGATGGTCTACAGGGTCGACATCTTCATGTACTTCGGTTGTTGCTGCTGACATCAACAGGATGCATTGTCAATTCATAGGCTGGCAGTAGCTGTGCGATCCTAGTCTGGGCGCTGAGCGCCAGGTATGAGGAAGGGCTCTGGATACATTGTTGGTGGTGGCGAGAGTATGCTCTCATTGGCATTCAGCTTCGGTGCTTTGGTTCTCCATTGGTGTAATATCTGTGCAGCCCGTGCGGTTGCATGTATGCTGTGTATACACAGAGCTTGCCCAAGCATCCCTTGCTCTGGATATACACACTATTACACAGCCTCTGCCTGTTTTGTAAATTTGTACTAAGTATTGCTGAGACGAGAAGAGAGGGAAATCCAAAAAAAAAAAAAAAAAAAAAAGGGCGATGCCGCAAAGGCCTCTGGATATCATCATCGAGCTGACCGGCCCGTTATCCTGGTCATTTTGGTTTCAATGCATTCGAACTCAGGTCTGTATTTCAACACGTCACTGGTATACCAACTGAGCTAGGCCCGTTGGTACGAGAGGGAAAATTTTGAAAAAAGACGAGGGAAAAAAGAAGAAGAAAAAAACAAGGTTGCCTGCCTTTGTCACTGTTCCTCTCCGTCTCCCCTCCCCTCCCCTCCCCTCCTCTCTCTCTCTCTCTCTCTCTCTCTCTCTCTCTCTCTCTCTCTCTCTCTCTCTCTCCCCCCCCCTCCCCCCCCCCCCCCCCCCCCACCACAAGGACTGTGAACATATCGATCAAGTACGGTCTTTGTCCGAACACCTGGTCGTTATATCTAACATGCAGTCCAACTTTCATCAGTCTAATAGATACAGTGATAACGACCACGCGTCGTGTTCGGGTGAATATGGATCTATCAACTAAAAGAGTGCACTTTGCACAAGAAATAAGAAAAGGACAGACAGACAGACAGCATGAGACGCACTGAAACCGTTTTTTAGGCCTTTTCCTGTGCAGTTCTTTCCTTAGGGATTCCAGATTGCGTTTTCTAATCTCATCTCTGCTGTAGGCACATTTTTGATTGGGTGTATGCTTGTCACACTTGTGTATCCTTTGAGTGTATACTTGTCACACGTGTATGCGATCGATCTGCGAACACCATATCTGAACATCTTTGGTGCACAGATTTCTGTGTGGCGAAATAATTATAAAAATAACTTCTGTATACATTATCTGATTATCACATTGTCCAGTTTTTTTTTTTTTTTACATAACACGTCTTTCTTCACGATCGCAAGACCGTTTTTCGTTCGAGGCCTTGAAGCCTCACTCTCCCCTTCGGAGACGACTTGGAATGTGCATTGCGCCGTTCTTTGGAGCAAACGCGTTGAGTTATGGACTTCATGTGAAACTTGGGAGGGTATCATACTTGCAGCTCACTTCTGCGGTGTGCCGTGTGGTGTGTGTGCACCAAGCATGCGCAAATTAATGATGCGCTCTTTTTTTTTTTCGG
>BFEA01000134.1:2859146-2870858 GCA_003427395.1 Chara braunii
GACAGCAAAAAAAAAAAAAAAAAAAAAAAGGTGTTTCGGCCCCATGGTTGGGCCACGACTGAGATGTCTCGGCCACACCCCAGATTGGCCACAGCCGAGATGTCTCGGTCACACCCCAGATTGGCCACGACCGAGATGTATCGCCCACACCCCAGATAGGCCACGATCGAGATGTCTCGGCCACACCCCAGATTGGGCACGACCGAGATGTCTCGGCCACACCCCAGCGTGGTGGCCCCACCATGATTTATTTTTATTTTTATTTTTTATTTTTTTTTTGTTCCATACGACGGATTAAAAAAAAAAAAAAAAGGCAAAAGTGCTTGTTTCGAACAGGCACCATGTGTATAATGCAGGCCACTGTTATTATTGTCGTTTTGAACTACGGTTGGGACGGACCTGCGGACGACTGTTTTTTTTGCCCATTCAAAACGTGGGTTGTGACCCACGAGCCGTTGCCCCTAATTTTTTTTTCCAAAATTTGTTTGCATGTGGGTTTGAAGCTCTGCAGTCTTTTCCTCTTCGTACCTTATCCCAATGATACGAGTCTTAGTAAATTTCGAGATTGATGTTAAATTAGTCCCCTTAACCGTCATTTCGTCAAAATTAACATTTTTTATCTTTTGAACGAAATTGAAACCGAGTTTTTTGGCCAAAAACTTGTCCAAATTTATTGCTTATGAGGGTCCGGTGTTTTTAGAACACTAGATCCCCTGGATGTATGTGGACTGGAAAACTAAGTTCATATACATCAAGGGGGTCCAACGTTTTAAGTACACCGGACCCTCAAGAACAACAAATTTGGACGAGTTTTCGACCCAAAAATACGGCTTCAATTTCGTTCAAAAAATAAAAAATATCCATTTCGACAAATTGACAGTTTCTTGAGGATTAAAACCTCCGTGACTTCCTAGATCAATGTATCTTCTAAAT
Organism: Chara braunii; assembly: GCA_003427395.1. Classification (NCBI taxonomy): domain Eukaryota; kingdom Viridiplantae; phylum Streptophyta; class Charophyceae; order Charales; family Characeae; genus Chara; species Chara braunii. Next base: position 2,860,080 of record BFEA01000134.1, read on the forward strand.
CTGTTTGTGCTTGGTATGAAACTCTAGTAACCTTTTTTTAAATTCCTTTATCTTTCGTGTCACGAAGGACTTTGAGTTCTACCAAATAGTAGCTGTGAACTTTCATGGTTTGTTTTTTAAGTACAACATTGTATTTTTCAAAAACTCTTTGATGTCGAGTGAATTTCAAACTGTTGTGGATAAGTAGTTGGACCGATATATGGCCCAAGTATTGGTGGTTTAAACCGCGAGTACTTTCGATACATTTTTTTTCTGATGATGGAAATGCATTGTACGCCCAAAACAATGAACCAATGCAACTTTATTTTGCCTGGTGCCACCAGCTAACGTGGTGCGTTGACATGAAGGGTCAGCGGCCAAAGTATGAGCCAAGGATGGTTCATTCGTGTTACCCACTGCCACTCATGATTGAAAAAACTCGATGGCGTTAGGTGGGACCTAGCCCCCGAATGTTTGCCGAGACATGCGAAATGAAAAAAAACATTTCGCGCATGTGGAACTCCGTTTTTCCTCCAGGTTGAATTGTGAAGCACAAGCCTTAGGTAGAGATTGGGGTAGCTGAGAGCACAGTCCGTACTTGGCAAGGTCTCTTATGGAAGAACCCATGATAAGAAAAGAGACTGAGGCCCTACTCACCATAGAGTTTTTTTCAGCAAAAGACCTCGTTCCACACCACACCATGACAGCAGACTGTAGTGTTGTAGTACACCTGCAATATATTTGTATTAGTAACTAAAAAATACCACAGTCTGTCGTCGTTCCACCTAGCCCTACAAAAAACGACCGGAAAATGTGATTTGAAATTTGGCCTTGGACCAACATAAGTGAAAACAGGAAAGAGAAAAAAAAAAACATCAATGGGGATGGCACAAAACCAACATGCAGCAAGGCACTCGCACCATTTTGTGGGAGAAGTGTAGTGACCTGGGAGAGGTGACTTGAAAATCCGACCCATTTTCCTACTTTGCACTAAAACCGCACTACACTTTTCTGCCTCGCTTTAAAAAGGGCGAGAACCCTAATCATGTCATGAACGTGTATTGCACTGTGGAACAATGCAAACATTGTAGTGTGAGAGTAGTGCACTAGTATGGAACGAGGCCGAAAATAACAAAATTTGCTATAGTTTTGCAGTCACACTTTGCCCACCCACCCATCCATTTGCAATTGGTGTGGCCAATTTCAGTGGCCTGCAGTCACACCTTGTTTATGGCATACTCACACTAACATTTTTTTTTGCTAAATCGCAAAATTCGCTATGCAGTCAGAGTCACACTAGGGTTTTTCGATCACCAAAGTTGCAAATGGGGTAACATTTGTCAGCGGCCTGGGGACCGCGGGGATGGACATTTTCCTACCACCTCGAGAGGTGGTGGCAAATTCTTTTTCGGACGTGGCAACTTCTCTTTCTCCTTTTGGAAATTCAAAAAATAAAATTTCGGCGCTTTGTGACCATTCGAGGCACCAATTTTGTAATTGCCAGAGAGTCCCGCTTGTGTCCTTTATGATTTGCAACCCATGTGTGACTGGGCGGGGTACGATTTAAGCAAACATGGCAAAGAAAATTCAGCAGATTTTGCTAGACTGCCACCGCTGTGTGAGTACGTGATTATTACGGGCCTAGTGTCAAAGCCAAAATACAATGCAAATCCTTACATAGAAGATTAGCATGGCCCCAACGTGCAAGGATGACACACATAAATCGAGAAGTGGTGGTTTATAATACAATGCAGAGGAGAAAGTTCCAAGGAGTTTAACAATTTACCTCTTTTTTTTTATTTTTTACTATATCATTCTTTCAAATTATTTATGTCTGTCACTACCTTTCTTACCACTGCTCCTAAGCAATTTACCTCCTTTTTATTACTTTTATTTTTTTTTAAAGCTGCCTTCTCCTCATCGGGGACCTTGTCCCACATGCACTATTTAGTGGACCTAGCTCAATGGTGTGACGGATGAAACTGTTTTTTTAAATAATTCATTTTTAATTCATAAATGTATTAAAAAATCCGCCTAAGACACAATTCATTCTTCCCCCCACCACCACACAATTGGAGTGCCATACGTGATGTCCGAAGAGTCGCCCCGATCCTATGAAGAGTTTCCCTATTCCCGTAGTTGACGCATACGTGGTCCTTCAAAGGTCGCACCAAATTGCCTGAGTTCACGCATATTAGGTCCTTCAAAAGTCGCACGAAAATAGCAAAGTACAAGCGACTTCAAAGATTTTTCAAAACATAATAAAATAACATTGAAAAAAAACTCCAGAAAGGATGCCAACGGTCATTGAACTGGCTCTGCAAAAAGGAGACAGCTAGCTTAACGAAAAGTGGTGAGGGTAGGGAGTGTAGCATTCGAGAAAACGGTGTTTTTAAAACTATTTTGTTGGAATAAAAAACGCGAGAATATCTATTCACAATTGAAAAACGAGCGGACCGCTGGATGATTGCGAGGGCGTGCATCTCCTTCGTCGCCTACAGTCGCACGGAGTAGAAAACTAAACGTGGGCCTAGCTCAACGGACGAAGTGGAACAAGGTCCCGGGGGACAGCCATACATTTTTCTCTCACCTCACATATCTTTTTAAGCCACCAGTACCTAGCGGTTGTTAAGGTCCATGGCTCAGCCTACCGATATCCCGAACCTTGCCAAGCCTCGAGTTACTAGTAGGTACACATCGGAGGAAAAAAAGAAGACGAAAAACAAAAAAAATCGACATTCTTCTTCGAAAAAAAAAAAAATTGAAAAACAAATATCCGTTTGCACTTTTCATCTTTGGGTCACGTGGAGAGAGAGAGAGAGAGAGAGAGAGAGAGAGAGAGAGAGAGAGAGAGAGAGAGAGAGAGAGAGAGAGAGAGAGAGAGAGAGAGAACCCTCCCCACGCCCTTGAATTCTGTTGTTTCTTTTTCTTTTTTCTTTTCTTGTTTTTTGAAGTGGTATCTCGTTTTTTCTTTTTTTGGGTTATTGTAATTTCTAAAGAAAAAGAGCTCCTACTGGGGCCTGAACCCACTAACTAGTGAAGTATTCTACCACGTGTGACATAGTTTTATGGTTTTTTGGAAAATACAAAGTGATTTTTTATTTGCATGAATGAATTGAAATAGCACATAAAAGTATGAAGAACAACTATGCACCCGAATTCATGGGTTGGTACGATCTCCTTCACGTAAGTCTTCATAGTGATGTACCGTGGCAATAAAATGTGTCCACGAACACAGCCACGAGTATTGGGATACATTCCTCGCGATGTATCTCATGATGCCTTTAGCAGGCCATCCGACAGACGCGGAAGCGTTCCTGTCAGATGCACCACAATATTCGAATTTCACATTTCAAGTTCTATTTCTCAGAGCCAAAAAAAAAAAAAAAAACGAAGTCTGGAAATCAACCCCCCCCCTTTAGAGCCCATAAAATCCTGACTTCCCGCCCACGCAAAGCCACGAGCTATCATGTCCAAGTTAGTCCAACTTCATTGTTTATTTTTTTCGACGCATCTCATTGGACGGGAGGTGGGCAGCTTTACAGTCCCCCTCGGAAACCACCAGGCCGTCGAATTACGATCTATTCGACGGCCGTACTGAGTCACTCGATGCCACACGTGATCGAAATCCTGAACGGCGTGGTAGAATACCTTGTTAGTCGGTCCAGGCCCCTGGTCCTTCAACTCCCCGACCCCCGAAAGTCGCGGCGCACGGCCGCGACTGTTTTTTATAGCTGGGCGAGGTACTGGTGGTCTGCCATGTCATGGAACATACCTCCTTTTCTAGAGGTGTTGGGCAAATTTTTTTTCCCCCCGAATCTGAGAGTTTACGGAAGAGAATTGCGGGCATCCCTGGAGTACGGGTACCGTTTGCTGTGTGACCACACAAGAGGGCAATTTCGCAAATGGCAGGGCGAAGTGGCGTTGTCTTTTCCAATTTACCACCCCTGTGTGATTGCGCAACACAGCAAAATGGCAAACCAGTGGGAGTGTGGCAAACGCGGCAAATGTTTGCTATTGCTGTGTTTGTTACCCATGTGTGAGAATGCCCTCCAGAAGGTTTCAAATTTCGGCTGAGGCAAAGCCTATGGGTTCTCTGGCATTTCCGGAGGCTCCGGAACGTTGGCTGCGGATCCTCGTAATCTACGGTCCCAAATGCAGTATGTATCCCTGGTGATGGGACCCACCGTAGAACGCCCGGTCATTATCGCCGTATTTGGTGCAACTTTCAGTCTAGATGCGGCCATAATGACCGGGCGTTCTATTCGGGTGAAGATGGTAGCGGTAGCCCCCGTAGCAAAATGTCAGAAGATGGTAATGTGAAGTGAAAAAAGCGCCAGAAAAAAAGAACACCGACGAGCCTGGCCCTGGGGCTAGGTCCCACTTGCACGAATTATGCGATATTGACCGTCGATAGCGAAGATCAACGGCCGCAATCTCCTAATCCGTGCAAGTGGGACCTTGCCCCTGGTTTCTGCAGCCTTCATGCCGTTTTGATCGTGCCTGGTCGTTCGTTAGTCCTGAGTCCTGACTGTCAGTCGCCGCGCCAGATCTTTTGCACTGCCACGTAGGATCTCCGTTTTGTCGAGCGCGCCCCGTCCCTTGCCGATGCTTGTCGGGATGAGAGCGTGGGGGGGCGTTCTCTCAGAACTGACCCTACAGCTGGCAGGCAGCTGGAACACGATAGACATCTGCTGATTAGGGTGATCGCTACGAAGACCCTGGACAGGTGAGATGGATGGATCGTGGGAGGAGGCTAATTACAGGTCGATGACGTGGCGATCGGGCGGTGAGGCGGCTGCTTGGTTGGTGACGTGGCAGAGGGAAGGGAAGAAGAAGGTTATATATGCCAATCAGCCAGCCTGTAGCGGCTGTTGATCGGGGGCGTCCACGTGGCGGTCCGGTCGCTGATTTCTTAATTAATCGGCTGAGGGGTGTTGGCGGGAAAGCGGGTCGTGCCGGCGTTTCCGTTGGCGCGGGGTTTAGCGATGGGCGGCGGGAGGTTGGAATGGCTAAAGGCTGTTGATCGGGGCCGTCCATGTGGCAGTCACTGGCTCCTTCATCATTGATTGGCGACCCAGGGTGTGAGGGGGAGGAAAAGGAGGGGGGNGGGCGGTGAGAAAGGAGAATGCGACAGGCGGAGAACTACTTCGGTTTTCTATCAGCTGGTGAGCTGGGGAGGGAGAGGGGCAGGAATATGACGTTAGGTTTGGCGGGGGGGTGAACGATGGGCGGCGGGAGGGTGGAGTGGCTTGTGCTGCAGCTTGTCCGGCGTTTTCTGCTGGATCGCAGTGCTCTCGAGATCGGCGGTCCTTTGGGTGGAGGAGGAGGAGGGGGGGGAGGTGGTGGCGGTGGAGGCTGCGACAGCAATGGGACCCCGACAGGCACGCCACGTGTCAATGCAGCCTTCGAGTATGCGATCCGCATCATCGGAAGCCGGATCACTCCGTCTTTGGCGACGGATGAGAACGGTGTGGTGGAGGCAATCAAGCGGCGACTGGTCATGGAGCGGAGGACCGCGGACGCCATGGCGTTCGCCGATCTGCATCGCAAGCTGGCGTCGGCGACCGGTAGCGGGCGGCTGGAGAATCGCTGGGCGCTTCTGCATATGCTGAACTCTATATCGGAGGACCAACGACGGGGCTACACGTCAGACACACGTGGGTCGGCGATCCCCTTCTGCTCTACGCTGTCGCTGGCTGCGGCGAGAGGCGGGCTGCCTCTCTTGACCGTGCGATCGGCCAGCTCGCTGAGCACGCCGACCGACAGATCAACCCCAACGCCGTTGTCTTCATGCGTAGCAGGTGGGGGGAAAATTGCGCCAAGAAGCCTCGATGACTACCAACGAGGAGGAGTAGGAGGAGGAGGGGGTAGGGGAGGAGGAGGAGGAGGAGGAGGATTATCGGCAGAGGAGGAACCGTTTGCCCTGGCGGGGGCGCCACGCGGAGGAGGAAGGATCGGGGCGACGATCCGCCGACCGAGGCCGAAACTGGAACTTCCATGGGACGAGAGCGACGTGATTCCCCCACAGCGAGGAGAACCCTCTCCTCCTCCTCCTCCTCCTCACACTTATTCCCCCTTTCCACAATCTCCGTTGCCCCCGCATGCCCATCTACAGCACCAGCAACAACAACAACAGCTGCTGTACCAGCACCCACGTATTGCGGCATTTCAAAAGTACGTTGAGCTTAGGCGATCTGGCTATGGCGTTCCTGAGGCGGCGCTTGTACGGGACGTGCTGTACACGTGTCAGGGGATCGACGGCCGCTGGATCAAGTGGAGCGAGGAGGCGGATGGGTACGTTTTGGTGGTGGGTAGTGAAGCACCCGTCCCGCCGGCAGTTGTGACACGTCTGCGCAAGCTTTGCGAATTGGGATGGCTTTATCGGCGCGTTCGCGCTCACGTGACCGACAACCTAGAGAGAGGACGGGGCCAGATCGAGGCCATTGGGACAGTGGGACAAGCCTTCTGTGCAGCTCTACAGGAGGAACTCGCCGAGTACTACCGCCTTCTTGCTGTGTTGGAAGCTCAAGCGCATAACGCCATCCCGCTGGACGGTCAGTTTGACGAACGCGCCCCGGAGATCGCCAGGAGTGGGGGCGGTAGTCGTGGGTATTACTCCAGTAGCGGTAGCAAACATGCTGCTAGCAGTAATCATGCTGATGATGAGAATAGTCGTGCTAACGATGAGGGTGATGATCGTAGGGAAAATGACGATGATAACGATGATTTGAACGGCAATAACGGCAATAATGCGAATGTCAAGAACATSGGSGGSGGGGGYGGSGGGGGSGGSGGGGGSGGSGGGGGCGGCGGAGGCGGGGGCGGCGGAGGCGGTGGGAAGGATGCACAGACAGCGGCGGCGGGCAGCGGCCGCGGCAGCGGCAGCGGGAAGGAAGTTGCGGTCGGGACGAGTTTGGCCGACGGCGCGGGGAGCGGCGGCGGCGGCGGCGCCTATCTCTCCCTTCGCCGGCTTGCTGTTTGGTTGGCGGAGCCTCTGCGGCGGATGCGCTTGATGGCCGTCCTAGTTGACACGTGTAAGGACATGAAAGGCGGGGCGTTGGCAGCGGCCATACACATTCACGCGCAGCACGGGGATCCCTTTGTCCGCGCCTTCATGGCGCAGTTGCTACGGAGAGTGTGCTCTCCGCTCTTCGACATGGTGAAGCGATGGGTGCTGGAGGGGGAGCTGGACGACTCGCACGGCGAGTTTTTCGTCGTCGCCGACCGGTCGGTCAGCGACGAGGGGCTGTGGCGGGAGTGCTACCGGTTGCACGGCAAGATGCTCCCTCCGTTCATCCCAGCATCCCTCGCGAGGCGGATCTTTCGGACGGGCAAGTCAATCAACTTCTTGAGGAGGTGTTGCAGAGATCAAGGGTGGGAGGACGCGACGGCGGAGGCAGTCGCGGCCGTGGGGAAATCGGTCGTCGGGATCGGCTACGGAGACACCGCAGCCCTGGAAAAGCTCGTCGAGGAGGCCGCCGCGAGGATCGACCTTCGACTAATTAAGATCATGTTTGACAAGTTCAGGTTCAGGGATCACTGCCTTGCCATCAAACGGTATCTTCTGCTAGGGCAGGGAGACTTCATCCAGTACTTGATGGATTTGGTTGGGTCGGAGCTCTCTCTGCCAGCTGGCAAGATCAGCGCGTTCAAGCTGACCGGCTTGCTCGAGAGCGCCATTAGGGCATCGAATGCCCAGTACGACGACGGCGAAGTGTTGGACAAACTCCGGGTCAAGATGATGGCGCACGTCGATGGCGACAAGGGCTGGGATGTCTTCTCCTTGGAGTACCTGACCACGATGCCGCTCAGCACGATATTCACGGAGAACGTCATGAAGCTTTATCTGCGCATATTCAATTTCTTGTGGCGTCTGAAGCGGGTGGAACATGCGCTCAGTGCCACTTGGCAGACCATGAAGCCTAATGCGGCAGTCGCCAGAGGCGATCGGCATCCATCTTCTTCTTGCGTGGGTGCCTCCGGCGGCGGCGGTGGGGGCGGGGGCGGGGGCGGGGGGCCGCTCAGCAAAGCGCGCCAAGCCCTTGGCGGGGTCTTGCGCAGATGCCAAACCCTGAGGAGCGAGATGAACCACTTCGTCACCAACCTGCAGTATTACGTAATGTTTGAGGTGTTGGAATGCTCTTGGGCGGACTTTCTGTCGGAAATCGAAGTTGCCAACGATCTTGACAAATTGATTAAAGCCCACGAGAAATTTCTGCTGTCCATTGTGGAAAAAGCTCTTCTTGGGGAGCAGTCCCAGCAACTCTGCAGAACGCTCTTCTCTATGTTCGACCTGATGCTGAGATTCCGGGGCTTCGCAGATCGGCTGTACGAGCGGGCAAGAGATTTGCAGAGCAGGGATGAGAGGGCATCGAGAGAGACACAGAGAAGGTCGACCACGAGTTCGCTCTATGGGTTAGCGGCGGAGGAGGCGAAATCAACGGCTGCGGCTGCCGAGATGGAGAGCTCTGAGTCCTTCTTGACAGCGATGGGGGATCATATGGACAAGATCGCGATGGAGTACACTGCGCTCTTCGACGAGTTCATTGCCAAACTCCCGCTGCAGCACCACACGGGGCTGAAGTTTCTCTCCTTCCGTCTGGACTTCTCGGAGTTTTACTCTCGGCGAGCGATCCTTCCTCAAGGAGAGATGGCTCAGCTGAAGCTCAGTCGATGACAACCAATCAGGCCCGCCCATGTGTGTGTCCGTGATACGCTAGTGTGCACCGACCAGCCAGCTTTTGTCAGATAACAGAGAACCTGTGTTGTTCCAATCCTCATGGAGTCGAGACGAGTCGATGACACACAACCAATCAATCAAGCCCATGCGTGTGCTCGATACACTCGTTGCTCGTGTGAGTGACTGCTGTGTTATTAGTGAACAGCACCTGCGTTCGAATCCTGATGGAGTCGAGAGGCGAGAGAGTCGATGACGACCAATCAAGCCCAGCCCACGTGTGTGCCACGTGTGTGCCACGTGTGTGCGTAATACACTCGCGACTGAGGAATAGCTGTTGTTAACGAACAGAACCTGTGCTCGTTCGAATTCTCATGGGGGCAATCCTGATGGAGTCGAGAGGAGAGAGAGTCGATGACGANAGGAATAGCTGTTGTTAACGAACAGAACCTGTGCTCGTTCGAATTCTCATGGGGGCAATCCTGATGGAGTCGAGAGGAGAGAGAGTCGATGACGACCAACCAAGCCCAGCCCACGTGTGTGCCACGTGTGTGCGTGATACACGTGAATGCTGACTAGCTGTTGTTAACGAACAGAACCTGAGCTCGTTCGGATTCTCATGGGGGCAACAGTCGTCGATGATACCCAGCCTTCTTTCCCCTTGACACAGCCGGCAGTGAGTCGGCAGGAGACAGTGTCACGGCCTTGGTAGGCAAGCGCACAAAAGTTTTAGCAAACAGCAGAACATGGGCTCCAATCCTGATAGATTCGGAATTGATGACCAGCCTTCTTTCCCCGTGACACAGGCAGTAGTGAGTTAGCAGGCAGGAGACACTGTCACGGCAATGAGTTATCAGGCTGAGGGCTGAGCAGGCAGATAGTGTCACAGCCTTGGTAGTAGGCAAGCACACAAGGATGTTAGCAAACAGCAAGCAGATTCACGAGTTCAAATGCCTGATAGAGTCAGAATTGAAGTGATGACCACCACCACCACCACCACCACCACCCATCTTTCGCGCAGGCGGTGAGTCATCAGCTGGTCGANCTTTCGCGCAGGCGGTGAGTCATCAGCTGGTCGAATCCTGATAGATTCACAAATGATGACCGGCCTTCTGTCCCCGTGACACAGGCAGTAGTGAGCTAACAGACAGGAGACACTGTCACGGCAATGAGTTATCAGGCTGAGCGGGCAGATAGTGTCACAGCCTTGGTAGTAGGCAAGCACACAGGGATGTTAGCAAACAGCGAATGCCTGATAGAGTCAGAATTGAAGCGATGACCACCACCACCACCACCCATCTTTCGCGCAGGCGGTGAGTCTCATCTGCAGTCACGGTCACAACCGTAGTAGCTGAGGTCACAGAAGACAGGAGTAAGTAAGCTGAGAATTGCACTGATTCTGCTCTTATGAAAAGTTATTGATGAAACCAACCCAGAATCAATAAAGCCGGCCGGCCAGATATAAGGTGGGAAATAGAGGAGAATGAACAGAGAGGGTGATGAAAGGTGGGGCGAGGAAGGGGTCTGAGGAGAACACAGGAGAGGTAGTTCTGAGTGAGCAGTGAAAATGCCACTGACGAGGCTGCTGCTATGTATATATAGATTGCTACACGACCGCCGGAGGAGAGAAAGGGAGGAGAGAGGAGACCGACGAGCAGATATAGAGGCAGCGAGAGAGTGGGAGAGGGAGAGATGGGGTCGGGAGGCGAGAAAGGTAGGCGAGAGGAGAGAGACGAGCAGACAGAGGCAGCGAGAGAGTGGGAGAGAGAGAGATATGAGGTCGGGAAGCGAGAAAGGGAGGAGAGAGGAGAGAGACGAGCAGACACAGAGGCAGCGAGAGAGATGGTGTCGGGATGCGAGAAAGGGAGGAGAGAGGAGAGAGACGAGCAGACACAGAGGCAGCGAGAGAGTGGGAGAGAGAGAGATATGGGGTCAGGAAGCAGATAACTCATCGTGGGAGGAGGGAGACGGCGAGAGAGAAGGAAGAGGCGAAAGAGGCAGGGAGGTGGTAGGCATGAGTGCACGTGCAACAGAGAGAGAGAGAGAGAGAGAGAGAGAGAGAGAGAGAGAGAGAGAGAGAGAGAGAGAGAGAGAGAGAGAGAGAGAGAGAGAGAGAGAGA
>BFEA01000134.1:2871553-2884810 GCA_003427395.1 Chara braunii
GAGAGAGAGAGAGAGAGAGAGAGAGAGAGAGAGAGAGAGGGCGTTGTGCTGATGCTCTACCCGTTTGGTTTCTCAGACCGGCTGGCAATGATTTTGGAAAGCCTGCATCCAGTTTCTCTACTGTTTGCTCACAGTTCTCTATGCTGCTCTGCAGAGAGAATGTTATGCCTTGTTGATATTGGACCAATCCTGTGGGTCCTCCGTTTGTTGGTACGGCTAGTGCTGCTGTATATCATGCCTATCACTGGATCGTCCTTGTCTATCTGCTCTGATGATTGTCCATAACTGGGTTCACCCCCTCAATTCTTCCCTTACACGCCTAAAAACAATGGTGGTCCTTGGCTTCAAGAATAAACCGAATGGGAGGTGGCACCGGTGGGGCACCGGCCGTTTGGGAAGTTCCAAATTGGTTTTCGGGTGCCTCGCGCAGTTCACTGAGGGTACTTGGGCGGGGCAGCACAGGGCGCACGGTGTTCGGGAACTTTCCTTTCTTTTCCCTTCACTGTGGGGCCGGGTGCGCATGCAGAAGCTTTGTGGTTCTGTGATTCGCAGACACGGCAACATCTACACACGTGCGGATACGACTATGGTGGATGCAGTCATGCCTTTTCTGTGGATTTGTGTGCAGGGAACATGACGACACACATGAACACCCACACATGTGTGTCCCGGTGTTCGGGTGACGGCACGAGGAAGATGACGACATTGATGAGGCTGACCATGGAGGAGGAGGAGGAGGAGGGAGGCGGACAAGGGACAATGAGGAGACGCACACACACACACACACACACACACACACACACACACACACACACAAACACACACACACACCGTCAGTGGTGGAGGAGGAGGGACAAGAAGGAGCGAGGAGGAGGAGGAGGGATGAGAAGGAGCAAGGGGAGGGGAGAGGGTGGCACGTTCTTTTGAGGGGAACACTCACACAGACGTGTGTGCACACATTGACAATATGGGGGGAGGAGGAGGAGGAGGAGGAGGAGGGAGGAGTGAAGAGGACGACGATGACCATGGAGGGAGGTCGATGGTGGATGGAGGCGAAGGAGGGAGGAAGGCGACGCAAAGGAGGGAGGAGTAGGGAGGAGCGGTACATGTTTGCACCGGAGGCAATGGTGATGGTGAGGAGGTCGACCACGGTTGAAGGGGAGGAGGAGGGAAGACGAGGAGCAACGTGAAGGAGGGAGGAGGAGGATTTGAGTAGTAGTAGGGAGGAGTAGAGAGGACAATAACTATAACGATAAAGGGAGGAGGATTGCAGTCGAAGGCTAAAATGATGGAGCAGGATAGAGGATGGAGGCTGAAGGAGGGAGGAGCACGACGGCCATGGATGGAGCAGGAGGGAGGAGGGCGATGAGCGTGGATGGAGGAGGGAGTAGGGAGGACACAAAGTGTAACGATAAAGAGAGGAGGATTGACGACAAAGGCGATGACGGATGAGGATAGAGGATTGAGGCCGGGGGAGGGAGGAGCATGACGGCCATGGGTGGAGGAGGAGGGAGGAGGGCAACGAGGATGGAGGGGGGAGGGGGAGGGGAATGAGCACGGAGGGAGGAGGGCAACGAGCACGAAGAGAGGAGGGCAACGAGCACGGAGAGAGGAGGCCAACGCACACGGAGGGAGGGGGGCGACGAGCATGTATGGAGGAGGAGGGAGGAGGGCGGCGAGTTTGGATGGCAGAGGAGGGAGGAGCATGATGAGCATGGATGGAGGAGGGAGGGGGGCAACGAGCATGTATGGAGGAGGAGGGAGGAGGGCGACGAGCATGGATGGAGGAGGGAGGAGGGTGGCGAGTGTGGATGGAGGAAGAGGGAGGAGGACGGCGAGCATGGATGGAGGAGAAGAGAGGCTCCTTCAGGACAGTGCAAGAGACACACAGACGGCGAGACAGTCTGGCACAGTCATGCTGTTTTTTTGTTCTTTCTTCTGAAGTTGTGTAAACATTGGTCAGATTGAGTCCTTTTAAAGGAGGACACAAACAGATTCAGTCCTTCTAAAAGGAGGACACAAACAGAGATTGAGTCCTTCTAAAAGGAAGACACGATCTGGAAACTGAATTTGTGATCCTGCAGTTTGAAGGGCCAAGCCTTTTTTTTTTGCGATGCATTAAAAAGTTGAATATAACTTTTATTTCACCAAAGGTCGATTAAATGCTAGAAAGCTATGCTTGCAGGGGTCTCCTGTATAGCCTTAGGAGTAGTGGTAGGTAGGTACTAGGTAGTGAAAGAAAGATATGCTCCATGATGACATGGAAGAATGCCAGTTAAAAACATATGTGAGGTGAGAGAAAAAAAATATGGCTGTCCCCCGACGAGGAGAAGGCAGCTTTTTCAGGGGAAAAAAAAAAAAAAAACCAATTGAAAAGAAGAGTGACTAGGGAGGCAACGCTGTTGTATCTGCCATTGGAGCGCCTTAGTCACTCTTCATTTTAGATTCCCCCCCCTTCCTCTCCCCCCCCCCCCCCTCCCCCCCTAAAAAGCTGCCTTTTTCAAAAAGAATGTCAACAGGTTGTTTGTGGGCATGATGTAGGTGGAGTTGTTGTTCGAAGTCTGGGGCCAAGTCCCACTAACAGCGTTGAGCTACCTCAACGCCTGAATCTGGACGTGTTTGTGGAGATGTGCAGTTCAGGAAACTCAGCACCATTTCTGCACATCTCTGGAAAAGAGTCCACATTCAGGCGTTGAGGTAGCTCAATACTGCTAGTGGGACTTGGCCCCTGGACTGGCTACCTTCTTCCCCCGAATACAACGTACGGTCATTATAGCCGTCTGGAAAACGGGTCCAGCGTTCCTGATACAGAATGATTCAAAAAACAGTTAGCAGGAACCAGAAAACCAGAAATAAGACCAGGAATAAGACCAGGACCTGCCAGCATTGATTACTCTGGGTTCAGAGGATTGACTGAGCAGGTTGTTGTAGAGCGCTGCTGATGACAATCTTCTCCCTCCGGCTATACTCGTCCACCCAATCTAACCTTCCTTTAAAAGGAAAAAACCTCTATCGAGGAAAGGCAATCTCCAATCGCTGCTGGCCGTGTACAGCACTCCTGTCCTTGGAGACACGAGGGAACCACAGGGGGCCACCAGTGGGTCCTCTCGTCTCTCCCTCCTTCTCTGAACGGGCCTTCCGCCCGGATGAGCTCGCCGTGACCGTATGTTGTATTGGGGGGAAGACTGTAGTCACGCAGGCGCCTGTTGACATATCTTTTTTTGTTTTTGTTTTTTTTGTTTGACATCCGTCGGTGTTCACGGTCCTACAGGGAGGGAGGTGATACGAGCATCCCCGGGTAGCACCCACTTTAGATTGCTCCTCTCTATTTGTGGGGAGCAGCACCTGCTGCAAACCGGGCGGGTCCAGCGCCCCATACAGAAAATTACGTGAGTAGCGAAAATTACCCGGCTTCGGCTGCAGATGAAACACTGATCCTGACTAGACTTCAGTGCCATGATGGTGATCTTGTGCGTTGTCCTGGGTACTGCGAGGCCAGCCGTGTCTCCCCTGGGGGACACCAGGGGGTGTCATAGGCTTATCCCTCAGTCTTTGGAGCTCATTTTTTGAAGGCATGCAGAGGAGAGAAGAGCAGCAGCCATGACTCCTCTGGGGGGGCACTAGAGGGGGGTCTGACTGTCCTCATTTTGGAGTAGTATGTGCCAGGAACCAGGCCTAGCGTCCTTCTAGCGGCTTTGATTTTCCCTGGGCCCGCTGGGAAGTGTCACGTCGTACCCTTTGCAGTTCTTAAGAGTATAGAGATATTCAGAACCCACTCAGAGGCTTGGGCCATTACATGCCCTGCAGCCAGCTGTCGCAGAGAGGGAGACTTCGGGGATGAGCATAGCCTGTCTGCTGCAGATTACCTCTCCGGGAGGCACCGAGGAGGAGGTTGCTGCTAATCGTATGAGAGGGCCTCTCGGGTGGCGATTGTTGAAATTTATTGTGGGTGGGGCGAAGGAGGAGACTTGCAGATGTGAGCTTTTTTTTTTTTTTTTTTTAATACAAAACAAACACGTCCTCCTTTAAATCCTGCCTCGTGCTCTGTCCTTGGCTGAAGTGGTGCTTAGGCTGAAGTGTTGTGCTAAGCTCAACACTTCAGCCAAGGACAGAGCATAAGGAGGGAAGGGGTTGGGGAAATCTGAGGGGGGTGACTCGGTGGCAGCGGGAAGGAGGGCTCATTGTGGGTCCAGTCATTGAAAACCAGTCTACCCAGATCATGATCGTCTCTAATCTCTTCTGGAATCTGCCCGTTATCAGACGTGTCTCCACTACGTTCCACTCTGGCTATGGACCCCCCCCTTCTTCCCTTCCAAACAGTCTGTGCAGAAGGAGGTGATCACTGGCCTGACGTCCCCGACCTGCATGTACGGGTTCAATCAACTGTGGTGTCAGTCTGTCCCAATCTCCGTGTCAGATCCATCTGTGTCTGTTGTTGGATTTGTTCTGTAATCTCAACTCCTTCCACCTGCACCTTCTGGAGGGTCAAGAGACATCTTTGCCCCGAGAGGGCCCCATAGAAATAACCACCTTCCCAGTCTATACATGTTCTCAGTGAAGGTTGAACCTTCCTTTTTGGGCGGCCAGTGAGAAATCTTCTCCGTTTGGAGGTTCGAGTATTGTACGAGCTACGACACTCCAGGGACCGAAGAATTTGAAAAATCAAATAACAAAATTCTTGAGTCGTTTCAATGCTAGGCTCAAAAATTACATGCTTCTCTGAATGATCGTGTCACAGTTCCACACATGTCCACTTAAGAAATCACACGTTTCTCTGAATGATCGTGTCATACTTCCACATATATCCACTTACGAAATCACACGTTTCTCTGAATGATCGTGTCATACTACTTCCACATATATCCACTTAAGAAATCACACGTTTCTTTGAATGATCGTGTCTTTCTTCCACATATATCCACACTTAAGAAATCACACCGTGTCATACTTCCATATAACATTATATCAACTTAAGAAATCGCACGTTTCTCTGAATGATTGTGTCATACTTCCACATATGTCCACTTAAGAAATCACACCGTGTCATACTTCCGCATAACATTATATCCACTGAAGAAATCACACGTTTCTCTGAATGATCGTGTTGTACTTCCACATATATCCACTTAAGAAATCACACCTTGTCATACTTCCACATAAGAAATCACACGTTTCTCTGAATGATTGTGTCATACTTCCACATAACATTATATCCACTCAAGAAATCACACGTTTCTCTGGATGATCGTGTCATACTTCCACGTATATCCACTTAAGAAATCACACATTTCTCTGAATGATCGTGTGATACTTCCACGTATATTCACTGTTCTCTCAATGATCATGTCATGATTCCACGTATACAGTCTTTTTGTAAGGGATGAGTCTCAAAACCATAATCTGTTAATACACGACGTAAATCAGGATGGTTGGAAAAATATACGCCAAATATATAATCCATTTTTGACGGTGATTGCCACAAGGCTGATTTTTCGCCTTTTGCCCACGTCCACTCAGACTCGCATTTTGTGGGTGGGTCAAAGGGTAAGTGTGAAATTGGGGTGTTTGGCTCATTGAGAGTTATCGTGTTTCATTCTTATAATCTGCGCCGTGGACAATGGACCCTCTTTTTTTTTTCTTCTTTTTTTTTGTTTTTTTAAGAAAAAAAAGAGAGTTATCCCTACCTTTCCACCCCCCAACCACTCTTGTTCCGACACTCTGGTACGTGACACGCGGGGACCACAACATGGTCTTATCTACTTCCTCTCTCTTGGGTAGTTTCGTCCATCTGTCACCGAGAAACGATGGAGGTCGGGAGTGCTTTTCCCAGCCCTGTATGGCTGCGGTTTATATGTAAGGGGCGCCGGACCCGTTTTCCGGCATATGACGGAATGGTGTCTTCTGCCTGAAAAAAAAAATAAAAAAAATAAAAATGATGGTTCATCGGCCTGAATGTGAACATCCCCCTTAACTTTTGTTTTGGGGCCATGTACAAGTACCTTTATTTTCAGAACAGAGTTCCCGATGGACAAAAAGACACGCGCGGGGAAAGCAAACAGCCGCCGAGTTTGGAAAGGCAATGAAAGCACCGCGGCTGTGACAGAGATCTCGTACTCGACTATCTGTTTTCCGTCTTGGGGCCTGGGACCCTCTATTCTTCTAGCAAGTTTGACCCGAGGGCTAATTCCTCGAGTAAGTGCGTCGAATTCTTCCAAAAAAAAAAAAAAAAAAAAAAAAAAAAAAAAAAAAAAAAAAAAAAAGGCACAGGTGTCATAACTACAGAGGCACGGGCAGTGGTGTCGGACGGGAAAGGGGGAAAAGAAAAGGACCAATGGATCTATATCGCCTGGGTGTGCCCATTATTCCAGTTCGGCACCTGTTTGTTTTGCCTGCACCCTGTGTTTTTGCCCATTCGAGTTTGAAACCTGCCACGTCCGCACTTGCTTTTTTTTTTTTTGGACTTGAACACATCCAACGGGGCTCGGTCGAGTGTGGGCTAAAACCACCCAGTTGGCTTCCTAAAGTGTAAGACCCGTTCTGAGTGCTAGCAGCCGAGCACCCATGCGAAGGGGATAACCTGCTGTAACAGATCCAATTTTTTTTCAGACATGTTTCTTCGGTTTTTGTTTTCCTTTTTTTTTTTTTTGCAAGGCTTCCCGCTGGGAGCTAGGGGCGCTGGTATGAGCAGACTCCTCTATCTCCCCCGGGGAGGATCCATCTATTGATGGGGAGCAACAAAAAAAAAAAAAAGAAAAAAAAAAGGCTTTTGTTTTCCTAAATATTTTTCAGTTTTTTTGTCTGAAAAGTGGGGTACATTCTTCTCTCTTTTTTTTTTTTTTTCTTTTTTTTTTTTAAAGAGAAAAGCCCTTTTCCAAGCCCACTATCTCGGTTGCGGTAAGAGAGCCACTGGGATTGAAGGCTTGTTCCTTGGGCTGCTCCATCTATTGGTGGGGAGCAGCACCTGCTGGAAACCGGGTCCAGCGTCCCATAAAAACATAATTGCAATCTCTGGGGCCGTGGTCTTTAAGGTTCTTCCTTGGAGCTGTGTATTCCCTTAGGGCTGTACTCATTACCCTTCGCTTTCCAGCTCTCCCCCATTTGTACGACCTAGCCCTGTTCCCTGGGGGTATAGTCTCGCTTTGGTAAACTGAATTCCCATTTCCTTCACTTCGACCGTATCCCTGGGAACTACAGCCCTTCCCTACATTGTAATTAGCAAATTGAATATAGGTGAAGACTACCTGTGTTGCTTAAAAGAAAAATCGCATGGGGGGAATGCCTCTTACGGCGGGGAAGGCCGCCTCTAGTGATCTCGATTGTACCAGGATTTTCCCCTTTATTTTGGGCTGGATACCAATAGTCAGAATATGTCGTTCCCTTCCCTCATTTCCCAGGGCACTGCGGCCCTTCCATGTGTTGAGATTAGAAGCTATGGGGACAGAGCCTTCTGCGTGCCTTCACAAGGCCACCTCCGATGTCGGCTTTCTTCTCTCAATTTCACCTCACACTACCGACCTACCACCACCCTTAATTATAGTCATACAGGGAAAGGCCCCATAGCAGCCAGAACTGTGGTGACGAGAGAACATGTGGGGGCTGCTCCTGACCTGCAGGTGGCTGATACAGGCCAGTGGACAGCCAGTAGCATCAGGGACCATGCCAACAGGACCAATCCCTGTGCCTCCCCTCAGGTCCCCTCCCCTACGAGCATCAACAGACTCTGCTCAATGGCGATCGATCGGGGGAACCAGTGGTCTATCTCTAGGTGGCGGGCACCAAACATGCCCAGAAACGTAGATGCGGCCAATGGGGATTGAACCCGCGACTTAGGCTCCCCTTCGGATTGCCATCTTCGAGTTGTTGCAGGTACACTCCACAGGACCTGGTGCCCTACATTTAAAAAAAAAAAAACAAACAAACAAAAAAAAAAAAAAAACAGAGTCCTAATGGTGCTCCCCTTGAGGGTTGAGAAATGGGCCTTGGGCAACCATTTTCCCTGAAGTGACAAGTTTGGGTCAAACCTCGGTCCTCGGGGAATCCAAAGAGGGGAGGTGAGGATGGCCAAAATTTTCAAAATTGTGGGGGAATGTCAGAAGAAGGCTGCTAAGGGTTAGACCAATGAAGCCCAATCAAACAGAAGGTGGGACTCCGCGATCGGTAGTACCCGGATGCACTTTGGAAGCTCATATGTTGTGTGGCTATTTTTGGGTACGAGCAGGAGTTCCTCGCGCCTTGATAGCTGAACACCAAATGCCAATACGAGCAGGAGTTCCTCTGTCAACACCATTGACAGATAAACTCCGAGTCGGGATTCAGTGGGCGGTATGGTCAAAATAAAGGAGAACGACCTGAAGAGATGACTCACAACAGTCAATCAGCAGCACCGCCTTAGCGCTCACCCTGCGACAGGATCACGGTGGCTGTAGCACAAAATTTCCGTGGTCACCGAAGTACCGGGGGGTCACCGAAGTACTGGGGAAACGCTGACGACGACTGAAGGGCGAGTACCCAGACAAACGCGAAGGTGGGCAGGGCCTGCCGTCGCCCGGAGGTTGTGTCTTTCAAGAGAAGGACAGGAGTTCGGTGGAGGTGATGGGGAAGACAGGTGACATGTGGAGATTCCCAAATTCCAGCAGCACCTTTCGGCGTCAAACGGGAGAGTGGACACCGTGAATGAGCCGGGGCAGCAGGGTGCAGCATGGGAAGGCGAGGGGCCGCGTCCCTAGGAACAAGAAAGTCAAGGGCAGGAATATCGAAGGTGCAACGCTACGGACTAAGAGAACGTCAGAAGGAAAAGAGTGACACAGTAGCCACACAGAAAGGCAAGAAGAAAAAAAAAAAAAAAACAACAACAACGGGGAGGGGGGGTGAAAGACATAGGGAGAGAAGGAGCACGGAAAAGAGAAGGGAAGAGGGAGGTGTGCGATAAGAAAGGAAGTGGCGGCTGCCTAGGAGACAGCGTGGTGGAGCGACGATCGGCCGAGGTGACTTAGCGGCGGCCGAGCACTGTCAACCTCCTCACGGGGCCCAGCAAGCAGCATAGCATGCGGAGGAGGAGGGTGGAAGTTGGTGAGCTTGCTCCGGATACCTGCCTTTTCCCTAACCCTCCCCCACCTATCCCCCTCCCTTCTTGGCATGCTTGAATCCCTTCCTGCTGGTGTGCGCAACGATCGAGGAGACGAGTGATCAGCTCTTTTCTTTATCTGTGTTGTTTCAATTTCTTTTCCTTTCTCTTTTTCCTGTGTGTGTCTGAACGGCTGCTCCCACCCTGGCCTGTTTGACCTGTCTACCTTATCTTCCCTTCCCCCCCCCCCCCCCCCCCCCCCCCCCCCCCCCCCCCCCCCCCTCTCCTCCTACCTTACTCCCCCAATCGGCTTTGTTTACAACTTCAAGTCGGTGCCCCTGGTTGATTGACTCAAGGCCTCCGATCTACACCCCCCGGCCCCCTCTTCTGCTTGATAGTAAGAACGGAATAAAGTAGGAATGGAATAAGGTAGGAATGGAATAAGGTGTCGACTGCCACAAAGAGGACTGCTATGAGGGGGAATTTTTGATTGAAGGGTAGTACTTGGAAGTCTGATTTTTTGGATTAAGCGTGATCAATCCGCACAGGAGGGAGAGTAACGGGAGCGCCATAGGCGTGGGGTGGGTGTTAGGATCGGGTCAGGGGGAGGTATAGATCAGATATGACGAGACACAAAGGGAATAGGAGGACAGGCCGCGCACACATCTACTATCAAGGAGCGATGCTCCACTCCACTGGGGAGAGGGAATTCTGAAGCGATGCTCCAGTCCGAAGGATATGACAAGACACAAAGGGATTAGGGGGACAGACCACACACGCATACTTGGACATGCACGCTGTCAATGTTCGTTTACAAAAGGTTACCTCTTGTCCCCTTACCACAGAGAGTTTCCCTTTACCATGGAGAAATTCGCTCCAACTGTGCCAGCTGTGTTTCGTTTCTCTGAATTGCGCTCTCAGAAATAGGGAGAAAAGCTGTTTGTAACCCCCTCTTTTTTTTGTCGAGTCCAGATTGTAGTAGAGGCTGGATGCTCGGCCTCGGGGGGTGCCTATCATTGTACTCAACCACTAAGGAGATCAGATGGCTTTTTTTTCTTTTTTTTCTTTTAACAAATGCTCCAATCTATTCGTGGGGAGGAGCACGTGCTGGAAACCGGGTACGGCGTCCTGTAAGGACATTTACACCTCAACAAGGATCTTTTTTGAGAAAAGTTGAGAGGACCTCCCCCTGCCAGCATTGATTACCTTGGAATCCGGGGGATTAACTGAGCAGGGAACGTCCTTTGATGGTAATGAAAATGAAAAGGACTACGTCAGCAAAAACCAGGATGGGTCAAATTTAGAAAAGCACGTAACCCCTAAAACAGACAAGTAGAACAATCCTACCTCCATCATCGAAAGGAAGAACCTCAAGCTGATCCAGGTGGAGTTAGTGACCAGTGACTGGTACCCGTTGAGATACTTGGCGCCAATCGCATCCACCACCAACTTCCTCCATCCAAATCTCATCCATCCCCCCAAACTCCGTCCTCGTAGGGAACTCCAAAGGGCCTCGTCTCAGTAGGGGCCGAGCACCATCAGCACCCTGAAATTCCTTGCCCCCACAAGAATTCCAGTCACCGTCGTCAAGGGGGTGAACCAGCACTACCCAACACCAATCGCGCCAGAGTTCTCCCTCATCAGCCAGTACCCATCAGACAGCCTAAGCTACCCAACGCCAATCGCATCTGATAAGCGCTCCCCCTAGTCGGTACCCGTCGAGGAGCTCTATTCCATCCCCTTTTCTGTCCTTGCAAAGAATCATTTCACGCCCATTGCCCCTTACTTCAAAACAAGTCCCCCCAGACTCCACAATACGCTCCACTTGGCTATCCCGTGGAGCCCACAAACACAATCACCATCAGAAGGCAAACTTTCGCCCAAAAGGGATAAGGCTAACCAGGATAGGTCAAATTTAGGAAAACATGCAACCCCTGAAACAGACAAGCAGAAAAAACCTGCCTCCATCATCGAGAGGAAGAACCTTCAGCTGATCTGGGTGGAGTTGGTGACCAGTGGCCGGTACCCGCCGAGATACTCGGCGCCAATCGCATCCACTAACAACTTCCTCCATCCAAATCTCATCCGTCCTCCCAAACTCCGTCCTCCTAAAGAACTACAGAGGACCTCATCTCAGCAGGGGCCGAGCACCATCATCACCCTGAAATTCCTTGCCCCCACAAAAATTCCAGTCTCTGTCCTCAAGGAGGTGGACCAACACTACCCAACACCAATCGCGCCAGAGCTCGCCCTCGTCAGCCAGTACCCACCAGATAGCCTAAACTACCCAACGCCAATCGCATCTGATAAGGGTACCCGTCGAGCAACCCTATTCCATCCCCCTCTCCATCCTTGCGAAGAATCATTTCATGCCCCT
This sequence comes from Chara braunii, assembly GCA_003427395.1. Lineage (NCBI taxonomy): Eukaryota > Viridiplantae > Streptophyta > Charophyceae > Charales > Characeae > Chara > Chara braunii. The sequence continues at coordinate 2,882,995 of BFEA01000134.1, forward strand.
TGTCCCTTACTTCGAAACAAGTCCCCCAAAACTCCACAAGATGCTCCGCTTGGCCATCCGACGGAGCCCATGTTCAAAACTAAATCACAATCAAGAACCAAACTAGGACTAAAACCAAAATAATTCTAGAATAATTTGAAAATACCATTGAAAATTTTCTTCAGCAATATTCCGCAAATTCTGAAGGGATTAGGGAATTAACATCGGAAGAGATCAGCAAATCCCAAGTAGACGAGTAAACATTTGAATTTTGAACAAGTATTTAGACCACAAAATTAAAATCTGACTTTGAACCTCGAAACAGAAAGATCATCCACAAATTAAATTTCGATTTTATAAGTTTAAGATGATTTATCCGAATTTAGTATATTTATTATTTACTATATCTGATTTTTAATTCTTAAGGTTCTCGCAGATAGATTGAAAATAGACTCGACCAATTAGATAACTAAACTATGAAGAAAAAAATACGGTAAGGACCAAAACAACAATTCAAGATCAGAAAACAAAGTTAAAGGATCCAGAATCTTATCGAGATATTGAACAGGGAGTCAAAGGACGAGATAACACTAGCTTTGAGCTCATGAAAATGGTTGGAAACCCGTCCAAGCCAAGCTTTAAGGATCATTGGGACTATAGTAGGACTTTTAGTTGTCAAAACACAACTATTTTAGATGGGTAAAAAGAAGAGGAACCTTACCCTAAACAAAACAATGACCTCCCCCTCCCCCCTCCAAACCTCACCTCCTTGTCCTTCATCGGCTGTTAAGCACCCGACTACCTGTGGTCGACTATACTAATCCACCATCTAAAAAAAAACGGACGATGAAGATAAACAAACTGCCGCTTCACCACAATCACAACAGCCTAAACCATGTCGTGAGGCTAACTGCTGAGCCTGCCAGCCGCCCCTCACAGGTAGTCCAAAGAGATGAAGGGGGTATTGTCGTTTGCAATTGCACCCTCTCGTCACAAACCTACCTCCCGCCCTTACAACCCTGATCCCACCACCACGCCTCCTCTTGGTAAAATTGCTTGTTCCCTTCCACAACCCGTACTCCTCTCACGCACCCTCACAATGTTCCTCCTCTTCGACCAAAAGCACAACATCGCAGGATGACGCCTCTCATGTCCGTTCACACAATGCCCAATAAACTTCGTCCAACCACTTTCCTCCACCAAACCACCATCCACTCACCTGGCGATGGTAGTCACCCTCTCACGGCCTCCTGCTGCTAGCCACCTGTGAAACTTCAGGCACCACAACATCGTCGCCCTCCTGCCGCCAGCCACCCTCCACCGCGCCACCTTAGGAAAAGTTCAGCACGACCACGAGGGTTTCGAAGGCCTGAGCGGTGGAGCGCTCAGATGGCTTGTGACAACCCTCCTCCATGGGGCATCATTCGTGAACTCTTTTTTTGCTATCCTAATCAGATCGCAAGTCGAGCCCTACAACGGTGCAACCCAGACCTGTCTCTAGACTTAGACCTACACCAACCCACGCCTTCTGATGGTCTCAGATGAGTGCAGACTCTACGGGTGTCTACCACCCCTCTACTACCAATGTGACGACCCACCCGCCCCTGCCTAAGATGAGATCCCTACCCAGAGACCCTTCCCCAGATTCACCCCCCATTCGACCCCCTCAATGGGAACACAGACAGGTACCAGCCCGGATGAAGCCCAGGCCGCAAGCATTGTAAGATAGCCCGAATGAGGCCACATGCCGGGGGCAGAGCTGAGTTTTTTGTTTGCCCTCAAGGTTGAATTGAGATTGAGGGGTTTTAAGGATAGATTTTTTGATGATGTTTTAAGG
>BFEA01000134.1:2890980-2907426 GCA_003427395.1 Chara braunii
CCCACTCGTCGCGTTCGGGATTGATACCTCTGCGTGTGGTCTCCTTCTCTCCCTTCCTTCCTCCTTCCCTCTCTCTCTCTCTCTCCCTCTATCTCTCAGTGGTGTTGTCGTTGTCTCAGTCGTGTTTTGGTCGCCTTTCAAAAGTCATCCTTGATGCTTGTTGGATATACTCATACCGCCCTTGGGAATCATATATGCCTAAGTTAAACCCAACCCTTACTACTACTCAAGGAGGGTGTAGAGAGTGGAGCCAGACCGGAACTAGTATCATACAATGTAAGTATGGACTCCCGCAGGTGTACCATGAGGCCGGGAAACTACCACAAACTTCACAATACCGAGACACACCCATGACACACCCACAGAGCAGTGCATACGAACGAGGCGGTGCACTGACAGCCTGAGAGAGGCCAACAATCTCAACACAAATTCCTACCTAACCTAATCTAGACCTAAGACCTCTACCCAACCTACCTCCTCTACCCCGCCCATGGTGAGTACACGAGACATGACCCTGAGATCATTGGACCACACACTACACACAACCCACACCCACACCCACACCCACACCCACACCCACATGCACACTCGTCGGACCACCCCAAAGCTAACCACGCAAACAACCCTCCCCCAAGGCCCTGCTACCAGCATACTACAACCATGGACTAAACCCCTTGGGTGGTGTGCAGCCAGTGTCTATAATAATTACCTTGCGTCAGCCCAAGTGGGAGTGTGTGAATGGCTTGTGCGCTATGAAAGCGTTGCCGGTGTATGTGCACGAGGCAATGGTGTTTTGAACCCCCAACCTCATACCACAATGCGCATTTCCAACCGGTGCTCTAACCACTGAGCTAACGACCATTCACCTGTTTGTAACTTTCAAGTTTTTAATCTTTTTTCTTTTTTTTTCTTTTTCTTTTTTTTAAATGCTCCGATCTATTGGTGGGGAGCCACACCTGCTGGAAACCGGGTCCAGCGTCCCATGATACTTTCACAATACATACGGAATGCCAACACATTTGTCTGCCTGCCAACATTGATTGCCCTGGCTCGCAGGGGATTAACTGAGCAGGATGTGAATTGGCTGTGGTTTGCAGGAAAGGAATTGGGAGGAAAATAGGTCTCTTCGCCCTGCTGCATAGCGCCTGACCGTTCTTGTCTTCCTGGCCTCCTGCCTCCCTTTCGGTGCAGCCTTCTGGGATTCCGAGATGTCGTTCTTATGAAGTGATCAACCAGCCCTCTCGGGGGGCACCGGGACTTGCTGTGTTGTCACGCAATGACCTCCATCAGGGCAAAGGGGTAGGGTGGGAAGGGGTCCGGAAAATCAGATGGGTCTCTCATCAGGAAGGACGGGTCAATGTTTGTCCAATCGTTAAACACTAATCTGTAGTCTCTTACAAGTCCCTGTCCCGATGATGCAGCCTGGTCTCTTGTCCATTCAACACGAGCAAACCACCCCCCCCCATTGCCCTCCCAGCCATTCTTTACAAAATACCTCAATCGCCTTCTTGATATCCTGAGTTGTCTCGTAAATGTCTAATTGAGATTTGAGGTCCCTCCATCTCCTTGTCAACTCCAATTGCATGAGTTCCTTTATTTGCCCTGTCAGTTCGTGTCCCTCTATTTTTACCCCTTCTAGGACAAGGAGACATCGCTACCACCAAAGTGCCCACAACACCGACTGTCTACCCAGATTAAACAAGTTACTTGTAAAAAGGGGTGCACTCTCTACTACTGGACAGTGTCCCGCCAGGATAGCCTGCCATGACCAAGGCCAGTGGACGTCCGACACTGCTTTCCGCCAAATGCGATCCCACCAACGCTATGTCAGTACTGCCACCGAACACTGCATGAATATGTGTTTGATGGTCTCATTCCGCTTCTGCACTGGGAACACGGACAGGCATCTGTGGCACCATGGGAGTGCTTTCCCTTTCTGTTCCAGGTAGGTGCGGTCGATCAACCAGACATTAGCTGGAAGGCAGCGGTGGGCAATCCGCCATTGCAAAGATGTGATTTTTGTCGGCCTGGTTTTGTTATTGTTGAACCACTTAATGAGTGTGAGGGGTGTTCTATCCACATTCAGGTGTGAGGCCCATCTGTCATTGATTTGATCCCGCAACACCCTCTTCGGATGAAGCATTTTGTAAGTAGATCTGACGGAGAGGGTGTGCAGTTGGATTTTTTTGTTAGACCTTGTTGTTGCTCTGCACGCCGTCTGCCACTGCCATTCTTGTGGGTCTATTGGCAGTTCGTGTATGGGCGTTTGAGGTTGGAAGGCAGTAGGACCCTCACCCTCGTCCAATACTCGCCCTCGGAACACCTCCAATTTGCTCCTCCATTCGAAATTGTCTCATGAGCTTTGGAGTCCCTCCCTCGCCCCAATGGTGTAATATTCCACGAATATGTCGGAAGTCCGCACCATGTGAATTTTTCCAATCCGATCCTCCTCGCCCACCAGAGCCACCCAGTCTCCCTCCTCTAGGGTAGGCCCACGCCTGAGGAGCATCGGAGAGAATCTCAAAGTTGAGGTGCCGTCTTCGAATTTTTTCTTTCCTGGTCCCATAAGTGTCCGACTTGGAGCACCCCGTTTTTGAACCATCCTTTCCACGGGGCTGCTGAGCTGCGCAAGATCTGCCCATGGTGGGGGGCGATCCACCAATTGCCAAACAACGGTTGCCGGTACACTTCCTCCCAACGCTCTGGCGGCCGCTTCTCGGAGAGGGTTATCCTGCACCAACTCTTCAGCAGGGTGGCCAGAACATCTTCACTGCCTGACCATGAATTTTGCGGGGGATGGGCCAATAGCGATCCTCTATCCAATAAGCGGGTTGATTTCCGGTGGGGCGGGTGGGGCCAAGCGGGCAATGTGCTCCAGGGCTAGGATCCGCCAGGGGCTTTCTGAAGAAAAGATCAGCATTAGCACCCACTTAAGTCGAAGGGTCTGTACCTGTATGTTGGATCTATTATGCCTAGCCCCCCTACACTTTTTGGTTGTGTGATTGACTCCCATGCTACTCGACTAATGGCATTCGCCCTCTCGTCGTCCCCCCTCCGTAGCAAGGCTGCCACCTTGGCCTGCAGGGTCTGAAAGGCGGTCTTGCTTAATGACTACAACACCGATTTGTACCACAATGTGGTGAACACCACATTGTTTATGGCCAGAGATCTGCCAAAGATAAATGTATGCTTATTTCGTGAATTGGCCAGCTTGGCCAATTCCAGTGCGCAGATCCAGTCATCATTGGTTGGGGGCGCCCTTGCGCGGTCATAGAGAGTCCCAGTATGCGAACCGGGGTGTGTAATGGAAGCCACTGTATGTTATGGGAGTCGGGTGGTCGGCTTCCTTGGTGGTGAATCCACCATCCCTGAGTCTTGCTTCCCCAGTTAACCACCATGTCAGACACCTGAGCGAACATGTCCATCAAGCAGCGGATCTCTTCCATGTTCACTTTTGTTGCCTCCACCATGATAGTGAGGTCATCCGCGAAGAGCGAGCATACCGGAACGACATCCTCAGGGATTCAAGTGATCTGAATTCTTGTAATGTCCTTGTTTGTCCGCAGGTTGGATGATAGAGCTTCCATGATTATGAGGAAGAGAAAGGGTGTCAGGGGGTCCCCTTGGCGCATTGATCTTTCCAACTTGATTGGCGGGGTCAAGGTTCCGTTTATTTGTACTCTTGTGTTGACATTCCGATGGAGGATTCCTACCTACCTACGGAAGACCGGCCCGAAATTCATTTTTTCCAAGCTTTTGTCTAAAAGGTACCAATCAACATGGTCGTATGTTTTTTCAAAGTCGACAAATATAATGGCTGTATTCTGTTTAGATTGTTTTGTCAATTGCACTATCTCATGGACCAATAGGATGTTTTCTTGTATCTGTCTATGGTGCATGAACCCTGTCTGTGAGGGGTGGATCACCCTCTCCAATACTGGAATCATCCTGTTAACCAAGGCCTTGGCCAAAATTTTGTAAATGACCGTGAGGAGGGTGATGGGCCAGTAGTTTCGTATATTGAATCTGTCCCCCTTTTTATAGAGGAGGGACAATACTCCTTCGCCCACAAACTCCCCCATTTCGCTCGTGTGCCATACCTCGTTGTAGTAATCCATGAGATCAGTGCTAATACAGTCCCACATTGACTCCCAAAATTCCTTTGGGAGAACGTCCAGCCCTGGAGTTTTTTCCTCATCCATCTGTAATAGGGCCGTCCATATCTCCTCCTTTGTCAGGTGGGTCTCCAGTGTTTCCCGTTGTTCGGGGGAGAGGGACTTATCAATGGGGCGAAGGAAATCCTCTACTTGTTTTCGCTGGGAGTCTTCATCTGTGAGGGGGATGTGGGATGCAAAAAGATCATTGAAAAAGTCCCATGCGATCTTCACGCAACCAGTTGTGGTGAGGATGGGATCGGTCTCAGACCCCCCCCGACCGTACAAAGCCTCCACCACAGTACGCTTGGCTCTGACACGGGCGAGTCCAAAAAAATTTGAGTCCACTGAACCTTCGGAGGAGTATTTGAAAAGTTTCCCACGTATTCGAGTGCCTTGCCAGCGATATTGAGCTTGCTGAAATAACTTTGATTTCACTGTTTGGATATTTTTGTACGTATTGATTAAGATCTTGTGGCATTGTCTGTTGTTCCAAATCTTGAAGATGATTTAAGAGGTTCATTTCTTGCTGGTAACGCTGTTGGGCAATCTGTTTAAAGAATTCCTTGCATTTTTTGGACAAAAAGAAAAGTCCATTGTTAAACCAATTAATGAAGGACCCCACTTCGGGTTAACGTTCTTTTCAGTATTCCCAAGTTTGAGTCATGTACTGTTTGAAGGATGTAAGACGAAGCAAGGAAGTATTCAGTTTGCAGAAGTCAAGACCTTGGTCCGACCTTTTTCGGAAAGTGAGAACTATCGTACACATCTTATCATCTTATCCTGGATAGGGACTTGGCGGGAGAATTGCTGCCATTGCTAGACTGCCTGCTAAATCTTCTGAGATAAGAATCAAATCAATCCTTCACTTGGACAGCCTGGTCGGCTCGTGGTTCCTAACACACATGAATATTCGCTCTGTCGGGAACGAACAAGGAAAGGTGTCGAAGAGGGATAGCGAATTGCATACGCGACTAAGCATGCTCTCATCTTCCCCCACTTGGTTTAGGGTAGAGGAGGGAACTCGCCAACGATCTAGGTCTCGGTCAGGGGCTGCATTAGAATCCCCGACGAGTATGATCGGGATACCTTGGGGGATTTTCGTCTGAAATTTTTGAAAAAATGTCTCGCGTTCCATCACAGTATTCGGGGCATAAATGCAAAAGACACCAACCACCTCTAACTCTAATGCCCCCAGCACATAAAACCACCGTCCCTCCTCCCTATCATGTTCCCAATGCAACACATCCAAACGGGAGTTTGGGGGAATCCATATCGCAGTCCCTGCCGTCGCTGGCCCTCGTGCATGTGCTCTGTAGGCTTCGTATGGCCAGAAAACTTTGTGCGCCCTATGATGGTCGGGGAATTCCGTCAAATGTGTTTCTTGAACACAGACTATGTCTGGCCAGCTTCTTCCCCCAACCCCTCGGAGTTGATCCCTTATGGCGTGGGACTTGTCTGAGCAGTGTGTGGCGAGTTCATTAACGTTGATGGATCTGGGGTCCAGATCTGCATTTTGCAGTGTTCTTCGCCAGCCTCTATTACGACCGTATATTGCGTCTATCCCTTCCATTACTACCACACACCATATTCTCCCCCCCTTCTTAGTCCGGCATTTGGTGCCATGTGTGCTGGTCCCAGGCTACTCCTTCATTGATGATATTCTTCCGGATAATTGAGCACAGGGCGGTGGTAATGTCAGTATCAGACCAGATGTGACTAGGTTTGGTTTTAGAGGATTGCAATTCCAATAGGGAATTGTGGGTTACCCAGATTAGATCTGCCTCTTTTTTTTCATTGAAGAGGATATAAAGATCATTGTCCGCAATTCTGCATGACCGTGAACCCACCCGTATCATGGCCTTGGCCCCTGCCTCATAGTGGGCTGTAATAAACTCCTTTGCATCCTTGAGTCTAAAACTACTCTTCCCTTTTGCATCCTGCTGCGAGTGCAACTTCCATCCATGCAGTGTGACTGTCCCACTGGTACTGGTGTAGTCATTTTCTTTTGACGGGGAGAGGCCTACTTCCCACCAACCATTTTTCTTTCTAATAGGGATCGCCAAAACCTCGTCTCCCAAGGGGAGCGGTCCCTGGTGGAGCCCTTTCTCGATCAGGTAGTGCAGTCGAGGTCGACGAGGCAGCTCCGGTTCTTCATCATTCGGGCCCCCTTTCTGCAGCTGTGACACAAAGGTGGGGGGTCGGGACCAGGGGGGGCTCAGGCGACATTGCAGGCGGGTGTTCTTGTGGCGGGGAGAATGGAGAGCGGGGGGGAGAAATGGCTCCCGATGCGGTCTCGTCCATTTCCACCGGAGGACGAAAGTGAAATTGGTTATGAACGATGCACCATACCCGATGCCAGATCTTCTGCCAGTCGACTATTTGGGGCGGCCCATGACTCAGGATTTGCTTGATGGTCGGACTGTTATCCAGTAGTTCAAACAGATCAATGTATACCTGATCCCATTAGTCAGTACTTAAATGTGGCTGCTGCGCATACCGGGCCTTGAGCTGATCATAAAGCCATTCTGAGAGGACCTTAATTTCATCCCCTGTATCCACTTGAGCTTCTGGTACATGATCTGTCATAATTTCGTCCGGTGGTGACGCCGCCGGGGGGGGTTCAAGTATTTCCACTTCCATTGGTTGGGGGCCGAAGGCCTGTTGGAATAGATCCGAGACACGGGGGCCAAAAGTGTGTCGTCTGGTGGGCAACTCTTCCGAATCCAGCCCTGCCTGCCCCATGTCTTGCCCACCCCCTTGTATGGTGCCTACAACTTCCTCTGTGTTACTGTTTCCCCTTGCGAGACTTGGCGACAAACTTCTGTAACTGTGGACTGCTCAGCCCTGCCCCCCCGCTGTTCAGTGTGAATCAAATCCTCTCGCAGCACGGTCCCCCCTCCCCCAACGTCCCCCTGCTGCGTTGACCCATCTTGATCTGTTAAGTCACCTAAAATTGCAAATTTATTGTTGTCCCCACCCCGCCCTGTTGTTTAAATGTTCAAGCAGTTGTTGTTATTGTTGTTATTGTTGTTATTGTTATTATTCTCTTTTCTTTTGTACACCAATTTCATTTTCTTCGCCGACTTCTTTTTGGGGGGGACCATCTACCATAGCTCGCTTGCTTCTGTTCCTTTCAAAAAAGTCTTCGATTGTGGCTCCTGCAGTTGCCGTGGGCTGGGGGATGTCCCTTGTTCATGTGTGCCTAGATGTTCTTCAATAGAATGTGGTGGCTTCCAATGTTCCGGGGGTTTGCTTTCCGGGTTGGCCTCCTCCTTTTTCTCCCATTCCCACCCCCTGACTTTTCCTCCTTCATTTGCCTCGTCTATGTACACCCAGCCCTCGGGACCTGGGTCGACTGTCCTCCAGAGTGTGCGTCGGAGCGGGTCCCGGATCAAGCGACCTGTGGCTTTGATGCCCCTCGTAGGGTGGTGAGGGCACTCTGCCTCCGAAACGCTGTGACCGTACTGTCGGCATTTAAAACACCACGGTCGCTGCTTGTGCGTCGTGTGGATTTTGAAATCCCTTCCCCATATTCTGAATGGGATCACATCATCGATTTGAAATATGTTGTTTGTAGGCAAATCCAGTGCCAACATCAGGTAATTATCCTACGGAGCCACATATGCTGGGAGAGGGAGTATGAAGTCAACGAGACCATTTTTTGGGCCAGGTCTTGAACAAACGCCGCCTGAATTTCAATTGGGACATGTCTATACTCAACCCAATAATAGTCTGACATGAGCTGATCCCGTCTTTCTTCCTTGTTTTGCTGTCTCTGAGGCGACCATGGGTAGATCCGTACTTCGGATCGTCCACAGCGTACGCTGCGCCATGTGTCCATCAATCTTTTGTCTGCATCAAACATGCTGATGACTGTGAACACCACCGAAGAGATCGGTCGTATCAGGAAATAGTCCCGCGTCCCTTCCTCACCGCCTTTGAGGGTAGAGAGTCTTTTCTGGATCCAGTTGATCTTGTCGTTAGATGACTTGTACGTCGCGTCGTCATAGAAGACCCAATTGCTTGCATGCCGTGTGTAAAGCTCGTTCCTCTCTTTGATCTTCGTTGGGGGCAGTGTTTTCACCTGGTGCCTTTCCCCCCCCGACCGATCAAGTGATACTCAATTTTGGTGAGGAATTTAGAGAGGAAGTAGGCACTTGTCGTGGTAAGGTTATACAGGGGAATCTGCCAGTCCTAACTTATTGCTTCCCCCTCTCCCCTCTGGACTGTCAGGGATTCTCCACTATACCAACGTTTGACCTTGCCAACCGAGGAGGTGGATTAGGATGCCAATGTTGCTTGTGCTTCGATTCATTCCTTGGTTTGTTGTAAGTCTTCTAAGAGATCTGCGGGCGGGATTATGTCTGTCTACTGTTTTTTATCGGAATCCCTTCTGTGAGTCTCTCTTTGGCGGTGGTCCCCCGGGTATACATGTTCTTTTCCTTTTGTCGGGTGCCGCACCGCCCCTTGGTAATAGATCCTTGTACGTTTAATTCTTTCTTTTCTTTTCGTGGTTGTCATGGTGGCAACATTTAGTCAAAGTCTGCCTCTAGAGGTCTCCTATTGCTAGTTAGGTGGTGATAGCGCGAGGCTAAGGTAATCCCCCAAGATGTCGGGGGTTAAGAGGAACCCTTCAGTAGTCAATCTGCGGATATGCAGAACACACAATCGTCGAAACCCAGTCCTCCGATGAAAAGTACTCACTACGTTCCTGATGCTCGAACACCAAAAGTCATGGGGAGTGTCAATCGGGATGAGGGGGGGGGTAGGAGGGAGGGGTTGAGAGGGGGACAAGAGGACAGGGAACAATCTTAATCAGGGCAGGGTAGCGGATGTGGTCGGGTGTGGAACATGTATACCCTCATCGCTCCTTCCTCCGTTCCTTCGCTTGACCCTCCCATTGCTAATTGCTTCGCCTTCCTCCACTGTGTGCAGAAATCACACATGGGGCCCCATGAGGAAGCGGATGATGCTTTGCCTGACGTCGTGTTCCTGTCCCTATGTTTCCTTTACTTTGCCTCTCTGTTCTTTCCTTCCGACCGGTCTATCCTCCTTCCTGCAGGCCTTGAGCCGCTCCTCGCCTTCTTCTTTTCCTTTGGAGCTTGCTTCTTTAATCGCCTGTTGGTAATTGCTGCTGAGGCCCTCGCCTCGCGGCCTCGGGCTTTTCCTCGTGACAAACCCCTCGTCCCACCGTCGTCCTATACCCAGCGACAGCGATGACGAGACTCCCCTCGAACTCCTGACTCACCCCTCAGTTCTTTGTCTCGTTCCCCGTTGACTCACGTAACTTCGCACTCTGCTCCTCATCTTCTTCCTTTCCTCAAAATTTTTGAACATTCCTTGTTGTCGATGGTTCATTTTTTTTCATGGATCGTCTATTGCTACCAGGGCAACTTGCCTTCCCATACGCGGCCCTGAATCCAGCTGCCGCTGGGTTAATTCTCCCCTCGACACCGGGGGCCGTTGTAGGAATCAGGCTTTTCCACGTGTCAACTCCCCTCTCCGCCTCCAGACCCGGTCAACCCGCCATCGTCCTGTACCCAGCTACAAATGACTGGGTGATGGCGAGACTCCGCTCTCTTTCTCGACTCGCTCCTTCGTGTTTCGTCTCACTCCCCGTTGACTCGCGAAACTTCGCGTTCCTCCCACCGCGGACCTGCCGCAGCGTCAGCGCTAAGGCGGCGCCCTTTTTTTTTTTTTTTAACCACTATGAGGTCCCAGTGCCCAAGGCAAGGTACACCACCAAGTAAAAAACAGGGGACACTCGGATAATCCCGCTCTTCCGAGGGCTCGGAGCCCCACCCCCCAACTGAAAGGCTACACTCTGACAATGGGCAACACACTTTGGCAACACACGCCGGAACTGGGGCCTACTGGCAACGACCTCCAAAGCTATGTCTATGCAGTTACAATTCCTATTTAGAGATGTTCCAAAAAAAGGGCCGAAAGACAAAGTAACAGTGGCCTTGTCTACTTTGACTGACTTAGGATACTTGGTCCATCGAGGATGAAACCACCGAATGCCAACTGTCTGTGGAGCACCCAGACCTTCCTTTCTTTGCCAGTCAGTCAATATCAGTTGTTGGAGGAGAGCGCGAACCTGAGCCACCTTTCCAACGAACCAACATATTCATTTCTCCACGCCTTCTCGTTGCTGGTCTTCCAAAGAACCCAAACAATTGTCGGCCTCGTAGCCTCAAACAAATATGTATCCGGTGTGGACAGATCACAAGCCACTGGGCCTAACAAAATCGCATCAGTAGACCAGCAGGAAGCCAAAGGACCAACAAAAAGGGTTCACTTCTTATCACCAGCTCCAAAACCCAGCAGACCCAGAGAAGGTCACCCACATATGAGGCAAGTCTTCAATCCCTGATCACAACACAGAGAAAAAGGTGACCCCTTTTTGGCCCACTGGTAGACCCATGCTTCGGTCGGTACCGTAACATGCATATTCAACCACAAAAGGGCAGTATACTTACGCGCAGGCAAAGTCTCCAAAACCTGCCAATATCGATACAGATTTTCCTCAAAGTGAGAGAACGTCATGCGTTGTAGAAATCTCATCTCATTCCCTTTTTTGAAAGTATCAGCGGGAATATTAGGGAAGGGTAGCCGGCTAGCAGCAGGCGATATCCCAACTTAGCATTGTCAGAGTGGCTTACCGAAGGTCGCACCTGCTTTCGCTTATCAGGCTCAGTTCAATACCGATCCCTGCGATCCATACCCACATTCATAGTAGGGGTCGCAAGAGAAAAAGGAACATACTCGTCTTTGTCCCCCAGACCTCCAGCAACAACACAAGCAGGGACAAGTCCCGACACGTCCATCAAAAGAGGCACCACAAAGTTACAGACCCTTCGACAACAATTGCGCCAAGGTCCCAAATTCCATCCATGACTCTCCATGCAGAGCATTCCCACTGACATCTGTGTTGGGATTCCAATCTCCGGAGGAGCCAAGGCCAAGTATCGCATTCCAAGCTCCACCCGTCTGCAGGTCACAGCCTCAGCCCAGTCCGCAGGCACAACTCGCAATACAGCTTGTAAGTGTGACTCCTGGTGTCGGAGACCCTGCAGGCAAACGTGCAACTGGTCAACGGATCTCGACCTCCACAATTGAAAGCCCCACCAACACTCGAGCAAACTAACTCTTCCCAAATGCACCCGGGCCTGCATACGGCAGTGGTAGCCCATGTATATTCACAATATAAGGGGTCTCAAAAACAGGTTGCGCCAAGATCGTATCAACAGTCAAATTAGGCAGCCACCTAGAATGTAACATTTCCCCCCCTTCCCTCAATATCGCCCTCCAAAAGGAAGATCCGACCCTCTTCCGACATAAATGAGGCGAGATCAGGGCCAATTGAACAACATCCGATCTGGTTATATGATCAAAGACCTTCGTTGGTACCCAGGTGGCCAGTTGTCATGTTGTCGTAGCGCGTGGCCCACACGCGGTCGCGTGTGTCGGACCTTCATGGATGTGTCAAGCAGGATTGTTCCACAGTCAATCCAAACACCACTCCAGCCGTGCGCGCCTGCAAATACTTCTTGCGGCCCCTCTGCAACAGGTCAAGATTCCGTAACCAGAGGGGTTGTCACCACCCTCAAAGTATACGCATCCCTGCTGAGCTACTGACCCTCATTTGGCGGCGATTACATGTCGTGCTCGAGGTAGGTCAGCTGAGGGTTTTTCTTTTGGTGTAAGTAGTACTGGGATAGCACGTGGCAAAGAAAAGATGAAGAGTTTTTAAAAATTCGAGCGGTAAACAATATTTCTAATTTTGTTTTTTCTATCGGTCTCATAACTTTTACTTTTCAGCGGAAGGTGCGATAATTCGAATATAGGTGGCCTGACGGACAAATGTCAATATAGCTTTTTAATATGCTACTTTGTGCAGTCTTCCATAATGACTATGCACCTCGACCCAGTGATGCATATGTGAATTCACGAAGTGTCCGCAATGACTCAAACCACGGGGACTCCTAGCAAAAAACATCGTGCGGATTCTACTCGCCGATGCTAGCTAAGCACCCAAGGTTCCCTTACTTTCGGTCATAATAGCGGTAATTCAGTAACATTTGCTTTTTATGTGATAGAGGGATTTTGGTATTCCACAACGGACACCATTCTCACCTATCACAAACACAACAGTCCAACAAAAATAAGTAAAAGAGGATAATGACCCTTGGATTGGCTAGTGGTTCGCGCACCGCTTTCTACTGGCCTAAGGACTATACTCATCTGATAACGCTTCTTTTTTTCCCTTAAACACGTAAGTAAATATAGGATATGAGGTAGCATTGGTGAACTATTATGCTTTCACAGTCATGGCATGTCAATGACGTGTATGTACCAACTCAGAATGCACAAAAATGCAATCGGAGAAGATGCACTGACTGAGAACCTGCACAAATGTGGAGATCAGGAAACACATGCCATGCACTAAATGCAATCAACTTTTGTTCACCATCTCGTCCCTCACTCCCGAAAACCTCACTTAACATTCCTTCCTCCTTATGTGACTCATTATCATGCCAAGTCCCCCTCACCGAACTTAAAGGGCTCATGAGTGTGACGAGGGCCTTTCAGACATGAAATACAAGAGAAACTTTGCCTACCAAAGGGGGTTTGCCTTTAGAAGCGGGTATTAATCCCAGAGACAGTTGTATAAGCGAAACCGGCCTGTTTACCCAGAGATGAAATAAGGAATGCAGCTAATGCTTGAACTTTTCAGCAACTCACTTTTCTCAAGCGGTATCTCAGTATTCGCAACCTAGATGATCAAGTTTCAACACGTCCTTTCTTTTCTTTCAACCTCTTTCTAATGAAGATTCCATACACAGGGATCTTGCAAGTTTACTTTGAGTGTATCTAATTGAGGGTCATTAGGTCCTAATCTTTCTAACGTACTTCGGTACTATTACGTTCTCAAGGTGCTTTAGCTCCTTGAGTCTACTTAATATGTCCCCATAAGGAAAAATCTTTTCCTTTTTTACATTTTGCTTCCTACTTTATCACATCTGTAAACTATAATTGTTGTCCTCTTTATTTTTGTCAAGTCGTGAAGTGCCTTCGCAACTTTTTTCCTTCAATCATCAAGAGTCTGCACGTATCGTCGAGTTATTTTCTCTTTGATTCTTTTAGTCTTTGCGATTTTTTTTATTATTATTATTTTTTTTCCCCAGTTGCCCAAGTCCCTCAAGTCAGAACCCATTGTTTTCTTGCTTCTTCTTAAATCTTTTAGGGGCTGGGAACAAATTGTGATTTAACTGTTCGAATCTTCTTTAATACGAAGAGGAGAAACAAACAACGAAACAATCGAATTTTCCGACTAATTGCATCCAATTGCAAAAAGAAATGAATGAACCTGAAAGGAGAGAGAGGGAAAGAAAAATAAGTAGATGTATATCCATCATAGTCTCCCCTTCTTCATCACCAAACTTCTCATCCTTATCTCATTTTTTTCTTACTCAACCAATGATTAATAATAATAAGGATGAATGGGTGAACCAGAATCAATGTATGAATTCCCTTTCTACTGCGAGTATAATATGAGATCCACCATAGCGAGGTAAGTATCCCCCTGATGCTCCCCTCTCTTAATCCCCTTCTTCCTCTTCCTCATGGCCAAGAGTGTTACTTACACTAGCGCTGCTCCAACCAGTCCCCCAACAACGTGTTGCTAAACTTGCTTTCAACAAAATGAGATTGAGCCTCTTGCACAATGAGGAGATATAGTGAGCAACCAGCCGAAACGCTGGTTGCTAGAGTGTGTCGCGCGGCCTTCCTCGTACCGGTACCTCCTCCCTTTTGGAGGGAATCGTTATTGCAGACTCTAATTTAATCTGCACAGGCCATAGACTCAGGCTACGTGGATTAGTACCTCCTCCGTTTTGGAGGGAATCGTTATTGCAGACTCTAATTTCATCTGCACAGGCCCTAGACTTAGGCTACGTGGATTGGTACCCGCCTAGGCCTAGCCTACCGGTATCGGGTCCCAAAAATAATACTAACTTTTGTCTTCTTCTGTTCAGCCTCTAGTCCTCAACGCATCTACAACTACTTGGGCGTTACAGGCCTACCTAATATTGAGTAGTTTTCCTCGCTATTCTAAGTGTTGAGGGTCTATTTCCGCTACTTGAGAGTTTTCCCCGCCGATATAAGTGTCATGGGCCTACTCTCACTACTTGAGTGTTTTGCCTGCTACAACCCTAAAGTCATGGCCACAAGTAAGTACCGGTCCTGGGGACCCTTTACACATACCAATTCTCTTGTTGGTCATAAACAAACTCTGACAATGAAACATTCAGTCAGGCATGCAAACCAGGCAAGGTACGCACACCCACAAACTTAGAAAACTCATCAAAAAGCTGAAATCTTAGCAAATTCAAACTCATAAACAATTTGTTTTCTCAGTCCGTGTTTTGATAGGAATATTGAATTCGTGAAAACCTAACAAAACCACAAAACCTAACATTTTCTATAGAATAAAAAAGTAAAAGCCAAACTCTTATTTTTGACACATAAAAGAGAGCGTTTTTAACTGTTTCCCGAGAAAGGAGGCAAAAAACTTGGCAAAAAGTCTAGTGATTCTCAAAATGTGCAAGATTTTTTTTTCCAATAAAACAACATGTTATAAAACTATAAGTCGTTTTCAGTAGATTGAAAAAAAACATAGCTCAAACAAGACAATCTCTAAGGACTGCAAGGCGAACTCGAAAGACGTTAAAAAAATCAGTTTTAATGAAAACTCATTTAAAGATTTATAGATCGTTTTCAACAGTTTGGTAAAAACCAAGTTCTGCGAAAACTAGTTTATAGAACTATAAATTAATATAATCCATTTTTAAGTTTACTGTAAAATCCTTGTCAAAAAATATATATTATGTAAAAGAAAAATTCAAATAACTTTTGCCTCTGGGACATCTTCAAATTCTTAGCCAACCACGATTTAAAATTAAAAATTGAAAAAATATTTTAATAAAAAATAATAAAAAACACTATATTCGTCCATGTATGAGGGAACATATCCAAGAGAATGTATTCGTGAATAGGAGAATATATGTGCGTGTTTGGGAAACCCACGAATAAGTTCATCGTGCTTCATACCTTATAGAACTATAAGTTTGATTTTTTTAAATAAATAAAAAATTGGGATATTTCGATTTTTGAACAAACGGTGTTTTGCAAGATAGTGATTTTTTTGTAAAAAGACTTGCTTCTCTCCTCACCACTTCCTGTGGTTTTGAAAAGTATTTTTCTATTCATTTTTTGCGATTAATTTACTTCACATAGAATGTTGCTCATGTAGGAGGCCTGAGAAATGTACTATCAGAATCTTTAAAAATTTTCGTGCAAACCTAACAAATTTTTTTTAAAGGTTTTCACGAATCCTATGTTTAGGTCCTTACAACTGTCATTCCCAGCAGTAGGCCATTGCTCTGATCAACAAAATTAACAACCTCTTTACCGTTCTTCTTACAAGAGTCGTGATGGTGGTAGCTGCTACAATGATCATTGTTAACAGTTGTCGTCAACAAGCATAACAACAATAATATTCATGGCTGCAATGATGTTCTACCTCAGTCAATTAACCAGTTTCCACGAAAGGCAATGACAATTTTGGTAAGTAATTGATAATCAATTGCCCTTAACAGTAGAAAAACAAGTGAGGCCATCCGCTAAAAACAACTAAATTATAAGCGGATAATTACTTGAATCAGTTGCAGGAACAACAAGGGTATTTGGTAGGGAATAATAAAAAATACTCAGCGTGAAACACCCGTCGACATCAGCGATCAGTCATCAGTTAGAGTCTTCTAGCAGCAGCCAAACTTTGGTAGCCTCACTCTTTAGTTGATGTCAATTACCGCTATATTGGTAGTCATCTTATAATAGCAATGATTAATAGCCGTTGTCACTTTGTAAACCACGACTCTTGCATCTTGCCTAAATTGACCCAGGTCTATGTGACCCCCATGGTCGCGGATCCTGCGGCCTCGTCCGCGGCCGAGGAGGTTGGCGGCTACCCCGCAACCTAGGCCGTGCGACCGACAAACTTTGTGGCCGCCACACGCGCAGGTGGAGCCGCGCGCCGGAAACGGGGCGCGCACATCGCCTGCACATGACGTCCCCCTCCGGAAGCCACACACAAAAAAAAAAGTGAAATTGGGGGGGGGTCATAAATGCCGTTTTTATATTTGTTACAAAAAAAAAACACAAAAGTTTTTATTTTTTATTTTTTTGCTCTGTGTGTGTGTCTGTCTCTTTGTCTCTCTGTTTT
>BFEA01000134.1:2909583-2923636 GCA_003427395.1 Chara braunii
GTTCGGGCGTTCGGGTTCGGGCATTCGGCCCATCCCAAACGCCGGTTACCCTGTGTATATATATATATATATCGTCAAATAGAACTGCTCGGTAAACCGTAGGCAGAGAGGGAGAAGAGGACAACAAATGAGGGGCTGTGACAAACTGTTTCGTCGGAGTTTCACCGACTCATCAGGAGGTATATATATCGTCATATATGTATATATTACTTTTTTTTTACCCTTAAAAAAATATCTAAAAAATCGGGCCGCAAACTAGGCCTTGCGGCCACGGTTCCAGCCGGCTTTTTCGGCTGTGGCGGCCGAATTGCCCGCGGCCTAGGCCGCGGGTGTCACATAGGCCTAGGTTGAAATAAGAAAGGTGAAAGTAGGGTGTTGTCACGTCTCCAATTCGGAATGCTTCAGTTATAATCTCGTGAATAATGTGCCAAGGCAACGGAAATGGAGAATGTATACAACTCAGGTTGTGGGTCTGGTGGGGATATGTTCTACTTGAGGGATGACTGAATTATATTTTAAACTGAAACGTGATTGTCCCTCAGTTACCTCATCAAAAACACAAGGTAAAACTAAGGTATAATAATATTAAAAATCGTGAATGAAACTTGGTCTCATTGGTCGAGAAACCTGCCCTCAAATGCTACGGCATCTATGCAACTTGTCACCACTTAGGACTGATATTGCCATGGCGACTGATGTCGTGGTCATGTCAATTGTAAAAATGAGCAGCAAATATCCTTGTAAGGGTATTAGCGCCGACAATGTGGCTTGTAGGGGAGCCATCAAGAAGTGAACATGACACTTGGTAACCAAAGCTTGAGACTGCAGCAACAGAGAGGACAAATGAAGTCCCCTGGCCCTCCACTTCCACACAACCTTACATGATGTGACTGTGTCACGCGGCAACTTGCTATCTTTATCTCCCTCCGCGACATTTGTCATTTAAGGGGATGTACACTAGTTGCCTTGTTTATTTTTGTTTGGTTTCTGCAAGCTTCGTCTTTGGTGGGCTATCTGCTGATTACCTTGCTGACATGGCGAATGAATGGACTTTTGAGCTTCGGATTTCTATGCAAGTTTGAAATCGTCGTTGTAATACGTGCTTCTGTTTTGGACTTAGTTGAGGAAGATGAGCTATGAAATTTTCGATGATATTTTCTTTTGCATGTCTTAGCTAACGTGCTCAAATTTATTTCAGTTGTTTTGATTCAAATTCATCGTAGGAATTAGGGGCGACATTCACTGATATTTCGTGTACTAGTTGTTTTGGTGCCTTTTTGTTCTCGCGTGTGGTAGTGTGCATTCCTGCGCCCTCGCTCTTGCATGCAAATGTTTGAGCGTCCTTCTTCCTATTTGTTTATGCCTTCTTCGACAAAGTGTAGCTGTCTTTTTTTCCCTTTTTTGCACCTTCTTCTCTTCAAATTCCTGTTGAATCTTGGTTCTTCCCTACACCATCTCTCTCGCAACCTTTTTCGCACCTCCATCTCGTACTGATAGGGAGATCTTATCATGCCCAGATGACCGTTGAAATCGGATCGTAGCGTAGAGAGTGGTCGGACCTCTTGACGCTATATTTTGATTAGCTAAGCTAGGAGCATTACTTCAGCACCGATATGACCCCTTGCTTTTCGGTCCTCTTTCATTCTTCCTCCCCTTCTATTCTATTACGTCTCCCTTCTCTGTTTCTTCCGTAACTATAAATCTTACAAGCCCATTCCCCCCCTCTCTCTCTCTCCTTATTTAGCTATCACCCAACTTTGAGTGGACTTGTGGCTACACCGACTAGATACGGGTGACCAGCGGATCGAAAAGTTTCAACAAGTCTGCCACAAATTTACGGGATCGTGTACCAGATAGCTGTGAGAAATGTAGGATAGGGGGAGATCGGTGTAGAAGTCAGGTTGATGTGGTGACGATCGTTAAGAGATGTTGCTGGGTGCACAATGACCAGGATTGTTGGCGCCCATGCAAGGGTTAGGCGACAATGTTTGATTGGCAGAGGTGCCACGTGTGTGAGAGCAGGGTAACTTGCTTCAGAATTCCCGATCAGTTCATGTACCTTTGAGTGAAAGTTGCACATGGTGAGAATGCCAGTTCTTTTTCTTTATTTCTTGGCTCTTCCTTCTTTTAACTTTTAAGTTGTCTCGACCATTTTTGCATGTGAGTCTTAGATGTGATGTATGTGCTTGTTTCTTTTAAACGAATACGTGAGATCATTCATTCTTTATTTTTGAATGGGAAAGTGATTCGTGCTCGTTGAGCGAAGGAATAGCGATGTGCACCTTGAACTCCCCTTACACCCTTCGACTTGCAAGACGGATGTGTCAACTAGTGTTCCTTTGTAAGCGCTCGACTGTTCGGACTGCGCTATTTACCTCATGTGGATTTCTTTGAGTGAACTTCTCTCAAAGGTTGCGAATGTTTTCTTTTTTCTTTTCTTTTTTTTTTCTCCTCTTTACTTTGAGAGAGAAGAAGTTTGAGTGGATGTGTCTCACACATATGAAAATGCTCTTTCACTCTTTGGTTTATAGAAACGGCAACACTTGACTCTCGTCACACTCTTCCTCTTGCACAAAATGTCCGCTCTCAACTCTACATATAAGAGTAATTTGTGGAGGATACGAGTTTCATTTTTGCATATGATAGATAAGGCATGCTTTAACTTTATGAATGAGCAGATGCACATGACGCTCTTATTACACTCTTCGGCTTGCACGAAAGTCTGTAGCCGCTGATCGCTGCCTGTAATCGTAATATTCCATAAAAAACGGACCTCTTTTTTGTTTTGTGAACAGTGGATGTGTGTGATGGATCTTCCCCATAAGTTTTCTTTCGATGTCAACCATCTCATATGCATTGGAGGGTATTCAGGTTCTGAATCGACAAATCATATTCGCATGATCATCCCGAGTTGTGCCCCAAGCTTTCGTAAAACATGGAAATAACACGTGTTTGCGAGTGAGATGTACGTGAGGCTTCGACACGGGTCGGGTGACCCTACCAATTTCCTTCGGAAAGTTAGTGCTTCAGGTTTCGTTACCACGTGGTTTGTGATTGTCGATATGATCTTCTCTCCCTTCTCAGTTTTGCTACCTTTTAACAAGCTCATTCTTATCCCATGGACAGTCATCGCTCCTCATTGACCCCATACATTGTGTTTGGATTATCGACGAATAGAGCGTCTTCGGAAGGTATCGCAACGAGCAGCGAGACTACGCCCATCTGATTCCGGCTCCGAGCTTTGCGAGACACGTTGCGGAACCCTTGTCTGCAATCAGGATCCTTCATTCACTGACGCACTTTTCTGCCCCAGGAAGAAATATCGAAACGTTCAACAGGAGCTTGGTGAGTACTTTTTGGACAAGGGAGATGTTATCAGCCCACCATTACATCTTCGTCCTCTTCGTACCGGAACTGACACTAGATATTCCAGTTCTGTACTTGAACTTCACATCTATTTCTACCAAAAATCATTGGCATAACTGTGATGCTCAACCTCATGCCTTGCTGAGTTTTCCTTGTCGGAATGATTAAAGTGCGGAAAGGGGCATGGAAAGCGACAAAATAGGGTGTGCCAATGATTTTTGGAAAATTCAGTATGAAGGTACAGACAAAACCAAGATCTCCAGTGTGGTCCTAAATATGGAGTGACGAACAAAAGCGGGAAGGGGGCAGGGAAGAATCCTAACCAGTGAATCCCCTGTGGCGGCGTCCACCCGCGGCCATGGCCACGTGGCGGCCAGTTGGGGGCGGATTTGGGGATGACTGATTGGGGTTGGGCAACCCCAAACCTGCCCCCTCGCAGGAAAAAAAAAAAAAAAAAAAAAAATCATTTTTTTTATTATTGAATTTTAAACCTTGATTGATTGATTGATTGATTGATTAATTGATTGGGATTTGGGTGGTTGCTTGATATGGTAAGATTGATTGATTGTTTGATTGATTGATTGATTGATTGACTGATTGATTGATTGATTGGTGGGGGTGGCTGATTGGGGTTGCGCAACCCCAAAACCGCCTCCTCGCAGAAAAAAAANGAACTTGCTTTTTTTCTTTTCTCTTTGCCAATAAAATGTTGTGTTTCTTAAACATATAAAAGCGCCACAACAGTACAAGTTTCTTTTTTTTTCT
Organism: Chara braunii; assembly: GCA_003427395.1. Classification (NCBI taxonomy): domain Eukaryota; kingdom Viridiplantae; phylum Streptophyta; class Charophyceae; order Charales; family Characeae; genus Chara; species Chara braunii. The sequence continues at coordinate 2,913,715 of BFEA01000134.1, forward strand.
TTTTTTTTAAATCTTGATTGATTGATTGGGATTTTGTAGTTGATTGATATGGTAATATTGGTTGATTGATTGATTGATTGATTGATTGATTGATCGACTGATTGATTGATTGATTGGTGCCCAATGGCGGGGGAGGGGTCCCCCCCCCCTTCTCCACACACACACACAAACCCACATACTCACACACTTTTTCTTTTCTTCGATTGATTAATTGATTGATTGATTGACTGGTGGGGAAGGGGTCACCCCGCCCCCCCCCCCCGGTACACGCACACACACCATTATCTCAGCAGGGAATAATCCCCGAAGTCCCATGTCCGCGGCCCATCCGCGATGGTCCGTTGCCGCGGGTGATACATAGGTCGTAACGACTATCTAATGCAAAAAAACATCTTTGAACTTCATCGCGCGGCGCGCCATTTTTTAGCTGGTCGAAAATGAGGCGGAATGCACGTTGGAAGTATTGTGGGATTTTATATCCCAAGACCTTATGAAATTTTATCAGGCTGTATGGAAATCAGGTGATATTTTGGAGATAGTAGGGCAAGGAGTGTTGACGTTACTCTATAAGAAAGGAGATAAGTTTCACATCAGAAATTATAGACCTATCACACTTCTAACTGTGGTTTATAAGCTGATCTCGAAAACCCTTACAAATCCCCTAAATAAAGTCATTGCAGACATTATTCATCCCCTACAATCCGGGTATATCCAAGGTAGAAATATTCATGATAATATTTTATTAGTTAATGAACTTATTAAGCTCTCTCGACAGTCAAAGCATAATGCGACATTCATATTTATAGATTTTGAGAATCATGTGGACTGACTTTTTCTAGACAAATGTTTGGAGAAGTTTAACTTCGGACCACACTTTAGGAGATGGATCAATATTTTGCATCAGAATGCCACAACAAGGGTAATGATTAATGGAAATGTGACACCCCCCATTACACTTCAGAGATCAGTCAGGCAGGGCGACCCTATCGCACCGCTTCTCTTCGTTATCATTATGGAGGCCCTAGCGGCCAACATAAGATATCACAAAGACATTAGACGTATTCGGGTTTCCTGGATTCTTGAGGAAGCAATCCCCGTTTACTCCCTCTTTGCAGATGATCTATCTCTTATGGTTGATGCCTCACATGATAGCTTAGAAGCCATTAAGAGAATAATAGACAAATTTTGTAAACTTTCTGATATGCGAGTCAACTAGGGGAATAAGACACTAGGCTGGTGGATCCATCATCAAGGTGTGAGACCCCCTGAACTTCCCCGCATTAAATGAGTCCCCCATAACGAACCCATTAGAGTCTTAGGAATATCCCTCTCAATCTCTGGTAGACGCACCTCCTCCAATGAGGGGATCTTACAATAAGCAGGGTTGAAAATTGTCTCATGGAAGGAGAAACATACTTCCCTCTTTGGTTGAACTCTAATAATTAATAATGTAATCCTAGCCTCGATATGGCATAAATCAGCCTTTTGGGCCTTGGACAAAAGCAATCTCAAGCTTCTTAAAAGACAACTAGTGACCTTTTTGTGGCGTGGAGATCATGAAAAACTTAATGTCATTAGCAGGGTGGCTTGGCTTTCCATCATTCAACCTAAAACAAAAAAGAGTCTCGGGATCATTGATCCCCAAACCCAAGCCATGACTCTTTCCCTTCAATGGATTAAACGAATCATTTTTTATCCCACTACCCCTTGGTCCTCTCTTGCTTTTGAACAGATAAAAAGGTTAGCCCCTCCAGTGCCTGATCATATAGACCCCCTTATGTGGCTGAAAAACCGTGCATGGACTTTGCCTAGAGGCTCTCGTGGGGACCAAGATCTAGAAAATATTTCTGAAAGGGAGGCTATCAGAAGGGACCTTGTGCGGAACCCTTTCTGGGTAAACCTTCTAAAGAATTGGAGAAAGCTGCTTATCCCAGACAAAGTTTTTCCGGATAGATGAGAGGAAGTTTGTCAGCAGACTCTTTTTAACAACACCCTTATCAGGGATGTTTTTGGATGTATGTTGCATTGCATGAATACCTCTTGGAATGGTTGGATTAAAAGGGGGGTATTACGAGTCAGAGATCTATGAAACCAAAATAGAAGGGATTGGCATTCCTCCTCTGACCCGCAGGAGCGTCTGAAATACAGTTATCATTGAAGCCCTGGATAAAATAATAGATTTAATTTCTCTTGACTGGGCTAGAATCCTTAGGAAGGGGCCCAAGCTTCTTACGAATGACCGGGTCGCCTTTCACAACAAAAAATGTGTTGTCAGGAATATTATTGAGATTAATAACCCAAATCAAATTCTTATTTCCACTTTTTATGTCCAAGAGGATGACTTCATTAATCAGAATCTGAAAGATGAAGTTAGATGGTGTTCATGTAACCAACTGTTTAGGATTCGAGTTTTAAAATATGATGATAAATGGCTGACTTTTAAACCAGATACCCTTATCTCCCATCTCCTATTTGATCCTATTTATTGGAGTTGGTCTCCTCCTGGGAACCGTGCACCTCCACATCCTAGAAAATTACATACTCTCACAGTCGAAGCTTCGTATAGGATGCTCCGACCGAGAGTTAATCTTAAGGACTGTATTGAGGAAAGATGACAAAAGCATCTTAAAATCTGTAAAGATGAGTTGAGAAGGGTTAATTGGTTTTCTGCCTCAAAATCTAAACCTGCCAAAATAGCTTCTCTTCAGTGACAGATATATCATAGGTGCCTTCCTACCAATGGCTGAATTATTAATAAGACTTCCCTTGAACAAAAAGGTATTGCCCTTCCATGGTGTAAGTTTTGTAAATCGGCCTTCCCTTCCAAGCTTATCCCAGAAACTATTGAGCACATTTTTCTCCAATGCCTGAGGTCAATTTGGTTGTGGAGATGGTGGGATAGGATTTGGAGCCAGTTAGAAACCTCCCTTCCTTAGCCTTGGGAATGGAAAGCCTTACTGTTGGGCTCATGGCATCCGGTCCAAGTGGACGACTTTACCTATAATATATTCCACGTAAGTAGGCGAGCAATCATCTGGGCAATATGGACAAAGACATGTACCTTTGAAATGGAAAGTGCTCGTTTGGATGGACCAGAATTCACTGAAACCATCAAACACTTGATTCAAACTGATATAACTATCAAATAGGATCAAGTAAAAGATCATATCCAGTTTCTCTCGGATTTCAAGGAGATATGGCATCACATAAAAAAATTTAATAAAAGTTGGCTTGGAATTGACCAGGGTGGGAGCTGGGGAAGGTAATCTGGGAAGGTGGTTCCTCACAGACTCAAGCTCCCATGAAGAAGAACTATTGACTGGTCTTTAATGACTGGACCACTGTAGATCCCTCGATTCCCTTACGACCCTTCTCTGAATTCCCTGATTTCTTTCCCCCCCCAAATAATTGTCTTGTGCCAGTGTCGTGGTTTGGATAGACAAAATTATTTATGTTAGAAAGCTAGTGATGTGCTTACTAATCATAAGGATCTGGCGCCCTGTAAGGGTGAAGAGGCACTTACCTAGTTCTCAGCATAAGTTCACCATCATCATCATCATCATCATCATTATCTTTATCATCATATGAGGGACGCTGAGCCCGGTTCTCAACAAATTTGGTTTGGTCACTCTAGGTAGACTGTGAGGACCCCGGCCTCAATCTTTGTATTGGTAATATCAGCCTCGGACACTGGGCCCTTTTCAAAAAAAAAAAAAAAAAAAAAAAAAAAAGGATCTCCATTACGAACAAGGGACTAACGACGTTCGGCACAAAGCTCAGAGTCCGAGCCAGAGGGCCGCAGCCTTACTGTTTTTTCTTTGAACTCTCCTCACCACGTGTCCGATAGTTGAACACTTGGGCTTGAAAGTGCCCCGTGTGGCGACAATCGCTACACAACGTGCGAGACCAATGGGGTGCAACTGTCCGCCATGGAATAACGATCAACTCGTTGAAGGGAATGTAAAGTTTAACGACGTAGGGAGATAAATAGGTATCAACAATCACGAAACCCGCAGTGACCAATCCTGAGCACTGACGCACCGTGCTTCGGAAGAGAAGTGATAAAGGACGCCGATCTTGGCGACAACTTCTCATACGTCCCACTCGCAAACACGTGTCCTATCCTCGTTGCACGGGAAAGGTCGTGGCCGGGGAGGCTCGAGAAGTTGGTGCCCCTATGGCTCCACTGGCTCAGTCCACATGGTCGATACATGCGCATCCACTGCTCACAAATGAAGACGATCAAATCCCATGGACTTCGGGGATTGCCTCCGCGACGAGAATCAGGTAATGTGAATTGACTTTCAAACTCTATATTCTGCCGTGGTGAGGGATTACCTAGGAAGCTGATGGAAGAGTTAAGGAAGTTCTCCTCAATGAGTAGCCACATTTTTTTTTTTTAATAAAGGAAATCAAAGACAAAGATAAGCCTCGGTAACGTCAACAACCCCCCCCGGGTAAACACACAGAATTAAGCATTCCCTTCGAAGCGACAAGAAGAGCAAAGATCTTCACGAATAGAGAAGCTCTAAGGGATGCCCATTCCAAAACCCTCCAATCTAATTACTGAGAGACTCGTCGAGAGTCATTCATTCATACAAAATGAAGATAATGTAGGGAGGGCATAAAAATGGGGATCATTAGTCTAGAGGGTCCACGTTACACCCGTCCTTACGAGTGGAAGATTGTTCCGAGAAATGAGCCGGTTGGGTCAATTGAAAGCGCGGAGAGTACCTCTGATTAAAAAAAAAGGACAGCATATATCCATCATTGATACATCACTGCAATCCTAAAGAGACAAGAGGAGAAGAGACGCATGCACTCGTGTTTCATCGAGGAACCATCGCGGACCCTTGCATTTCAACGGTTGTTGCCCGGCGAGATCTTGACAACGAAAGAGTGAGACGCGGGGTGCAATGATGCAATCCAATACTCACACCCATACACGAATTACCAGCGCAAAGCAACTCATGCAAACATTCATCCACTCGTACTTTCCTCGAGAAAGAGGAGAGAAAGAGAGAAGTATACACTTGCACGACTCTGGAAGGAAAACTGGCTGGCATCCCGCCATGCAACTGGTTTTTTTTCTTTTTTTTGGGAAAACATATGTGGGAGCCTACTACTGGAGGTGATACGAGCATCCTCCAATAGTAGCCCCCAGTTGTAGATGGCTCCAATCTATTGGTGGGGAGCGCACTTGCTGGAAACCGGGTCCAGTGCCCCACTTACAAGACTGGAGAAAGTTGCATGAAGCAGGATTCACTGTCACACCATTGATTGCCCTTTTCTAAGGGGATTGACTGTCCGCCTAATTATGGGCTGAGTCTTCACAAATCAAGTGCAGTGAGGGGTCCCTGCATCCCCTGCGACATGGCAGAACCCATCCCGCTGCTCCTCTACTTTCATCATACCCGATTGCCTTCTCACCAGCCAAGTCCTAAGGGCCTAAGCCCCCTCCAAGCCTAAGACTGCTGATTCTTTTCCTGTTTGAAGATTAAACAACTGCCAATTACTTCCCAATTCTTTTTTTTTTTTTTTTTTTTTGAAGTCCAGGGTGTTGTAGAGGCCAGTTACTAGGCACACATTGATCGTCGGAAGCGGTCAGCCGTGGTCGCTCTGAGGCGAGGCCACCACCCATCCCATCCTCGCGTCAATACTCCTAGCGCATCCCCTATCCCTACTATCCTACCTCGGTGTGACCAGCACTCAGGACCATCACCCTAATATCGAGGGGAACTTGGACCGAACAGTAGTGACAGGCACCAGGGCCAGCTACCCAGCCCTGGTTGAAGCATAGTCGAACGAGCCTCGTCGTACGGGTAGCTCCCAATTCTTTTTCCGCATTGCAACTCAACTCCAACAATAGCAAGAAGGAGAACAAGGAGACAAGGCGCAACGCCTTTCGCTCTCAAACTATGGCTCCAGGCCACCCAGATCAATCATCAACAGATTCAACACACCTTTTCTGGCTCGAGCATTGGCGATCCTGGCCCGGCACTAAAACCCAAGGATTGTCACCCCGTCCACTCAACTACTACGCAGATTCGCCTGGATCCTGCAGTCCGACACAGCGATCCAGCGCAAAATCATGCAAAGTTGCAGCGCAAAATCATGCAAAGTTGCAGCCGACTCGTCAGTACTTTCGGAATCGACGAATCCTTGATCACCACCTCATCTAGCCACCACTCCACCAGAGTTGGCCAGTGATCCAGCCCAAAATCATGCAAAGTTGCAGCCGACAGCCGACTCTTCAGTACTTTCGGAATCGACGAATCCTTAATCACCACCTCATCTAGCCACCACGCAAAACCGGCAAAACCGACACCCTTGCGAGTCTCTCTCTCTCTCTCTCTCTCTCTCTCTCTCTCTCTCTCTCTCTCTCTCTCTCTCTCTCTCTCTCCCTGCCCGCTTTTCCCGCACGCGTCTTGATATCTCTCTGTACGGCCACTCTGCCTGCGTGAATTTCTTCCCCTCAACAGAGTCGCCCTCATCAAGATTGTACCCGACCGGAAAGCTAGCTCGTATGCGTTGATGGTGAGGGGTCGTTGTGTTCGGGGAAGGCGGTAGCTCCATTGGGAGCTTAGAGTACCCTTTTCCTGATCTATCACGGCGTACTCACACCAGCTCTATGTTAAATTCGTCTGATCGCATTTACAGTCAGACCTGCATGTATCTGACTGCAATTACGTCCAAAATTTGGACCAAAAATATATAAAATGGTCCTTCTGTGAGTATGCCCTCAGGAACACAGAGCTGCTGAGTGCTTTCTGGGGTCGTCTCTCTCTCTCTCCCTCTCTCTCACACACACACACACACACACACACACACACACACACACACACAAAAGACCTGCTCTTTCTTGCCTCTTTCACATCTCCAGCTGGCTGAGGCTGAGGATCCTCCCCCCTCAATAAAAAAAGGAAAAAAAAAGTAAAAGGTACTTGGTAGTAACTTGGTACAGGTACCAAGTGTGCTGTTTCCCGACTGCTTCTTGGTTTTGGAGCTGAGAGCCTACCGGTAGTTGCGCCACTGGCCATCCGCCAGCATTTTGAATGCATCTGGACATCCGTCTTGTGCAGATGCGTTCAAAATGTCGTGTGATGCAACTAGGCTCTGAGCATGAGGGGAGGGAGTGGCACGCTCGCGTTCGAAGACGTGGCTGAAGGGTGTGCAAGCTCTTCAGCTTCTGTAAATTCATGATTACGCTGCGGAACGGTTGTGTATGTGTGTGTGGATGGATGGATGGATGGATGGAGAGAGAGAGAGAGAGAGAGAGAGAGAGAGAGAGAGAGAGGGAGCTGCCACATGTATGAATGAGGAGTCTAATCGCTCCGCTTTCACTGAGGCTTTTTCTTGTTTTTTTTGTCGAGAGAGAGAGAGAGAGAGAGAGAGGGAGAGAGGGAGAGAGGGAGCTGCCAGATGTAGGAATGAAGAGTCTAATCGCTCCGCTTTCACTGCCGCGGCTTTTTTTCGTTTTTTCGTCGTTGAAAAATGCAACCGTGGTCTAAAAATAGAATATTGATTCTTTGCTTTCGCCCCGTGAGGAAGCTCCTTGGTAATAGGTCTGCTGCTGCTGTTACTTGAAGTGCTACTACAAAAAAGCACTAGTCCAACGTACACTAGAAAAACTACTAGCACTAGTCGAACGTAGACTAGAAAAACTACTAGCACTAGTCGAACGTACACTAGAAAGACTACTAGCTTGAGGTCTTACCTACCCCGCTTCTGCCTAAATTGACATGGGCAGTTGGGTTTCTGTTCAGTGGTGGTGACATAGATTCGGTGTCGGGTAGGGCAAGGGTTAATATGAAGCCTGTGTTGGTTTGGGAGGGCCTCCGACCTCGTGGTGGGGTAGGAGAACCTGGATGTCCCATTCGTTGGTCATCCTTGATGTCATTTGCCCTGGGCACTGAGCCCTGATAATAGTAGGGTTTTTTTTTTTTTGGTGTGGGGGGGCGAGCCTGTCGATCGAGCCCGTTTCCTCGGTTGTATATACAACCCCCCCCCCCAACCCATCGTCCCATCGAACTTCCTTCATTAATCCCGACATTGTTAGATCGATGGCGACGGATACCATCCCGCGATCGGCGTTTTTTATTTTTATTTTTATTTTTCTAAAAATTGTGTGGGAGACAATTTTTTTTTTTCTTTCCCCCCCCTACATCAACCATAAGACCAACTGCAAAAAAAGGTACCCAAATAAAACCAAGCTAGCAAACACACCGCTTTCCTTAACTATCACAACTATACACTCCATATCTTTTTTTTTTTTTTTTTTTTTGAGAACAACCCGATCGGGTGCTAGGTGTGCTGATAAGAGCAGACACATCTAGCACCGTCGGGGAGGCTCCATCTATTGGTGGGGAGCGGCACCTGCTGGAAACCGGGTCCAGCGTCCCTTCGATACATCGTACAATACAGAGATTGCTGTTTGTTGTTTGTCAGGGCTGCGGTCAATTCAGACTCAGCTTGGGGCTCTAAAAACCCATGAAGCTGCTAGTGTGTCACCCATCCCTTCTTAGGAGCACCCCTCATCTAGTAACCCAGCCCTATTTCAGCAGCCCCCTTATTTGGATATATGTGTGTCTCTCCATTTGACCCTTGTACCAATGATCTCGCAGAACCAGCAGAAGACCCATCCCTGATCCTTAGGCGAGCGATAGAAAGCCGTAGCCCAATCTCAACCGCCCCCTTGATTTGAGCGTATTAGCTATACACTCCATATCTTAACATCCTTATGCAGTATCTGCGGCCTATAATCGGTCTATCAGCATTACACGACCCCGACAGCGGGCTCCGCTAAGAAAGCCACTCTCAGAGTTCTAATTTCCCATCCGCAGAAACGGATACAAAGTTGGGAGACAATTTGACGAGATGGAATAATTCTCGAGAAATCGAGAAATTAAGAAGATCAGGACGGATGGTATTCGTCCCGATCCCATCCGCCGCATCGCATCTCATAGCGTCGATCTATTATATATATATATATATATATATATATATGTTTATTTGGTTGTTCGCTTCCTCTTTTGTTTGCCTCTTCGCCTTTCGGCTGTGTGCAAGTGGGTCGATATGACACAAGGGGGTGGGGGAAGCCGCCGCTCAACCTACATCCACGTGGGCGGCCTCGTACGCAAGAGGTTCTAAACAGGGGGAGTTGTAAGGAAGAAGATATAAAAAAACGAATTCATTCTGTTTTCTTTGTTCTTTTTTTTTCGTTTTTGCGCTCTCATATTCATGTGATGATATATATATTTATATGTCGTCACATAGATATCAGAGCGCAAAAGCGAAAAAAACAAACAAAGGAAACAAAAAAATATCAATTCAATTTTAATCTTCTTCCTTACAACTCCCCCTGTTCAGAACCTCTTGCGTACAAGGCCGCCCACCTGGATGTAGGTTGAGCGGCGGCTGCCCCCACCTTCTATATATATGAATATCGTTAAACAGAGCTGCCCGCTAAACCGTAGGCAGAGAGGGGAGGAATTAACAGGGTCCTTTGGGACCATCCGTTAAAAGGATTGGAACGATACAGAGAAAGAAGATTAGCATGGCCACTGCGAAAGGATGACACGCATAAATCGAGAAATGGACCAAATGGTCCCCCCCCCAAAAAAAAAAAAAACTCACAGGCTTAGAGGCTAGGCTACCAGAGTGGCCCGGGGTTACTTGCCCGGCCGGCCTGGGGCCGAAAAAAAGAAAAAGAAAAAAGTAAAATGTATTTTGTATTTTTAATTTGGTGAAGAATTTCTTTTTTTTTTTTGAAGAGATTCGATCTGACCCCGAGGCAAAAGTTGTTCAGTTCATGCTCCCAGGGTACTCCGGGTTGAATTGTGAGGTTTCCCCGGCCTCAATTTTTCCCTGTTATAATTGAGAAGCGACAATTAAAGGGAAAAAAAAAAAAAAAAAAAAAAAA
>BFEA01000134.1:2981089-2996268 GCA_003427395.1 Chara braunii
TTTTTTTTTTTTTTTTTTAAACAACCCGAACGGTTGCTAGGGATACTGGTTAGAGCAGACACCACTAGCACCATCGGGGAGGCTCCATCTATTGGTGGGGAGCAGCACCTGCTGGAAATAGGGTCCAGCGTCCCTAGGAGGTACAATGTAAAAAATGAGAGTATTGCAATCGCAATCTGTTGATTATCCCGTTACTATCTATCCCCTAGCACCATGAGAGTCATGTGCTGTTGTGTCTGTAATTGTATATATGCTATTGCCATCACGATGATATGGTAAGTATCAGCTGGAAATCAAGTCCAGCGTCCCTATCCAAGGATGTATGAAGATGTGATCAGGTCACTAATTAGCAGGGGCATTGATTACTTCCCATCAAGAGAGAAGGATTGACCTCCTGCCATCAAACACTCACTCAGCAGATCTGACTCACGAAACCCTAGCTCAATCAGCAGAAAAGAGTTAACCTCCTGTCATCGAATCCTATCGCTAATGAAAGACATTTTCATCAGCCATCTCGGTCAAGGAAACATCAAACACCCTAGACTACCTCTGCCTACCAGGGGGGCAGTCAGCGCCCCTTGTTGTGTGGAATCATGGGCCGGACGACTCCAATCAACAGGGGGTACAACCACTATCCTACTCCCATCCGCCGCCGAACATCAAAGAGCAGTTCCAGAATGAAATAGATGGCGAAGAAACCCCTCCTCTCCGTCCTCGTCAGATCCCCACTCCTCTCCCCCTGTGCTGGTTGCATCGTAATAGTCTTCGTTTTCACCAGTGCCGATGATGTTATTGTAATTGTTGTTGTTGTTGTTTCGGCCGTTGCTTCTGTTGTCATTGTTGCCGCCAGCAATACTGGCACCGTTGACACCACTGTTGGTGGAAGTAGTGCCGTCGCACAGTCTCTGTTGTTGTTGTTGATGACATCGTCTTCAACCTTGTTGACTTTGTTGATATTGTTCATGTTGATCTTGTCGTTGATGTCCTTGTTATCATTGTTGTTGTTGTTGTTGTTGTTGTTGTCGACGCAGGTGTTATCCTCGTCTTCACAGCCTGCCGTCGTAGCACCCCTGACAATAGCGTCGTTGTTAATATTGCTACTCACCTGCCCCGCTGTCTTGTCGCTGTTGACCCCACTGTTGTTGTTGTTGTCGCTAACCAGCTCTCCTGTCCTCACCGTTGGTATCGTTGATGTTKTCGTGTMKCCTTCCCTGCCGCTATTATARTAGCTGTCAGAGAGTGTTCGCCCTTCCCGAAAGAGATCATAGCATCTACGCATAATCCCACTCTCCCTCTCGCGATTGATGATGTCATTAAGCCCGGGATCCGGCCCTTCCTCAAAAGCCCAGATAATTTCCAGCATCTGCTGGATCATATCCTCCATCCAATCAGCCATTAAAGGCCCACCCCCTTGGACCTGTAATGGGTGGTTCGATGGAGAAGACATCAACCGCACAATCTCCTGCAACTGAAGCCTCCCATCCTCCAGCTCGGCCAACCACGCATCCGCTTGCTGYTGTTGATCTTYGCTCGATGCCMTCATATCTCCCATCTTTCCTACCACGTCGTGTATGTTGTGTGTCGACCGTCGCGCCGCTTCTTCACTGCCACGTCAGCACTACACGTGTCGTGCGGCGGGACCCGCAGCCTGACCAAGTGCCACCTGACACGGTGACATGGCCAGTCGGACGAAGGGCAGCCGGGCCTTGCCGGCTGCGATCGCTCAGAGCATTAGCGCTCCTCGCGATGCGGCGGTCGTAGAAACAATCAAGCAAACCAGCTCAGGCTCAACCTTATGCTTTGCATGGCATCATTCTTTTTTTTTTTTTTTTTTTTTTTTTTTTTTTTGGAACCGGGCCCAACGTCCCTCACAAAATTAGGTGGGGCCAGAATTATGTCTACCTTTTTCTTTAAAAAAAAAAGACAAATTGGAAGGGCAAACAAAACACGAGCTTAGGGCTTGACCGGTGATGTCTCGCCCTTCGATGGGGCCACCTTCCTCTTGTGAAGGATGCCAGGCCCGTTTCCTGGCTTATTGAAATATAAGGGACGCCGGGCCCAGTTCCCGGCTGCCTTTAAAAAAAATAATAATAAAAAAAAAAATCAGGCACTGAGTTTGAAAAGGCAATTTCAGTAACCTCACGTTTTGAGTTTTTTTTTTTTTTTTTACACGAGTAGCCCTTATGTAAACCCTCTATCAGTTTCTAAAGGGCAGAAAAGAGCAAACATCGCCCACTACAAGATCAGGACCTGAGTTTGAAAGGGCAGTTTCAGGATCTGCTTGTAAAATGTACTGCAATGCATTCACAAATAAGGATAGATGTGCTTAGTTTAGACTGTGTTACTGTTTCAGAGTCTGAGTGATCTGCATTCACAATAAGGATTGGCGTGCTTAGTTAGACTGTGTCTGTCTGGATTTTTCCAGTTTTCCTTTTGCTGTGATTCCTTTTGGTGTGAGCAATACGTATTTCGTTATGCACAATTGTATACAAGAACCACAATGTCGTGGGTTAGCAGTTTTGTACCTGTAACAAGGTACCCATGTCAGTAGGTCAGTAGGTTAGCAGTTTCCTGTATCTGCGTCGTGGTATTCAGAGGAGACAGTTCATTTTTGGAACCTCTTTTATGATGTAAGGGATGCCGGACCCGTTTTCCGGCTTGTATAATTCAAAAGCGGCCGCCGTATGAACCAGGCCGGAGTGCCTGGATCACACGGCATCGGCTGCTCTTTTTTTTTTTTTTTAAATAAAAAATTATAGCAAGTTTTTTTTTTTTTTTGTGTGTGTATTTTTTGAACTCTTGCACTGTAGTTATGATATCTGTGCTTTTTTTTTTTCTTTTTATGAAAAGGCTATTTCTTTTAAGCCCAACCAATTCAATTTCCTGTCAAATCTGGACAGGACGGCCCTTCAGGCCTTTTTTTATTGTCATTATCGTATTACGGGGAACCCCATAGCAGCCACATCCGTGCTCAAGACTCCAACGAGGGAACATGCGGGAGCTGCACCCACCAGCAGGTGCGATACCTGCTACAGAAGGTGGGCGATGCCGGTCAGGGGTCAGCGGGTAGCATTAGGACCGAGCTTCGTCGATGGGCCAGTCACTGTGCTTCCCCTCCGGTCCCCTCCCCCTATGAACATCTTCAGTCTCTGCTCAATGCCACCCAGGGGGACCAACGGCATATCTCTAGGTGGCCGGCGCCAAGCTTGCCCAGGAAGGTGCATGAGGCCATCAGGGATTGAATCCAAGACCTCCTGAATGCCACTTTCGTGCCTTACCAACTGAGCTAGGCCGCTGGATACCGTTTGTCAAAAAGAGAGTTATGTTCGCTTCGTGCCATAAATAGAGAAATATCTGCGATGCTTTTATTGCCTTTATCAATCAAACAATTAATAAAAAAAAGAAGTAAAAAAAACAAAACAGCAGGCTTTGGATGTTCCGTTTTGTTGGCAGGGGTGCTAGTACCTACCTTCTTTTTTTTTTTTTTTTTTTTTTTTTTTAAGGCCCCATGTGCAAGGCCTCCATCCTGGTGGTGGTAAGAGAACCACCGGGATTGAGGCTTTGCCTGACGGGCCGCTCCATCTATTGGTGGGGAGCATCACCTGCTGGAAACCGGGTCCAGYGTCCCTTAGATACATCTTTCAAAACAGTACATCATTGAGAGTGACGCCATTTTGCTGAAAACCGGGTCCTGCGTCCCATATGCACCTCCACTCATCCAAACCAAAACTGCAACGGGGTCAGGAATGGAGGGGAGCACTGGGGGGCACCAGTGGAGTCCTCCTCCCTCTCCTGACTCCTGCCGTCCACCAGCTAACTTCAAGGCTACCACTAAGTGCATCATTTGTATTTTGGATGTTCCGTTTTTTTCTGATTATGCTGGCAGGGGCTAGGTCCCACCAGCGAAGTTTTGCTACGTAGTGACTCCGTTTCCGATCACGTGTGACGACTCTGGACGCAATCTGGTCGTACCCCTTCCCGGATGTAGACGGCCCACACTGTTTTGCAGATATCGCTTTGCTCCCATATGAAGTCGACCAATGACCGTGAAAGAAATTATATAAATGGCCCCTTTACGTGTACGTTGTCCACGGGTGGGAAGTGTCATTTTTATGCTTTTGAAAGGGGGGGGGTGATTTTGCCACTTCGCAATTTTCGGAAACGTCCTCGGTATGCCCGAAAAAAGAAATGGAAATCGAAAACATCTTCCGAGAATACCGCTGTCCAACCGCCCTTCGCCGATACTCTCTCTCTCTCTCTCGTATTGGCATACCGCCCACATGAATCAAACCCTGAAAGCAGGCACAGTTCACGGTCATAGATATGCTCCTAGCCGTAGGTTCCCTTCATGATACATGCGGCCGAAGTATATGTGGCCCAAGTATCCCCTAAGAAGACCCTGCAGCTCTTTCCCCAATAGGAAAGTCCACGGCATTGTGGAAACAGCCGTGGCCCACCTGCTCCTTGGGCCATTTGTCACGGGCCGTTTCCCATGCGCTCCCATGCGTTCATGACCATCATCCCCCGTTAGTTTTTCGCTAGGATATTCGTGATGTCACTGTACAGCCCTTGCTCGCGCCATATCCCTTTGCAACGCTTGAGCTCCACTTCTGTTCCGTTCTCTCTCACAAGCATCGAACCGGCTGCCCATCTACCCATGGCGTCCGGCATGCCTGCTCAGGGACTGTCCTGTATCCAGGACTGGGGGTACTCCGAGTTCCACGACTGTGACGGGGCTGAGGCAGAGCAGCGAGGTCTGGGAAGAGAGAGGGAGGGAGTGAGAGCACACACACACACTCACTCAACTCGACACGGACTCGACACGACTCGACGGACACGGACACAAAGTGACAAAGTGGCAAAGTCACAAAGTCGCCATCTTGGTTCCGTACACAATGTCGCAGCAAGTCACACTGAAGCACAAGCACTGAGGCTGAAAACTGTGTCCCCGAACTCAGCTTGAGTCCGGTCTTAAGTACCGGACTCGAGTTGACTCCGAGGGCAAAAGTGCAATTTGCCTAGGGGCTGAACTGAAATCCAAGGTCTGAGCCTGGGCGCCAGAATGCCCGATGGCGCCAAGTACGAAATCCGAAAGTGGCAGAGGCGGGATTTGAGAATGGGCGCCAACGGTCAGGAACCGGAGATCATAAACTCCAATAAAAAATAGAATAGCAGCCCGGCGGGTGGTACCCTGCGGACCAGGGAACGGGACTCCGGCTGCGGGGTCAGTGAGGGCCGCTACACACGCAGCCGGAGTCAGTGAGGGCCGTTGCACACTGTCCCCAACTCACACCCCTGCTCCTGGCTCCATTGCAGTGTCCTCACTGTGGTTCTGAAGTGTTCCCAAGCCGCGATGGGAGAAAGACGTACGAGGTTCCACGGGCCAGCCTGTGGAACTCCCACTGCCGCATTGAACAGCTAAAAAGGGAAAGACTATGGGCCTCGCTGCACTACTCTCTAAATGTGCAGAACGAGAGAGAATCTTCCACTAGACACAGCGCCATGTTTTTTGTCTTTTGTGCATGTCGAGAGTAGTGCAGCTATGCCCTATGTTTTCACTCGTTTGTGACATCTGCTTCACGGAAGAGAACGGTTTTTCAGATTCGCCTGCCTGCATTACAGGCCACACGCATTAGACCGAGGTCCTTTCCTTGACTCCATTCAGCACGAACCACTGGGCTCGTACGGATCCCCACATACCGCCGATGATACCGGAATGAAGGCCGTTGTTTTCTCGCAGCAATGTCAGAGGCGTATCTATTTGTTGATTTTTTCACAATCGAAACAAAAGAAAATCGTCCAACAAGGCAGATTTGTTTTCATTTCTGGAATTATCCACCAATGAAACGGCGTCACACAAGTAGCAAGACTTCGCTGGTGGGACCTAGCCCCAGGGATTGTACCCACACCTGAACTGTATCTTTCCTATTTTGTATCGTCCATTTTTCTGTGTAATTCTGTTATTTTTGTTCACGGCGTGTTTCCTTGCATGGATTAGTAAACTGAGGTTAGGTCTAATATGGAGTTTGGATCCTGGATCGGTCTTTTGCCTTTCCGGTCGGCGTTTGGGGAACCGGTACCTCTGGGACTATTTGGACCAGTAGGTCCATTACCAAGGTGTTTTCACGGGAGGAAGATACACCTGGGCCGGGCTCCTGCAGGTCCTCCTCCCCCCCCCCCAACAGTTGTAGAGTATTGTATTGTATACAGATTGCAGAATGACAACATATCAAACGCAGGCCAACACACAAAGTACGCTCACCAGTACATAGTGAAAAAAGCAGTCATATAGAGTATCTTAGTCGAGAGGTTTTGAACCAAGGACCGGTTAGCCTCCGTAGGTCCTGAAGTGTAGTGATAACTTTTTTTTTTTTTTTCGATAGTAGTTTCTGAGCGAGAGGCAATACTATATTAGTTTGATTTAAATATATATATATATATATATATATATATATATATATATATAGTTCTATTTGACGATATATATATATATATATATATTGACGATATATATGTATATATATCGTCACAAACAGATATATTTATACATATATTAAGTTTGATTTCTAAGCCTAAACTCTTTTCGGGTGCTACGGCGTAGACCTGCTGGACATTTCCAGAGATGTCGGTAGGACGTAGGTGGAGTTGGGTTGGCGGATCGGTGGGACGAACTACGAGGGATGATGCACAGGGGGTTGGGTTTCCCCCTGAGGAAGACCGCGTCATGGTGGCGGCGGTCGAAACTGGTCGGGGTGACACCACCCACCGGCTTTCAGCTGCAATCTTGTACTTGGCAATCATTGCAATCTTGTATTTCATTGTACTTGCTGTTTTGTGAGATTCCTACGTGTGAATGCATGTCTTCTGTATCCCACCCCTACAACAGCTGAACAAGGAATACTTTTTTTTTTTTTTTTTTTAAGGGGACAACCCGAGCTGATGCTAGCGGTGCTGATAGGAGCAGTGTCTTTTTAGAAGAAAAACTCTTACTGCCTTACATAAAAAATAAAAAATAAAAAATAAAAAAAAAGCTAATCTTCTCCGGCGCGCGTTAGCGCTAGCGCTAGCGCTCTTGTGCGTTAGCATTAGAGTTAGTGAAGGCGCCTGCAAATTTTTTACCCGGGCGAGCGCCTGGGCTTTGGGGGATCGCGTACGCGCAGCTGCGATTGGTGCTGCGCGGTGCCAAAACCTACGCTCGGGTGTGGCGGAGTTGGCCGGGGAGAAGAAGCGTGTGGGCGCAGGGAGGGGACCGCCTCGAGGAAGCACTGGCAAGCTTCTGCCATAGCCTGGTCCCGGTTGGTGTATGCTAGCATTCCTGGAGAGACTATGTGAGGAAGGAGGAGAAGTGTGGTGGTCCGAAGGGCGGGATCTGGGCGCCGTACATACCAGAATGTGAAACCTGTCAGGGATTTCGTCCACTGACTTTGATACGGAGATGAGAGACGTGTGTGCATCGACAAGCGCCGGCTTCCGGGAGAGCGACACTAGAGTTTGGTTGTGACCGGTATCGCCCATCGTTGCTGACAACGGTCTTTAAGCTGCGATCTGCTTACTTTGCGTTGTTTATACTCCTACTTCGGGCGTGGTGTGCCTTGTGAACTCTTTGTCCCTTTTCGAGTATATTACGACGGATAATTGGATTGTGTTCGTTCGTTTATTTGCGCGGTTAGGGCCGGTGGTGTAGATTTTTCGGTAGCGTTTTCTTTTCGATGGTATTAGTTGGTTTGTGTTTCATTGTTTGGGTTGTGCTTCGTTGTTTGGGAAATTAGTGTTAATTAGAGCTAATTAGGGTTTGATTGTGCTTCATTGCTTGGGTTATTTAGTGATAATTAGAGCTAATTAGGGTTTGATGCTTATTAGCATAGAGTGCGGTGTGACTCAGCCGCGGTGGGGTTGATCCAGGCCGGTGAGCCTGGTTCATCACCACAGGCCGTGGTTATTGATGTGAGGGACGCTGGGCCCGTTTCCCAGCTTGTGATGATATAATATACTCCTTTCAAAAAAAAAAAAAAAAAAAAAAAAAAGTAATAATAATAATAATAAAATAAAATGAAAATAAATTGTTAGCAGGTTTCCAATAGTTACATTAATTAAAGTTCAACTTGGATTTTTGAAGTGGGAGGTGACAATTACCACAGTGAATCCCCCTTTAAGTTAAAGTTTGACCTTGAAATCAGTCTAAGTCTTGTCTTCGACTTCACTTTCAGCATGCATGCATGCAGATGCCGATGGCAGGCTACTTTCTCAAAGTGGGATCAGCAACAAGAGTGAGATGGCGCAGTGCGCCCACACAGAAAACTCAGATATTATATGGCCTCTAGCCAGGAACTCAACTCAAGTCAACTTGTCACACATCTTGCAGCTATGGCGTCCGAGCGCCAGTCTGAATTCCCACCTGTACACTGTATCAGTGTATCAACCATCAGCCACACTCACACTCACTCGCACACACACTTACACACACACTAGGATCTACCCTGAATGTCTGCGCACACACTCACACACACACATCCTATCTGCTACACTGGCGGCTATGGCTGCGGTCGTCTTCCTCCTCCTATGCAGCTATGGCTGCTCGCCGGTGAACTCAACGCACAAGACACTGGGGCAGCAGCGCTTCCACATAGTTCCCCAGATAATAAGTGAATGACTGATTGCTGCTTCTTTATGTATATTGTTTTCTTTTGGCGGTCTGGGCCTGCCTACGTCCCAGGCCTTCAAGATGTGCAGTCCAACTCCGGTACTTGCTGTGAAAACGGACTGGACTGGGACTGCCCCTTCATTTTCATTTGCCCTTTCCGTGTTTGACTGGGCACTCTTGACCTTTCGGAAGCCGATGGGCTGCCTCCTGGCACTTTGAAAGGTCAAGTTGACTCTTCAAGAGCTCTCTAGACTACGACTGAGTGACCTTTGAGAAAGTTGTAGAGCTAGACCTACGGACTGACCCTAAGACTGCTAATCAACAGGTATTCAGTTCAAGTCCACACGACCCAAGCAACATACACAAAACATGTGTACACATTTCTAAGGGTAGGTCGAGAGTTCAAAGCGCACATGGTCAACGGGCGTCTGTACAAGGGGTTAGGGCAGGTCTAGGAATAGAGTCCTAGCATCTGTACAAACCGTTTTTTTTTTTTTTTTTTTTTTTTTTTTAATGTATCAGTAAAGGGAGGCTAGACCCCGTTTTAGCAGCAGGTGACGGACCAAATCTATAGAATGAAGCCTGCACCAAATGGGGGGCCTCTTAGAAGGGGATGCTCTTGTGACTCTGAATAGCATTGGCTCTCCTGCAGTTCCTTTCAAAAAAAAAAAAAAAAAAAAAAAAAAGACTCCACTCAGCCTCTTCGCGGCTGTGCTCTTGCTTAAAAAAGAAAAAAAGAAAGAAAAAAAAAAAGAAGGATTTCCCAGGCAAATAGTCCTCCGCTCCAAGGGACCTTGCTTGGTCACTTGGAGCCCGAGGATCCGTGTTTCACAGAGAGGAGAGGGCATGCACATCGAGAGACGTTGTAAACAAAGGTTGAATCCGGATCGTGGCAGCACACTTTTTTTTTTTTTTTTTTTTTTTTTTTTTTGGTGGCGGCACCCTATTGGCTGAAAGCCTCAGGCACAACTGTTTTTCTTTTTTCTTTTTTTTTCCTTTTTTCCCAAAAAAGCTCCAAGGACAAATCTCTGAGCAGACCCTCCAGGGATGAGTGGAACTATGACGCAGAAAAAACGCCAAGGATTCCTTGGGCCAGACGACGGTCCGAGCAGTGTCTAACGATCCCCCATGTATACCAATGTAAAAAGGGAGGATCCGATGTGCTGAGTCCAGACAAACACTCTTCTACAAAGCTACACGACCGACCGAAGGTAGACCATGGGTCTCGCTCCACTACTCTCGACTCACGAAAAGTTTCATGAGTCCTTCTAGAGCTGTCAGACGTGCAAAACTCTCGAAAAAAAGTCTTGGCTCCACTTACTCTAGATGGTTTTGCTCGAGATGCACTGGCGGAATGAGACGAGCTCTCTGACTGCAATAAAAGACAGCGCCGCCCTGTTCTGATGGTCGGGACACGAGGCGCACTCTCGAAAAAACATGGTCGGAGCGGGGGTACAAGGGAGGACACTGGAAAAGCATCTTGTCGCAGGCTGGGCACTCTAGACACTTCGAGAGTGCCCTTCGAGAGTGCTTTCTGACAGCTCTCGAAGGGCGTTTTCGAGAGCACCTATCTAGAGTGAGTGGCGCGAGTGTATGTAGCATCAACAATATGACCAAGGATCCTATGAGATCACACAAGTCGTGGCAGCCATTAACATTCAAACCATGCCTCTGCATACAAACCAGAAAGCAACCAAGTGAGAAAGAAGTCAAGGGGGCGGGGGGGACAGAAAGGAAAGAAGAAGAAGAAGAAAAAAGAAAACGTTTTTTTTTTTTTTTTTTTTTTTGGAAAAAACACAGTCCCTTGAGTGCTAGTGTTGCTGCTGTATGCAGACAACACTAGCACCTGGGGGGAGGCTCCATCTATTGGTGGGGAGCGTCACCTGCTGGAAAACGGGTCCAGCGTCCCATACACATTATGATACAATTGGTACATAGGAAAGTGATTGGATGATGTCTGGAGAGTGTCTGGGAGGTGCCTGCCAGCATTGATTACTCTGGGAGCCAGAGGATTGACTGAGCAGGTATGCGCGTGACCCGACCTTAGATAATGAGAAGTCGTAGTCTCCTTCCCCTCTACCCGGTCAGGGGTCCGGGAGGAGCCACTGGGGGGCACCAGTTGAAACTCCCTCCGTCTCCTGTCCTACCTCCTGTTCCCCCTATCCCTTCAGCTCTGCTGTCCGCAAGGGGGCCATCTTCCCATACACCTTATGATACAGTTGATACATAGGAAAGTGATTGGCTGGTAACAAAAGGGAGTCTGGGGGGGGCCTGCCAGCATGGATTACTCTGGAAGCCAGAGGATTAACTGGGCAGGTATGAGCATGACCTGATCATAGATAATGAGAACTCGTTGTCTCCTTCCTCCTTTCCTTCCCTCTGCCCGGTCAGGGGTCCGGGAGGAGTCACTGGGGGGCACCAGTTGAATCTCCCACCATTTCCTGACCCACCTCTTGTTCTTCCCCACGCTGCTGCTCTGCTGTCTGCCGGGTGTACCCTGCTACCACGTCCCCACACTGTGGTAAACCGTTTTTTTTTTGTGGATTTGTAGATTGATAATAGATTTTTTTTTTTTTTGATGCCTGCCAGCATTGATTGCTCTGGGGATCAGAGGATTGACTGAGCAGGTTAGAGAAAGGAAAAGGAAAAGGGGGGGGAAACCTCTCGCCTTCTATCTTCCATCTATTAGGCGCCATTTATCTACATTCTGTTCTAGTTTCSCCTTTCCGGGTCCTGTGGTCCACCATCCTTCCTTCCTGCTTTTCCTGCCTCATGGACTTAGGTTGGAGAGAGAGTCATGAATTCCTTTCCTTTCCTCTGTCTATACCAGATTGAYGGCGTCCTTTCCTCTGTTCAGAGGAGCTTCAAGTCCCTCTTATCCCACCCATTCTTCYATTGCTTGGTGATGGGGCGGGAAGGGATCTGCAAACTCTTCTGCCGGGCGCAGAAGGATATCAGGACTAATCGCCGTCCAATCCTTGAATGCCAGATGGTAATCACGGTGGGGCTTTGCTGCCACAGGCTCTTCCTCCCTTTGATTCTGGTTTTCCCATGGTCCGGACCAGATTATTTCTGCTACCCATCCCTCCCGGTCCCCGCCCAGCCATTCTTGGGCAAATCTTTGGATTTTCATTAGGATATCCTTGGATTGGTGGAGAGTGTCAAGTTTCTGTTTTGTTAAAGCCCACAGTCTAGACAGTTCCAATTGAAACTGCTGTTTAAGGTATTCTTTTCTCTCTTCCCCATCCACCATCACCTTCTCCATGGCCAGGGCACATCGTTGCCACCATATAACCCATAAGATCACTCTTCTTCCTAGGTGGGACATGTTCCATGCAAAGGTCTGGTTTTGGAGGGCTGGATAGTGTCCAAGCAGAATCGCCCTCCATTCCCATGGCCATGCATATTCTGGAACTAGTTGCCGCCATATCCTCTCCCACCATCTCCATGTCGCGACTGCCACTGGGCATTGGAGGAAAATGTGCTCTATTGTTTCCTCCCTTTTCCGAACTGGGAAGGTTAACAGGCACCGGGGGCACCACGGGAGGGCCCGCCCTTGCTGTTCCAGGCGGGTGTGGTCTATCAGCCAACTGTTGGTGGGGAGACAGCGGTGCACGATTTGCCATTGTAGAGATGTGATCTTGGCCGGCCCGCATTTGCAGTCTCTAAACCATCTGATGGGTGCCAGGAGTTGTCTGTCGATGTTCAGATGTCTCTGCCAGCGCTGCTGGACAGTGTCTCTTAATTCTTTCCTGACCCTGAGCTTGCGGTAGGAGGATTTGACAGTCAAATTACGGAGGGGTGTAGGTTTTTGTTCATGTTCCCTGGGATGTGCTGGCGGATTCCACACCCACTCTGTGGGATCCATTGGGAGCATGCATAGCGGGATCTCAGGTCTGAAAGCTCTTTTTTCTTCCCCTTCGCCATAGACACTTACTCTGTATAGCAGGCTTTTGCCAGTCCATATGAAGGGGTCTCTGCTGCCCGTTAGCTGCCCATCTTTTCCTACCCTGTATCTCTCAATCAGGGCATCTTCTGGTCTTACCCAGTGGGCTAGCCCTACTTGATTCGTGGAATCTTTGGTGGCCACCCAGTCCCCTTCCTGCAGTTGAGGACCCTTGCGCAGGACGGTTAGCCAGGCCAGGGGGAAGGCCTCCAAGAGTTCCTCCAATGCTTTTTCGGAATTGTGACAATAGTGAAGGTTCTCTTTCATTTGCTCTAGCGTTTTCCAGTCTTTTATACGGTCGTCCCAGAGGTCCCCTACCCGGGTTATCCCATTCTTGACCCACCCCTTCCATGGGGAGTCCCGGGTCCGTACTACAAAAGATTTGGCTATGTGTGTTTGTGATCCACCGACTCCCCAAAAGGGGCTGTCTTGCCACCTCTTCCCACCGTTGTGGGGGAGGCGATCTGGGGGGGGGAGTTTTCTCCATGTCTTGATTAGTTGTGGCCACAGATCATCTCGTGACTTCCCCCCCGAAGCTCTTTTCGGGACCTTCCAATACCTGTCATCTAACCATCTCAGCGGATCTATTTCTGGAGGAGATTTTAGGGTCAGGTGTGCTATCTGTCTTATGGCCAGTGGTCTCCACTGCTGGGATGTATCGAAAATCAGCTGCATAAGCCATAGCAGGCTCAAGGCCTGTGTCTGTGTGGGGGGGTCTATTATACCAAGTCCTCCCTGAGCTTTCGGCTGGATTACTCAGTCCCATGCCACCCTGCTCATGGCATTGGTATTTTGACTGTCTCCTCTCCATAAGTATGCTGCCACTTTTCGCCTCAGGGTGCTGTGGGCCTCTTCGCTGACCAGCCATAAGACAAATTTGTACCATAACATCGCTAGAACCACGTTGTTTATTACTAGGGCCCTCCCAAACAAGGATGTGTGTTTGTGATCCCATTGGGAAAATTTGACCAGTGTCGGGGCTGTGACCCATTCATCATTGTCTAATGGTCGGCCGTATGCTGTCATCTTTACCCCCAGAACCCTCACAGTCGCTTCCTGAGGGATCCATGTGATACGTGGTTCTTCAAGGAGGCGGCTCCCCCGGTGATGGATCCACCAGCCCTGCGTTTTCTGTCCCCAGTTGATGGTCATATCCGAGAGGGCGCAAAATCTGTCCATTAGGTTTTTTATTTCCTCCATGTTTTCCGTTGTTGCGTCTGTCATAATCGTTAGATCATCGGCGGACAATGAGCATATTGGGACAGCTTCTTCTGGATTTCCGGACAAGCTGATCCTTTTCAGGTTTTTGCTGTTGCGTAGGTTGGCTGATAGGGCCTCCATAATCAACACAAATAGGAAGGGTGCTATTGGGTCTCCCTGCCTGACTGATCTGTGGAGGCTTATTTCCGGGGCTAAGGTGCCATTTATCCGCACCTTGGTGGTGGCGTTCTGGTGCAGAATCCTAATCCATTTTCGGAACCCAGGGCCGAAGTTTAATTTTTCGAGGCATTTGTCTAAGAAGGTCCAGTCGACGTGATCATAGGCTTTTTCGAAGTTGATAAAGACCAATGCGACGTTACTTTCATCCCTGCGTGCTAGGTCTATCACATCATGGATTAGGAGTATGTTTTCTTGGATATTCCTATTTCGGATGAACCCCGTTTGTGATGGGTGCACCAGATCTTCCACCACCACAATTATGCGATTGGCAAGCGCCTTAGACAACATTTTGTAGACTACTGTCAGGAGGGTTATCGAGCGGTAATTGCGTATGTTCATTCTATCGCTTTTTTTGTGGAGTAAAGAAAGCACCCCTTGCCCCAACATTTCCCCCATCACTCCTGTGTTCCAGACTTCCTCATAGTATTGCATCAGGTCGTCTGAAAAATACGGCCACATAGTTTCCCAAAATTCTTTTCGGAAACCATCGATGCCCGAGGTCTTTCCTTCATCCATTTGCAATAGCGCCGACCAAATTTATTCGCTCCATCTGCACCTCCGATAGGCGTCCCTCCATGTGGGCAAGGAATTTTTTCACTTCAGCTAGGTGACCAGGGTCCAGTGGTTGAGGGATTCGGGACGTGAAGAGTTCTTAGTAAAAGCTTCTGGGCCTTCTGGCTATCTTTACACAATGTGCCGTGGTTGTAGCCAGCTCGTCTGTCTTAGGATTGAGTAGTGCCTCCATTGTTGTACGATGGGCTCTGATTGATGCGATGCTGAAAAATTGTGAATCCATTGTTCCTTCAGTGGTCCCTATGTTGCACGCCTGGCCGCGGCCAGGGGGGGAAAATCGGCCGCGGCCTTGACCGAAAGTCGAATCGGCCAGGTTCGGCCTCGGCCGACCAGCCAAGTTCGGTGCACGATTTTTATTTTTTTTTCTAACGCATGAAAAAAAAAAACAAATATGGGCGTGTAGGGCTAAAAAAACCCTACATGCCCATATTTTTTTGGGGGGCATTGTTGTTTTCTATTGCATAACAAAAAATAAAAACAGAAAAAAGAAAAAGAAAAAAAAAAACTTCGAAACCCCGCGCAAGTATGTGTGTTTGTGTGTGTGTGTGTGTGTGTGTGTGTGTGTGTGTGTGTGTGTGT
>BFEA01000134.1:3003293-3013835 GCA_003427395.1 Chara braunii
TTTTTTTTTAACAAAAACTTCGTATGTGGGGAAACCTACTTAACGAGGTGATAAGAGCAGCCTCGTGAAGTAGGCTCCTGCGTCGAAGGCTCCATCTATTGGTGGGGAGCTGCGCCTGCTGCAAATCGGGTCCAGCATCCCTATACATCGATAATCCATTTTTGCTGCAAACCGGGTGTAGCGTCCCACCAGATATCTGAAGAATTGGCCTGATTAAAACTTTTGGTACTAGCCCTTTTGTGCCTCTTCACCCATTCTGGGCGCCAGAAATTCGTGACTACCTAACACAAACCACAATACTTTTGTCAAGATTAACCATACCATGATGAGGGGACCAAACAGGAGCCTGGTAGAGGAAAGGGATCAGGGAATTCAGATAAGGGTCTTAGGGGAATAGTCGATTCAACACAACTCCAATCATTAAAGATTAGTCTATAATTCTTTTGACTACAGCCTTGTAAATTATCGTGAGCTCCCTCCCACAACACCCTCCCCAGCCTCCCTCCCTGGTCCCCCCCAAGCCAGCTTTTATTGAACTTTGTTATGTGTTGCCATATCTCATTTTGTTGAGAAAGATGTTGGAGTTTTTCTTTTAAGTTTTCCCATTTAATAGTTATATCACTCTGAATATGTTGTTTAATGGAGAAGGGTTTTCCAATCCCACGGCTACGGGAGAGAGGTTCCTAATTGGCTCCAAACCCTGTCCCACCATCTCCAAAGCCAGACCGAACCTGGGCATTGGAGGAAGATATGTTCGATTGTTTCCAGAAAAAGTTTGGAAGGAAAACCAGATTTGCAAAACTTACACCAAGGAAGAGCAATACCTTTTTGTTCTACCTGTAAATCTAAACCAGCCAAAATAGCCTCCTTGCAATGGCAAATTTATCACCGTTGCCTTCCTACAAATGACTGGATCATTGACAGAACTTCATTAGAACAAAAAGGTATTGCTCTTCCTTGGTGTAAGTTCTGCAAATCTGGTTTTCCTTCCAAACTTTTTCTGGAAACAATCGAACGTATCTTCCTCCAATGCCCAGGTTCGGTCTGGCCTTGGAGATGGTGGGACAGGATTTGGAGCCAATTAGGAACCTCTCTCCCGTGGCCGTGGGATTGGAAAACCCTTCTCCTTGAATTATGGCATCCTAGTCAAGAGGATGAGTTCACTGAAAAATTGTTTACAATTGGTAGGAGAGCTATTATTTGGGCAATATGGGTTAGAAGGTGTACTCATGAAATGGAAGGTGCTAGACTGGACGGTCCAGTTTTCACCGATTCTATTAAACAACATATTCAGAGTGATATAACTATTAAATGGGAAAAATTAAAAGAAAAAATCCAACATCTTTCTCAACAAAATGAGACATGGCAACACATAACAAAGTTCAATAAAAGCTGGCATGGGGGGGACGAGGGAGGGAGGCTGGGGAGGGTGCTGTGGGAGGGAGCTCACGATAATTTACAAGGCTGTGGTCAAAAGAATTATAGACTAATCTTTAATGATTGGAGTTGTGTTGATCCTACTATTCCCCTAAGACCCTTATCTGAATTCCCTGATCCCTTTCCTCTACCAGGCTCCTGTTTGGTCCCCTCATCATGGTATGGTTAATCTTGACAAAAGTATTGTGGTTTGTGCTAGGTAGTCACGAATTTCTGGCGCCCAGAATGGGTGAAGAGGCACAAAAGGGCTAGTACCAAAAGTTTTAATCAGGCCAATTCTTCAGATATCTGGTGGGACGCTGCACCCGGTTTGCAGCAAAAATGGATTATCGATGTATAGGGATGCTGGACCCGATTTCCAGCAGGCGCAGCTCCCCACAATAGATGGAGCTTTCGACGCAGGAGCCTACTTCACGAGGCTGCTCTTATCACCTCGTTAAGTAGGTTTCCCTACATCCCGCTATTTCTGTTGTGGAAAATCGCAATAGCGCAAGACCTGAAATTTCCGTTTTCGTTTTTCTTCCGAAAATTTGAAATTTCATTGTTGGAAAATCGGAATATAATTTTTTCGAAAATTTCGATTCCTTTTCTAATTACCCGTTATTTAGAAATCCGAATTTTTTTTTTTTCCGAACTCGTTTTTTTTTAAAAACGGTATGGGAAATCCCTCTTGCAGTTATCATTCTCCAAACTGCGTGTACTCTCATCTGAGTAATTTCGAATATTTTGTTGAATTTTATTTTTGGAATTCTTAAACGAAAAATCATTTGCAGTCTGAAAGTTCAAAATTTTCTCATTGGTAGTTTCGCATTTCAGGGGAAGTTGGGAGGCTTACTGAACTTGCAGACAAGTATTTTTTTCTTTTTTCTCGATTTTTTTTGCAAAGTTCAAAACTTTTCTTTTTTTGATTAGTGGCTCCTTATCTGGGCGATTTATCCCACCCACCCCTCCCCACCTACATTGGTGCCCCCTCTGATCTTCTCTATCTATCTCTGGGTACCCCTGAGGCGGCATTGGTGAGTTGCCACGTCAGCAGGCCACGTTAGCAGGCCACGTCAGCAGACCACGTCAGCAGGCCACGTCAGCAGGCCACGTGAGCCGACAGCAGTGCCACGTCAGCAGCAGACAGTGCCACGTCAGCAGGCCCCCGCCCTGGTCAATGCTCACGCGCTTACAAACAGCCGACCTGGACCAGAAGTCCGGGGAAACGGACGATACCTATCAGGCCCAGATACTGCTTCTGATTAACGAAGCCAAACAACGGTCGGATGCAGTAGCAACCGCAACAAAGAAGAAGGCGAAGGACGTCGAGAAGGCACGCCTTTTGGCAATCGAGCAGCATCGCCAACAAGATGAGGCAGCAGCAAAGGCTGCCGATGAAGAACGAATTCAACGACGCGAGAAGATATTCAACGGAGAGCGAGCTTTGCTCACAATGGCAGCGGACTGGCGGGCCGAGGCCGAGAATGGCAAGATGGAAGAGAGTGAAAACAAAATCGCTCTACTCCTCTCCCATCTCACGGACCTCCTGGTCACGTGCATTGCACAACAGGAGGATATCCACAACCTCGACGACGCGGTTTAGATGCACAATTAGGTGTTTGACCAAGTCAACAGCCGCCTCCAGCAGCTGGAACAAACCGCCGCCGCCCCCGTTGCCAGCTCCTCCAACACCTCCGATCGCCTCGAGGCATTGGAGATTGACGTCGGATCCCTCATGGATGGCGTGCAGTTACAGCAAAATGCAACACTGTGATAACAGTTGGAGCAGGAGATCTGTACTGCCGCCACCCACACGAGATCGGAACGGCGCGAGACATCCTCCCTTCCTCCTCCCATCCGAGCATTCCCCTCTCTTGAATCGTGCTCTCTCCTCTGGTGAACTATCCAACTTTGCCTTACCCTTGTCTTTCCGTCTAATATCCTTTTGTCCACGCTTTCGTCCTCTGCTTTTTTTTACCGATTTCGCCCGTACTTCCTCATCCGAATCCATGCTTTCTTCTGATGACGATCATGACGTTGAATCCTCCTCCGATCCCGTCTCCGATTCCTCCATAGTCCCACTCTTCCTCCTTTTATTATGTTTCCCTTTCTTTGACTTTCTTGCTGACTTCTTCTTCTTTGGATAACTCTTCTTCTTCGCCAACGATTTTCTGGGCGTCGATCTCTTGTTTGGCGATGTCCTTGTTGCTCAGGCTGCCGTTGTCCCTTCCTCAGTCTTGGACTTCTGTATCACTGCCTTCACTGCCTCGTCTTGTTGCTTCCGCCATTCTTCAGTGGTGTCTTGTTTTAATTGCAATTTCAGCTCCTCGTTTCTCCTGATCCAGTCCAGATTCCGCTTCTTCTCCTCCTCTTCCTTTATTTTCCTACGTTCTTCAACCTTCTCCTTCTCCTCCCTATCTTGCATCTCCTTGATCAACATCCTATAATGTCCTCTCATGTCCTCGAACTCTGGGTCTTGCGCTACTTGTCCTCCCTTTTTTGACCAACAGTCTTTCGCCGTATGACCAAGCTTACCGCACTTGTAACACACCAAACCTCCTCTTCCTCCCATGCTACCTCCATTGTAGTTCCCACCGTTATTGTAACCCCCGTTGTTGTATCCTTCGTTCCCCCCTTGTCCCTCCATTATCCTGTTTCCTCAGAAACCATTGTTTCCACCGTACATTGCCTCGTATGTTTATCACTTGACCCTCAAAGTAATCTGGTTATAACCTTCACTACTCCTTGCTCAAATTTAATCAACCTCACCCTTCTCTTATAACCATCTCAACAAACACCTTCGTCTATCACTTCCTAATTCAAAACTATCTCTAACTCACCCTTCCGGCGCCTGCCGACTGTGTCCTCCTATAACATCCGCCTCATGACTGGTCCAAAGCCCAAAGCCTTCAACCGACTCAAACAGAAAAACCTGAGAAACCTGGAGCCAAGTCGACATAGCCACCGTACAAGCTAAACCTGCGGTTACCATGCTCCCTTGAGTTGAGCGCCACTTAGTATAGTCGTCACTGCAAGACCAAGTTGTGCCCTCAAAACATGCAGGAAGCCAAATCCTGTCGGCAAAGCGGTCCCTCAACCAGTTTCGTCCGTTCTGCAACGACACTCATCAGGAGGGTGGACAAAAAGTCCTCCTGCTCGAAGAGACGACCATGAGCCTTGCGGTCTAATACAAATACTCTGAGAACACTTCGACACTTACCTCTTACCTCCAGCACACATATCGCACTATCGCCCGTTTCAGTTGCGCCCATCTGTAGCAGTAAGGACTTATCCTATAACTACCAGTGAACCTGAGTGCCCCATAAACTTGGTCCGATACAACTCACCGAATTGCCAAATTATCCTTTCATAACGTTTCGTACCGTACCGGAGGTTCCCGTATTCCCAACTCCTACGTTCGACATCGAAACGTTAGGATCCCGGACTACCCCTTACATTCCCACATAAATATCAACAAACTCCCTCGACAACCTCCTTTGATCCTGCCTACTTTGTCGGATCCGACCGGTTACGACCCCTGTCTGCCTATGACAGGGCCGCTATCACACCCAACTTCGCAAAATTCTACCGAGTCCTCAGATTTTCTTGAAAAACGTACAAAAGCGACCAATCAATTTCTCATCCGCAGCCTTGGCCAACTTGGCCAGGGCTCAGAGAGAGAGAGAGAGAGAGAGAGAGAGAGAGAGAGAGAGAGAGAGAGAGAGAGAGAGAGAGAGAGAGAGTGGGGTATTCAAGGGTGTAGGGGAGGCTTGGGAGGGATGTTGAGTGGTGTTGGGTAGTAGAGGGGTGTTTTTTTTCCCTATTTTTTTTCGTTTTTCTTATCAGGGCGCTTTAGCCCACGTCATCTGCAACCCCTTGTCGCCCGTGTATTCTTCGAAAAGGGTTTGGACGAGGGGGAACAGGGGTAGAGGGGAGGTAGAGCGGGGGAAGGGGGGGGTAGAGCGGCGCTCAAACTCCGCCCTACTGCACTCTACCCGTTCTTTATTGGTTCCTTGGCAGCAATCGTCTGCGCTCGTGTGGCCCTCGTAATGAGTACTAATGACAAGGGAAGTTTCTCTGTAATGGCCACGGAAAACTATAGCCTTTCCACTGCAAGCTTAGGGGCATTGGATACATAGAGGTCTTGCACTGTTTTGTCCAACGCGTCTATGACATTGTGGTATTTGTGAATCATCTGGGTCTCTTCCTAGATAATAAGCACAACTATCCGAATTAGCTATGCAAGAGCACTTTGTATAGGGATGTTGAAAGTAGAAGTCTCAGTGGGTGTGGGGGGTGCTTTGAAGCGAGAGTAGAAAGTGCGTTTGCCATCGAGACGCATTGCAGGGATTCCACTGGATGCGACAGAAAAGAGCACCATCACCTCAAAAGACGCATGCAAGGAGTGTATTAAAAAGAAACGGTTTCCCAATCCCTACAGGTGCGTCAATAAATAAACAGAGTGCTTCTGTCCTGTCCAGATTTGACATGTAATTGAATTGGTTGGGCTTAAAGCATTAGCCTTTTTTTTCAAAAAAAAATAAAAAAAATTGTAACTTGTAAGTACAGTGACAAACACGTTAAGAACGGCAAATTGTAACGGTGCAAGAGTCGTAGATTTTTGTTGAGTGTCTTCGAGGTGTGTGAGCGTGTGAGGGCATACTCACACGAGGACCTAAAGACCCTAAATCCCAAAATTTGAGTCAGTTTTCCGGTCACGCTTGAGAGACCCGCTACCCAAATGCCTCAAACGGTGACCCTTTTGTTAGCCGCGGCCCGGGGGGCCACTCAAATTACCTTTCGTTTTTTTTTTAATGTTCGCGAATTGAAAAAAATTGTAGACAACCAGAGAGATGGGAGGAAGTATTACGACAACCCCTCCTTGACAACAGAAGAATCGTGGACACCAGGGGACAACTTCTTTATTGTATGGACTCCCCCTGGCGTGTATGGGTGAAAAGGGGTATAGTAGTATTACTCAGAATAAGGGACATCTGGGACACAACCACAAGGGATTGGATTGATCGGGACCTGCTCCGGTAGAAACTGCGACATAGCCATAGATTGGAGACCACACTCGAGGACCTATTAGAACGGATCCCCCTGAGTTGGTGGAAAATTCTCAGAAAGGGACCCGATTTACAGGAATCTGAATGGGTGCAAATTCCGGGCAGCGAGGAAGAAATAGGTAATGTGGTGTGTTGCGGCCCCAAAAGCCCGGTAGCTGTTAACATATTTAAAGTGGGCAAAGACAACATACTACATAGACCCGGGCCAGAAAAAAACAAGATTTTTCCAAAAGGAGGAACTATCACGTGTTAGAGTGCTGAAAAATGGGAATAAATGGATGGCTTTCCTCCCAAACACTCCGATCGCTCAACTGTCGCTAGACCCAATGGAGTGGATATGCTCCTCACCCTTTGGAACTGTCGCTACCCCATCCAATGACTAATCTACGGGATCAGGTGGAGGCTAGATGGATGAAGCACCTGAACGTTAGCAAGGAATCTCTTCGGAGGGTAAAATGGTTTCAGCTTGTCAAGACGAAACCAGCAAAACTGGCCTCCCTCCAATGGCAGATAGAACACCGTTGCCTACCAACAAACGACTGGCTAATAGACATGACATCCTTGAAACAAAGTGGGCGGGCCCTGCCCTGGTGTAAATTCTGTTTAGATTCTTTCCCATCCAGGAAAAGGCCAGAAACCATAGAACATATCTTCCTGCAATGTCCAGGGGCGGTCCTACTCTGGCGCTGGTGGGACAGGATTTGGGATCAGCTAGAAGTAACGACGCCCTGGCCATGGAATTGGCAAGCATTACTATTAGAAACATGGAATGCGGAACAGGTGGATGACTTCACCCAAAACATGTTCCAACTGGGACGTAGGGCGGTGCTATGGGCGCTTTGGAAACGTCGTTGTACATACGAGATGGAAGGGGTGAGGCTGGAAGGACCCGAATTCACTGAAAGCATACAGCAACAAATTCAAACAGAGGTAACAACCCGCTGGGAAGAAGTCAAAGCCCAGATCCGACACACACACACACAACAGGAATCAGATAAATAAGTACAGGACTTCTGCGCAAAATGGCTCGGGGGAAAAGAAGGGGGAAGGTTAGGGAGGGTGGAAAGAAACTCAGGACGTAACCAAGAGGAAGAAAGGTTGAGCAAGGATTATCGGCTGAGCTTTCACGAGTGGACCAAGGTGGACCCCTCAATTCCCATGAGAACAGCAGATGACTTCCCTGACCCCTTTCCCCCCCTGACCAATAGCCTGGTGGATTTGCGGTGGTACGGGTGTTAAGAGAGGAAAGGGGGAGAGTAGACAAGGATGGGAACTTAGGAAAGAGGGGAGCAGGCTTGGGACAAAAGAAATGTTTATCAGGGCGGGGAAGGGAGGAACTAGTGTGCATAATACTGCATATGCAAGAATCTGGCCCCTGTTTTTGGGTGAAGAGGTTCTCCCCCTCCCTGCGCAGTTAATCCCCTGGGTTTCCAGGGCAATCAATGCTGGCAGGAGTGTCATGTAATTAAATCTTATTTCTGTTAAAAGGGACGCTGGACCCGCTTTCCAGCAGGTGAAGCTCCCCACCAATAGATGGAGCCTCTTCCCAGGTGCTAGTGGTGTCTGCTCTTATCAGCACCACTATCACCGGTGAGGATGTTTAAAAAAAAATGAAAAAAGAAAAAAAAGAAAAAGAAAATCGTAGACGAAGAAGACAGCCCGCCAAACAACTGAAAGTGCGACCAGAAACAGTTACGTTGTACAGAAGGCCTGCGTGTTATACTGGTGTGAAAAAACAAATAAAAATTTCCATCTTTTTGTTTGGTCCTCGCCCGTGTGACCGGGCGCACTTGCCGTGAGTGCAAAGTGTCAGGGTCACGACTTCGTCCTTTCTGGATGAAGTCCGCCCACGCGGGGACCAAATGCCTCAAAAAACCCGAACCAAATGCCTCAAATTTTTGAGACTTTTGGTCCCCGTGCGAGTATGCCCTGAATGTCATATGAAGTCTCATCTCCAACCATTCTTGAAATCATGTCAGAATGCCGGCATCTTTCAGAGAGAGAGGGCATCGCCACACCACTCTCAAAATGTGCAAAATGAGAATGGACTTCCCGTCGGCTAGCTCAGTAGGTTTCATGCCTGAGCGGCACCACGTAGGTGCTGGGTTCTATTCCCGTTGCCATCTCTTTCAGTGGCCTGAAGGATTGGTGGCCACGGCCAGTCAACACTGGTAACTCGCTGGGGCGAGTTGTGCCGCCCTGTAACCCGTTGCAATACGGGAGCATTGGGCCAAGTGGAAGTGGCTGCTCAGGTCCTGCTGCGGCCGGTCGGGACACACCCAATACACATCCAATAAAAGAGCTCTCAGGTTGAGTTCTTAGTCAGAATCATCATAGCTGACATTCATAATTACGATGCTTATCAGGGTTGGGACAAAAAAACTCTCAACATACCTGTCACAACATAAGCTCAATAAGGAAGCTCAATAAGTCATGATCATGACATATGATCTACAATAATAACTCCCATAACAATCTCGAATTACCCAGGGCCGGTCACCTGTGGATATATCTCAAGACTGTCGCCCTTTTTTAAACAAAAAAAAAAAGAAAAAAAGAATGGACTTCCCACTAGGACATGGCCAGATGCACGCGCCACATTTTTGTCTGTTTCACATTTCCAGAGTGATGTGGTGAAGCCCAGAGATTGTGTCACGGGTGTCATACCGGGAGAGGTTTTGGCAGCCCTACATCTTTGAGCTCTTTGCCCTCTTTTTGTAAGCGGTCGTCGATGTCCATAAGGAGCATCCTTTTGATGAGGTGGGGCGAAACATTTGCATCAGCGAGTTGCTTGTGGTCCCAGCTATTGGCCGCGGGAAAAAATAGAGTACAAACGTTTCTAGTGGGATGAATCTGGGCGCTCCTGTAGTGGTGCGTACGACGTACATTCCTAAAATTGTGATTTGTTAACGGGCACAACCTTAGGAAGCACCAGTGATTTAAGCCCGGGTAACCGTTGTGGTGAAGCATCAATGGCTGCCGGACAACAGATACCCCTCCGAGTAGGTGGGGACCACCGACCACTGCACTCAAGGTACCTGTGCCGGAAATCAAAGCAGACTACAGTCGTCCCCTGAATACAACGTACGGTCATTATAGCTTAATTTAGGTTATCTTTCAGTCTAAGTACAGATATAATGACCGTACTTTGTATTTGGGGGAAGAAGGTAGCACTCACCCACACCAGACGGAAAATGCTACTGTGTATATGGCCACAGTTACTTGCACTTGTTGCTGGGACTAACTGACATTTCGTTAAAACTGACTTTTTTTTTTTTTTTAATTGCACGAAATTAAATTTCCCCAAAAAAAAGTTCCTGTTCGTTTTTGTGTATTTTTTCCAAGCCATACTACTGCACACCTAGACACAACACCATTTCAAAAAATAAAAATAAAAAAATGGAGGAGCGCCATTTCACGTACAACATACCTTTGTCATAAGGTCATAAAATGTGTAGACCGTGGTATTTAAAAATAATAATAAAAAAAAATCATAGAATCTTAGAGTGATATTTACCTGAATGCAAGTCTGCAAGCATAAATAACAAGAGAGTGATTTGGTACTACTTTCTTATTTACGACATTCGCGAAAAGATACTATGGGCCTCGCTCCACTACTCTCGACATGCACAAAAGACAAAAATCATTAGGGTGTATCTTCCCATGTTCTAGTGGAAGATTCACTCTCGTTTTGCACATTTCGAGAGTAGTGCAGCGAGGCCCTATACCTTCTAGATGTGCTCAAAAGCACATTAAAAAACCTCGTAAATTTTGGATACGTAATTTAAAATTTTCGCAATTAAAAAAAAAAAAAAAGTCCTTACAAGAAAGGCAAAAAAAAAACAGCACGTGGGTGACCTGCGGCCCAGCAATCATAGAGGTGGTAAGAGCACCTCCCAGATTGAGGTCCTGCCAATGGCTGACTCATGGTAGGACACCCAGGACCGGGAGAAAAGTGGCATACACACACACACACACACACACACACACACACACACACAGAGAGAGAGAGAGAGAGAGAGAGAGAGAGAGAGAGAGAGAGAGAGAGAGAGAG
>BFEA01000135.1:18565-34356 GCA_003427395.1 Chara braunii
TTTCTGGCTGTGATCACTCGGTTGTCTTCTATGAATGATTGTTGGGAATTGTGTGGAGAGAATTCACTGTCTGTGTTTTCTGTCACTTCGCTCCCCTGAGTCTTCCGTTGCGTTTCCTTGAGTTGGGCGGTGTGATACTCCACTACCTCTCCCCTTCCTTCTGTGCATGTATGGGCGTGTACAGGAGTCCCTGTGAGTGAGTGCTGATCAAATTTCGGCAGACAATCATGTTCATAACAGTTGGTATCGGAGCAGATCGGACCCAGACAGTGGCGAGATGATGGACTGAGGCAGCTATCACTACCTGAGAGCTTCTGACGTAGGGTTTCGTGTAGAAACTTCATCTTCAGTGTTGCGCTCAGTAGGGTGTTGGTGAAGGGTGTGTGGCGATTGGTACGACACAGTGATTGGTGGCGATTCAGTGCTCAGTGGCCTGGGAGGCACTGAGGGGCTATTTTTAGCCCAGGTGGTGGCTCTGCTAGTGGCGAGATACCTGGGGGTATGTCGAGTTGCCAATTCTGGACCAGGTTCAGAGAATTTGGCTAGTGGGGGATTATTCGCCATATCAAGAGCTTCAGTATCACCAAGTTTCAGGAGATTTTGAACGTGGGAGCACCAAGAACAGTGGATGGAAGAAACTGGCGAGATGGCAGCCATAGCCAGTTCAGCTTCTTCATGCAGTGTTTTGACCTGAAGTGAGTGTGTTCTTTACTCAAGTCCCTGTAGCGAGTCTGATGAGTGTAATTAGACTGGAGAAATACTAATTGTATGTCTGTTGTCAGTGAAACTGGACAATCGCACTGCCTGACAGCCATATCCATTTCTCCAACCTACTTACTTTGACTTCTACTGACTCTGTTTGACCTCCTTTCTGCCTCAAATTGCATCTCAGACTGTATTACAGTATTGCGATTCAGTATGCACTGTGAATTGAGTAGTTCAGGGTCTGGATGTCAGTGATAATGGAATTCTAAATATTGCGCTGCCATAGCCAGTGCCTGGGGCAGCTAGGGTTTGTCATAACTTAGGTTCTGTCCGTCAGAATTTCAATCTGTCAGTCACCCTGAAATCGCAATTCAGTACTTAGTCAGTGTCTGAAAACGCTATACTGGATTTGATGTTTTGAGTCAGGTACAGTGATATCTATACTTCGCCTCACCTATAGTGGGGCATACAGGGTCATACAGTGCCAGTGTCAGTAGTAGGAGTCTAAAAATAGCTTGTTCAGTCACCCGCTGCATCTTGGTTGACTACTGGGTTCTGGGGATTGCTACTAACTCTCTGTGCTATTCTAATCTATCTGCTTACAGTCCAAGGTTGCATCCTGTCTATCTTTCTGACAGCGATGCTGGGGGCATTGACTCAGATGAGGGTTCTGAGCTGTGAATGAAAAATCGCAAATCTGGTTTTCTCTGGTTTTGACCTAAACTGACCCAGAACAGCCCTCAACAACCTACAGAGGCTGAGCGCTCTTCTGCTTATCACACCACGTCTCTTCTCATCAGGTGGCAGTGGTTACATCTGCGTGTGTGTGTAATCTTAATCTCTGCTTACCTTGTATCTGCCTGTTAATATTTATTTGACTGTGTGAGTGGTTTATCATGCCTGACGCTGAAACAAGATGTCTGAAGAGACAAAGGAGGCAAGAACTTCTGCCCCTCCTGACCCACCCCAGTCTCCTCTTTCTCCTCTAGAGCAAGCACTGCTGATTGCTGAGGAAGCTAGGCGAAAAGTGGATGAACAGATCGCCAAGCCGAGAAAGGAGAAAGAAGAGGCTGAGGAGGCAGGGAGGCAGGAGGAAAGGAGGAGACAGCTTTTGGTGGAGGTCCAGAAGGTTGTTGATAGTGGGACTGCCAGTGGGTACAATAAGAGCATTGCTGAGATGGTCGTCTTGAACGACACCCTCAGCAGATCTTATTTTTCCAATTGGGACCACCGGATCTCTGCTGTGGAGAGTCAGGTCTCTGCCATCGAACACAAAGTGGATCAGATGGCAAAGGACCTGACCTCTCTGGCAACAGGGATGAACAACGTTCTGCAGCACCTCAAGCTGCCTCTCCTGGCCCCACAGCCTGTACAGCCAGCTGGCCAGCTGATCACCCGGCCAGCGGGTTCACCACCTCACAGTCGTCCAGCCTCACCTGCTGGTTCTCATGTATCCACCCCATCTGGTGCTTCTGGTACAGCAGTGCAGCGAGGGCCAAAGCTGACACCACCTCCTATGTACTCTGGGGAAGACCCCAAGGTGGATGTGTCAGACTGGGTCACCGCTATGCAAGCATACCTGGGCAGCTTCACATGTCCAAAAGCTACCAAGGTGGGGACCATTCTTGGGCGGTTGGAGAGGTCTGCACTGAAACGGTGCACCTCCTCTGCAACCAAAGAGAATGTTGCTATGGATAGATGGGGACAGCAACTGGGGGTGGCAGGGTTGCTGAAGGCGCTGCAAGACCGGTTTGCTGACAGGGAGCAGGCCCGCAAAGCAGCTGATAAAATTATGCTGCTAGGGTCCCACAGATTTGAGGGCTCTCTGTCCAAATTCTACAGTTTATTTGAGAGTTTGACATCTACACCCGGTTTGGAGATAAGTGAGTCTGACCAGCTCACCCATTTCCTGCGTGCAGCCCCTCCAAACTACTCTATTGCATTGTATGCTCAGGGCCATAAGGACTGGAGGTCCTTTGGCAAAGCGGCACTGGACCTGGAGTCTCGGCTCAAGGTTCAGACTCCTTCGGAAGGAAGGAAGAGGCCTACCTCCCAGGGACAACGCAGGAGGAAAGGCGCTCTATTGGCTGCTGATGCAGGATCTGATTCTGATGCATCTCAGCGTGGGAGTCCTCCATCTGAGACTGCATCCGGATCAGCAGTTGAGCCAGCCGTTCTTGCCCTGGCTGAGAACCTTGCTGCCATGTTCAAGGGAAAGTTCAGCAAAGATAGCAGCAAGGGCTCAGCCAGCCAGAAGGGGAAAGGGAAGGGACGTGCCACTTCCCCTCAGGCCCAAAGACTAAACTTACCACGAGACGTCCATTGGCCAGTTAACGTCACGGATGCTTCCACCCTTCCCTGGAGAGCGCTCAGGATCCAGGAAGGGCAATGGCAGAGGAGGAAGGACCGTGAAGTTTGTTTTCGCTGCGAGGGGGATCACTTCCTCAAGGACTGTCCCCACATGCCTCGCAGACCTGGCTCTAGTTCAAAAACCTAGACCAGCAGAGGGAAGTGGAGTCTGCAGCTCCCTCCACTTATGTTGAATCAGATTCTGATGGATCTGATTCTGCATCCACCCTCACTGACTCTGTTGTTGGAGTTGCTGCGTCAAGGTCCTTCACTTACATGGGCCCTGACCTGGATGAGACGTGGCAGGAAGATGATAGTCAGACTTTTGCTGATCTTTTCCTGTCTTTATAGGAGAAGAAAAAGCATAAATCAGACCTCATCTTGCTGCGACACTCTATCCTGGGAGCCAAGATCAAGGGCCTGTTAGATTGTGGGGCTACCCGGAACTTCATCTCTCCCAAGGCTGTCAGCAAGCTGCATCTGGATGGGAGATTGGTGAAGTTGCAGCAGCCACTSGAAGTCCGAATTGGGGACTCCTCCACAGTCCGGATTACATCTGYTGTCARGAACCTTCCGGTTATCTTTGACAAGCAGGAGAAGGTCAGGCAGCGCCTGAACTTCTATGTGTTTCCCAATGTACCCTTTGATCTTGTGTTTTCCATGCAGTGGCTGGAGGCCACTAACCCTAGGATCGACTGGCAGATCCCTAGGGTAGAGCTTCCTGACTGTAGATGGGACTACCAGCCTTGTGTCCTGGCTTATGAGTACCATCCAGTCAGCAGTTGTTATTGTATGAGGGCACATTAGTTCTTCCAGCTCTCTCGCCAGACTGCCCACACACGGCTGTTCGTCGCATATGTGAAACAGACAGGTGTGGATGTTGCTCCTTGTCCCTCACCGATTCAGCAGGTTTTGGACTGGTATCCAGACCTGATGCAGGAGCCAACTGGACTTGTCCATAGGCAGACCCAGCACAGGATTGAGCTCCTGCCAGGTGCGGTCCCTCCCAAGGGCCGTGCCTACAGGATGTCACCTGCTGAACTCGATGAGCTCAGGAGACGGCTTGAGACCCTGACCAGCAAGGGCTGGATGAGACCCAGCACATCTGAATTTGGGGCTCCAGTTCTCTTTGTCCCAAAGGGAAATGGAGAGTTCAGAATGTGTGTTGACTACAGAGGTCTCAACAAAATCACTAGGAAGTCCACAGAGCCCCTTCCTAGGATTGATGATCTGCTGGACATGGTGCAGGGCTGCACAATTTCCAGCAAGATCGATCTCAAATCTGGCTACCACCAGATTGAGATGGCTGAAGGCGATGTCCACAAGACTGCCTTCAAGACCAGATACGACACTTATGAGTACCTGGTCATGCCCTTCGGTCTTTGCAATGCCCCTGGCACGTTCCAGACAGAGATGCATCGCATACTCAGGCCTTACCTGGACAGATTTGTAGTTGTATACCTGGATGACATCCTGGTATTCAGTCGATCTGTCGAGGAGCATGCGCAGCATCTGGCTCTAGTTCTCCAGACACTACATGAGGCCCAGTATAAGATCAACAGGGAAAAGTCCTCCTTTGGAGTGACTTTTGTGACTTATCTGGGACATGTAATCTCTGGGGAAGGGTTGGCTCCTGAAGCGCCAAAGATTGCAGCGATTCAGGACTGGCCACAGCCTACCATAGTTCGTGATGTCCGGTCATTCTTGGGTCTTGCATCATACTACAGGAAGTTCGTTAAGAACTTCTTTGCTATTGTTGCACCCCTGACTGATCTCACAAAGAAAGACACCCACTTTCTTTGGACATCAGACTGCCAGCAGGCTTTTACACGCCTCAAGGAGGCCTTGATGCGTGCACCTGTTCTGAAGCTACCAGACCCTACCTTGCCTTTCGTACTAACTACTGATGCTAGTCAGTATGGGGTTGGGGCGGTACTTCAGCAGGATGGTGGGCATGGTCTGCAGCCAGTGGAGTATATGAGTAAGAAGATCAAGGTCAAGAAGCTGCAGGATTCCACATACGAGAAAGAGTTGTATGCTCTCGTGTCAGCGTTGAAGCATTGGAAGCATTTCCTCGTGGGCCGACATTTTCAGATTTTTTCTGATCACTCCACCTTGCAGTG
The DNA here is from genome assembly GCA_003427395.1 of Chara braunii. Classification (NCBI taxonomy): domain Eukaryota; kingdom Viridiplantae; phylum Streptophyta; class Charophyceae; order Charales; family Characeae; genus Chara; species Chara braunii. The sequence goes on from BFEA01000135.1 coordinate 23,743, forward strand.
GATGAAGACTCAAGGGGAACTGAATGACAAGCTCGCGCGCTACATTCAATTCATTGATCTCTTTGACTTTGAACTGAAACATAAGAAGGGCCGCTACAATCGCGTAGCAGACGCCCTTTCTCGTAGGCCTGACGATGTCTGCATGATCTCCTCCACTCATACCTTTGGGGAGAGTACTCGTCAGACCATTGCCCAGCTATTGCCACAGGACCCGACTTTTGGCCCAGTTGTTAGGAATCTGCAGACTGATCCTGCCTCTGAACCAGGATACATTCTGGTTTCAAATCTGCTGTACACATGCAGCAGAGGAAAGGAGCGTCTGTGCATCCCTCAGGACCGCCAATTGAGGACACTCATGATGGCTGGGTGTCATGATGCTCGCGGCCACTTTGGGGCCTTAAAGTCGTTGGCTGCCCTGTCGCATCGGTTCTTCTGGCCAGAGATGAGGAAAGACATGTTGCACTATGTTGAAACCTGTGAGATGTGCCAAAGGAACAAGGTCGTGCGCCGACCTCCCCTTGGCCTACTACAGCCACTTCCCATCCCTGAGGCACCTGCACAGTCAGTGTCTATTGACTTCACTGATCTAGGGAGGACCACCCCGCGTGGTATGCGCCAGGTGATGGTGTGTGTTGACAGGTTCTCTAAGTATGCAAAGTTTATTCCTCTGCCAGAGGAAGCCAGAGTCCCGGCCGTACGAGCGGCCTTTGCTGACAGGTGGGTTACTCACCATGGACCACCCACCTCCATTGTCAGTGATAGAGATCCACGATTCTGCAACAATGAATGGCAGTCCTACTGCAAGGACTACCTTCATTCCAGGCTGAACATGACATCTAGTCATCATCCTGAAGCCAATGGGCAGCCTGAAGTGATGAACCAGATTCTGTTTCAGTTGCTGCATCCTGTGATCAGCCCGGATCAGCAGGATTGGGATCTCCATCTAGGATGGGCACAGCTAGTGTACAATACGTCTGTACACTCCTCCACAGGGTTCACCCCCTACCGGTTGCACTGGGGACGTGAACCACGACAGCCTCTCGATGACATCATCGACAAGGCTACCCCCAAACTGACTCCTGGAACTGCAGAGTTCACCAGGCAGTATCAGAGGGATATCGAATGAGCCAGAGTTAACCTGCTCAAAGCCCAAAAGGCTATGATTCAGCATGCTAACAAGCATCCTCGACCATCCCCCATTCGCGTTGGGGACTGGGTCTGGGTACTCAGTTCTGAGCTATCGCGGAAGGAGGACATTTCGCCTAAGCTGCTGCCGCGTTATATGGGTCCATGGCAGGTTTTGGATACAGTGGGGGATGACCCCTTCGGGCCATCCTATCATGTAGATGTCCCACTGCATCTACAAACCTACCCTGTCTTCCATGCATCCAAGTTGTTGCCTTTCACGCCAGCTGATGCATTTCCAGACAAGCCTCCACAATTTGGTCCCCCGATCCCTGCGAAGGGATATGAGGTGGAAGAAGTTGTGGATGAGTATGGTACAGGCCTGGATAAGGAGTACCTTGTGAAGTTTCTTTACCAGCCCCATACCGAGGATCGCTGGTTTACTTGCAAGGAGCTCCTGAAAACAGCAAAGTCCGTGATCCTCAAATATGAGGCTGCGCAGAAGGGAGAACCCCTTCGACGCTCTGCACGCCTACGCCCCTAGCTCGGAGGTCCTCGCTCCGGGGGAGGGTAGGTCTGCAATGACTTGCTGGTTTCCGGCCGCCTGTAGCCTTGCTCTATCGAGGCTGTACCATAGGTAGGGAGAGATTCGTAATTTTGTTTGGTTGAGGACTAACCGAGAGACCTCCCTGTATGGAAATTCGTGAGGGACATATTTGTAAATATAGAAATATGAGCCCGGTACTAACTCGATTTCCCTACAGCTACCCTAACTGCGAATAGCAGACCCGGGCTATCNGTGAGGGACATATTTGTAAATATAGAAATATGAGCCCGGTACTAACTCGATTTCCCTACAGCTACCCTAACTGCGAATAGCAGACCCGGGCTATCCCTAGGACAGACAGGCCCTATGGGCCTATGCTGATAGACGGTTCTATAGCCTATAGCCGCGTAGGGAGAGGCCCTAGAGGCCGAAACTGAAACGGTACCGGTCGGTCAGTCAGTCCGGTCTAGGTCGGTCTAGGCTAGTGTAGAGTATAGGTAGGATGGGGACACCGGTCCAGGGCTTTTGGCAGTTGACACTTCGTGGTGGAAGTTGCTGCGCACACGGTATCCGRTCGTGGTAGCTGATTCCGGTGYTGGACACGGCGGACATAGCCGGACCTTCGGAGCATTGACCAGACTGGGGTCAACGCTGTCCGCTCTGACTCTCTGGGAGCCATAGCGGTCCGGGCTACTGAGGTCTGATGCGTTGGAGCACGTGGTGCACTGCTGACCCTCCTCAGGAGTAGGGTCCCAATGGCAATGCAGCCATAGCTGCATCTACTCAGAGATATCATCGTCTGGACTTCATCTTCATCAGGGACGGTTGGCGCTGAGCTTCTTCTTCATCATCTGGATGGCGATTGGCTCTGGGAGCCTGTTTCACTTTGGCGCAGGCCACTGAGTTGATGTCAGGGTGGYGCTGGGTGTTACCTGGGGTTTCGGTGCTATTTTTAGYTGTTCAGGGTGTTGGGGTTGAGGCGCTACCCCTCTAAGGGTAGCGCAACAGGGTCCTGAGGTTATTCAGTGAGAACGGTGCTCTGAGTTTAATAAACAGTTGCAATACTGTGTTGGAGTTGTCATCTCTTCATTGCTTTCTGGCTGTGATCACTCGGTTGTCTTCTATGAATGATTGTTGGGAATTGTGTGGAGAGAATTCACTGTCTGTGTTTTCTGTCACTTCGCTCCCNTTTCTGGCTGTGATCACTCGGTTGTCTTCTATGAATGATTGTTGGGAATTGTGTGGAGAGAATTCACTGTCTGTGTTTTCTGTCACTTCGCTCCCTTGAGTCTTCCGCTGCGTTTCCTTGAGTTGGGCGGTGTGATACTCCACTACCTCTCCCCTTCCTTCTGTGCATGTATGGGCGTGTACGGGAGTCCCTGTGGGTGAGTGCTGATCAAATTTCGGCAGACAATCAGGTTCATAACACTAGCGTACTTGCTAACAGGACCCGACAAAAGACGTGGGTCCATTCCAGAAACCAGACTAGCCTACAAACATGAACACACACACACACACACAAAAAAAAAAAAAAAAGAAGTGGGTGAAAGTCTGACAAAAAAATCTGGCACAGTAATGCTTTTTTTGACTGCATTGCTAGGCTACCAGAGTTGCTCTGGACCACTTGCCCAGCCGGGCCAAAAAAAATTAAAATAATTTTACTTTGTTTTCTTTTAAATCCGATAAAGAATTTCGATGTGGCCCTGAGGCAAAAGTTGTTCAGTTTATTAAACTTTATTTTGCTGCATAACGTAATTTGTTTTTTTGAAATTTTCAGAATTCTTAGATTTTATTTTAAAGGAGAAGAAGAAGAAGAAGATGATGATGATGATGATGATGATGAACTAACAAATCAAGACGAAAAAGTGCAAGGAATTTGAGCAATAGCGAGATGACAATAAGCAGATTGCACAATCACATTGAAGGCCAGATAGTATCACAGTGTCCAGAAAGCAGAAATGCACCAATATAACACCAATGAAGATTCGTAACACTGAAAACCAATGTCAATGAGAGCTTGCTCTCGCCGCCACCAACATGTGTCCAGGCCCTATTTTCCTACCTAGCGCTCGGCGCCCAGCCTACTATCTACACAGCTACTCTCTGCCTACTAATTGACAATGCAACTGTTGACGTCAGCAACCTCCGAAGTACTTGAAGATGTCGCCCATGCAGACCATCACCAATACCAGGTATGTGCCCTCACATCATCATCATCATCATCATCCTTCTCTCTATCCCTCGTCTTACTCCCACGTCTTCCCTTTATACACCCGAAGACCACCCCTGCGCCTCACTGTAGTCCAAGCCCAACCAGCTATGGAGGCTGGGCTATGGCGCTGCCCTCAGCAGCGCCCTGAGCCTTGCACGACCGCACGCGCTAGCACCTTGCCTCTCAGCGCCAGCAGCAGCCCACGAGCGTCCGCTCCAGCAGCGCTGCCGCTAGCATGTGAGTGCCTGTGTTTTTCCCTCAACCAACTGGCGCGTCGAAACTACCTGGACCCGAAAATACGAAATTGACAGCTGAGGGCCCTATACCAGGTATGACCCCTACTTCGGCAGGTCTAAGGTTCAAGACCTGACAACTACTCAGACCTACGGCAGACAACTTTTCAACTACTAACACACAGGTCACGGGTTCAAGACACACAGAGTCGACTTGATACTTCACACAGGTAAGGTAAGGTAAGGTAAGGTCTGGGGATCAAGCCCTGGGATCCGCATCTATGACTGCAAAGGGTGAAAACCGTTTCATTCCCACCAGCCTAAATTCGAGGTCCTCCGAGAATACTTCAGTCCAAGGCTGGACCTTTATCTTTCTTATCTCTCTCATAGGCACGAACTACATCGGAAGCGGTCGTCCTCTGGTTCCTGAAAAGCGAACCTGACCTTATACCGTTTCTGTGGACGACCCCTACCTCCTGTTCTGAAGACCTCTTCAACCACGATGCCGTCAATGTCGTACCTTCCATCCATGTCCGGAGGGACCATGGACCTCCGTGATGGAAACTGTTGACTTGTGGTACAAGGCAGTAACTTTGACGCATCAAACACCGGGTAGGTGTGGAGGTGTGCTGGAATTTCGACTGTGTAGGACGGTCCATCTTCTCCGCCCTTGACATCTAAGACTGGCCACGGTTTCGGTATAAAGGCAGTAACTTTTGTGAGATGTTCTCATCAGGAGCAAACTCTTTGGACTTGACCCAGACTAAGTCGCATACTTGAAACTGCGATTGGCGACGATGCTTATTGGCTTGCTCTATCATTCTATGTTGGGCCTTTCTGAGGTTCTCTGTGACGGTAGCAACCTCCTTTTCTTAGTGTAGTGCAAACTCCCTAGCCCCGGCGGTAGCCTTTGAATCTGATCCCGGTTCAGTCCCTCAAACGGTCTACGCGGTCTAAAGGACTTATGTAACTCGTTGGGAGTGCGACAAGTCGCTAAGTGCACACTGTTATTGTATTCGCTGGCTACCTTGGGAAGCATCTCATCCCAGTTAAGCTGATCAGGTCTAATATACATTCTGAGAACTTGCTGCAGGATTTTGTTCATCTGTTCAGTCTGACCGCTAGTCTCAGGATGACGGCCAGATGACATCAACAACCTAGAGCCATAAACTCTCATAAACCCCTGCCAGTTTTAACTATTGAACCTACTATCTCTGTCACTAACTATTGACAGCGGGAGACTATGTTCACTGACCCAATTATCAAAGAACTTGTCTATAACTAAATATGTTCGTGCCTCTGCGGGTAAAGGAACAAAGACTGCGTATTTACTAAATCTATCAACTACAACCATGACTTGGCTCTTGCCATGCCTACTCTTGAACCCAGCATCCATAAAGTCAATGGACACAGAATCTCCGGGTCTTGTGGGAATAGGCAAGGGTCTGAGACGACCGAGAGGGGCCCGTGTAGTGGTCTTATTCCGTTGGCAGACTTTGCAACTGCGTACATACTCTATGCAGTCGGCTTTCATACCTGGCCATGTATACGCGCGCATGAGGTTGGCTAATGTCTTTTGCCAACCAAAATGTCCCTCTGTGTCGTGACATTCCCCTAAGATCAAACTACGGATCTCTTCACTATCGGGAACGCACAAACGGTCAGCTACGTTAGTCTTCTCAAATAGTAACCTGTCTGTAGTGCGGTAGTCTGGCTCAGACTCTGGAGACCCCTTAACTCTCTTGAGGAGATCACTATAAACAGACGCATATGCCTCTTTGACTTTTTGTTGCAGGTCTCTCCCTATATCTAGATAGTGAACTATCGCTCCAAAGTAATCAACTCTTCTACTTAGAGCGTCCGCAACTACATTATACTTCCTTTTAACAGGCTTGAGCTCAAAGTCAAACTGATCTATCTCTGCGGCCCTCCTAGTAAGCTTAGGTGTGATCTTGGCATGTGTCTTCAGCCACCTCAATATCTTGTGGTCTGAATACACTTTGAAATGCCTCCCAAGCAAATAATGCTTCCAGTGGTCTAAAGCTTGCCTGAGAGCATAGAGTTTCCTCTCGTAGGTAGATGTTGCAACCTTCTCTGAAGGCATCCTAGCAAACATGAACTCTACGGGTCTATAGCCATTGCCATCATCTTGTTGTAGCACAACACCCATACCATACTGACTTGCGTCAGTGGTGACGACAAAAGGCAAGGATGGATTGGCTACCTTGAGGACTAGATACTCTATCAAGGCCCGCTTCAACTTCTTCAGGGCCGACGTACAATCTCTATCCCACTCCCAGATTGCTTCTTTCTTTAACAACCTGCGAAGGGGTGCAGCGATGGTAGAAAAGCTCCTCACGAACTTCCTATAACAGTTGGCTAGGCCTAGGAACGACCGCAATTTTGTCAACGTGCGGGGCGTTGGCCAATCTCTGATCGCTGTTATCTTACTGTCCTCAAGCTTTATGCCATCTCCATCTAAGACGTGGCCCAAGTACAAAACTTGTGGCTTGGCCCACTCACACTTCTTTGCGTTGATCTTGAAGTTAGCTTCTCTCAACTTCTCCAAAACCTGCCTCAGATGGCCCTCATGCTCCTCGACAGTCTTACTAAAAACTAAAATATTGTCTAAGTATACGACTACAAACCTATCTAACCAAGACCTAAACAAATCATTCATACAACGCTGGAATGTTGTTGGCGCGTTGGTTAGTCCAAAGGGCATAACTATAAACTCATAATGCCAATACCTAGTCTCGAATGTCGTCTTGTACTGATCATCAGGGTGGACCTCTATCTGATGATAGCCTGACTTCAAATCTATCTTAGAGAAGTATTTGCAGCCCTGCACCCGATCTAATAGATCATCTATACGGGGCAGTGGTCCTTCATTCTTCATTGTGACGACATTGAGACCTCTGTAGTCTATACACATACGAAGCTCTCCTTCCTTCTTGGGAAAAAAAAACAGGCGCTCCAAACGGAGACGAACTGGGCCTAATCCAACCCTTCTCTAGGAGTTCATCTAACTGCTTATGCAGTTCCTCTAACTATTTTGGGGACATTTTGTACACGGCCCCCTTTGGAGTTTTACTGCCAGGCTCTATCTCAATGCGATGTTGGATGGGCCGCGGCACTACTCCTGCAGGCGGCTGAGCTAGATCACTATACTCCTCCAACAGTTTGGCAATAACTGGCTCCATAGGCTTTTTTTCCTTAGGCTCAGTAACAGGCTTAACATACACTACAAAAACCTGCTCTTCTAGTTGCTCCTTCCTCACTAATCGCACGAACGTGGGAGCACTGAGACAACAATGTGTCAGGGTGTTATCTACTCCTGACACATGAAGCAGGCGAGCAGTCTTGAGTTCACCTGATGGACTAGGGAGCCTACACTCGTGCTCTCTCAAGTGGAGTGTGGCCCCTGCTGCCTCTCCCCAGACCATTCCTAGGACCATGTCGAAAGGAAGGTTGTCCTCTACGAGGAGAGTCAGGGAATGGTGAACTTTCTTCACCTTCCCATCCTTCTCTAGGCGAAAGTACGCCTGGACTCCCTCTACGTAATCCTTGACTCGCATAGTGCGATTGTCTGCGAGGATACTGACTATAGGGTCTTCTAACTTATGGACTTTTAGATTTAACTTCAGCTTTTGCAGCGCTTTTTTACTGATATAGCTGCGGGCGGCCCCATTGTCTATAAGGGCCCCTACTTTGCCTCTAAAGACCTCTACATCCACTAAAACTAGTTGTCCTTTCGCATCCTTCTTCATCGTGGCCCAGGCAAGCATTCTTTCCTTCAATTTTTCTACCACGCTTGTGAGGGAAGTACCTAGACAGACTCTAACACAAGCAATCTCTGGACAACTGTCTAGGCACTGGCCAGCAACCTATGTCGTGCGCGCACTCTTCTCCACATGGTCTAGGGGTAAGGGCAGTTGCAACCCCTATCGGCAGTTGCCTTTTGCTGCCTGTGCAGCAAACCGGGCCTCTCTGTACTTAGGGCAGTATTTAATAATATGCCAGGATCACCACAATAGATACACTGATCCTGATCTATCCTCCTCTGCCACTGTTTGTTCTAGACCCAAATCTTCCCAGGGTCTGCCTTGCGGCAAGCCAGGGTGCCATCCACCCCTCCTGGGAGGTGACCGAGTAAAACGAGAGCGGTTTTGCGGGGGACCTTGACCCCTACCTCCCGCTTGGCGGCCTCCTCTGCCACCAACCCCCTGATCACTTTGTCCTCGACCACCGGAAGCCTGGGCCCCTTGGCCCCGACCTCCTCCTCTACCTTGCGGCCTCCCTCCAGCCGTGACAGCAGCGTAAGTCCTCCCCTGACTATCGCCACCGTCATCCTCCTCCAGGCCCCACTCTATCTGGTTGTAAGGGACCTGTTCCATACCACCCTCATCTAATGTAAGGATCAGGTGATCCTTACCCTTAACCTGACCTGAGATGGTATGGCCTTTCCACTTCTTACCCTTATCAAGGTCCTTATGCTAGAAAGTGGAAATTGGCATGGATTGCGCTTCAAATGCTACCACTTCCCTACTCAGAGTATCGTAGGTCATGGTAGACTCCCTACTCTTCTCAAAGAAGTGTTCGTGCAAAGGTTAGGGCATGGCACGATAAAACAGGTTTGACCAATTGGGTTTCAATTACCCCATGGTTAGGGATGGCGACCAGTTCATCCATAACGCCCTTAAGTGCTCTAGCACTCCTCCATTGGCGGGAATGGATGGTCTGCAGTTTGTCAGAAGTTCTAACACTTCGCATGACATACGCAAACCTCTCGCGCAGTAACTTAAGGAAGTCACTCAGGGATGTGATGAGGGAATAGGCAACCATATCGTTCTCACACTTACCAGCACGGCTAAGCGACCTAGCGAAGCTAGCTGCTTTGTCTTTAAGGGCGTGGAAGGCAATGAGGACATGTTCCTCAGGGGCTATCTTCTGGAGGTGAACGTAAGAGTTCACGTTCGCCTCCCAGTTATCGGAGTTCTCGTCCTTCTTCCCACTGTAAGAATTAGGAAACTTCACCTTAAAAGGCTCTCTACGGGGACGAACTTCCTCCTCCCTTGGAGCAGCAAGTTTTGCGCCTTCTATAGCGCCGGTACAGAATCACTCCATATTCTCTAACCTTGCCTTCACCTTTGAACCCACGTGCATCATCATTTCGTGTGCGAACTCTCTAAACCCCAATCTGATGGACCGCAAAGTGACATCCTGACTCCTCGCAAATTGATACTGATCCTCCTTAGCCCTTGCCAAGAGTTCTATGTTACGCCGCAACATCGGCATGCGCCTCCATTTGTGCTCTTTGCTCCTTCACCGCCTCTAACTCCTTGGCCATCTTACTCGCCTCCTCCATTCTCTTCTTCTTTTCCCTGGTCAAACGCTAGTTTCTTCTCTTTTTCGATCGTCTGACATTTAAGGGGGTCTTCTTCGGCTTCCAACTCCTTAATGATCGCCTCTTGTTCTTCCCTGAGGACATATAACATCGCCTCCTCCGCTTCTCCCAGGGACAGATTGGCAACCCATTCAGAAACCTTCTTCTCTAGCCAGGGATCTTCCTTCTTTGTGCCACTCGACCGCCCCCTGATACTTCTTCTGATTAAGGGCACTTCTTCTTCCGCCTTTTTCTCTTCTTCTTCTTCTTCTTCCTCCACTGCTTTTAACTTTTCTTCCGCCTCCTTTGTCACCCTTTCCAACTCTTCCTCCAACTTCTTCCTTTTTGCGGCCTGCTCCTGCAATAAGGCCAACTTTTTGGCCCGCTTTATGACCTCCTTCTTCTCCTTCTTGGCCTTCTGCTCGGCCAAGATCCTCGCACCTCCTCCTCCTCCTCCTGCTCCTTAGTGTAGGGAGTGGTACTAGCACCACCCCTGGTCTCCACCCTACACGTGAAGGTGTTCCAGAAACCTAACGGAAAGAGGAGACGCCAGAGGGTCCCCCAGAGGGAGAACCCCACGAGCAGACCATACATAGGGTAGTCATCCATGGTGTAAGGTGCACGACAATGATTGTCCCACTCCTCACCACTTAGACCTACCCACTAGACTGACTGAATGTTTAAGGACCACAGGATCCGTATAGGACCCTATTGCTGGTCAACTCCTCAGTCAACACCCTGGTCAACGCCTCAGTCCACGCCGGTCAACTCTCCACTCAACGCCTCAATCAACACGTCGGTCGACTCCGGTCAACTCTCCGGTCAACGCCTCGGTCAACGTCTAGGCTATGGCTGCCGACACCTTTCTCCCTTCAACCTTCACTTCGCGTTCTCCCTCCTTCCTTCTTTCTCACTTTCTTCTTCCTTCACCCCGGCCATGTCTTTCTTTTCCCTTCTTCGTCTCTCCCTTCTCCTCTACTTCATCTTCTTTCTCCTTGGTAACCCTGTGTCCGAGCTTCGGCGGTTATGGCCGCCACCTCCTGTCTTGGACCGCACAACAATCTTGTATCGCTCCTCTCTCTCTCTCTCTCTCTCTCTCTCTCTCTCTCTC
>BFEA01000135.1:87319-105156 GCA_003427395.1 Chara braunii
TTCCTGAACCTGAGCACCCTCTCATTCCACACTTAACAGACAACCGCGTCGCGGAGCGCACCCGACGGTGATGCGCATCACGCCGCGTGCAACAGGATTCGGAACCATCCGCAGAGAGAGCTCCGCGGTCCTTCAACCAGGACCGACTTCATCTTCCTTTCGTCAGGGGTGCGACGCCGTTTCGTGCGCTCCATTTTTTTGATGTGTTCGCTTTCCGTGCGCAATTGTCAACCCGCGCACCTCGTCCAAGTCCATAGTTGACTACCGCGGGCCAAATCAGGTGGATTCAATGTGATTGTGCCTAAATTGGCCCGCAGTAGTCAACTTCTGTCATGGCAACCTGACAACACTTTAATTTCAACACAGACGTGTTGGAAAGACATTGGATCAACGTTGAGCAGTTGTTGGACCAACGTTGGCCACGTGTTGATCAAACTGTTGGAAACACACAACGGTGATGGTCCAACGGTTGGGCAAGGCATTTATCGTCGTTCCAACGCTGGTCTACCACGGACACCGAGTTGGAAACTTGATGGATTTTTTCCACATTTTTTCTGTTGTTTCCCCGACGCTTGTAATTCAAACTCCACCTTTGAGTGATGGAAATGATAGTAAGACTTCCACATTTTATTACTCTCTCTCTCTCTCTCTCTCTCTCTCTCTCTCTCTCTCTCTCTCTCTCTCTCTCGCTCTCGCTCTGTGTGTGTGTGTGTGTGTGTGTGTGTGTGTGTGTGTGCGTAAAAAGGTATTTGTTGCGAAAATATAAAAATAATTAACATTCCGTGGTGCCTAAAATACGTGTGTTTTAAATGATGTTTGTCGTATAGCGTGAAAATGGCTCCCAGGCCGAAGTACAAGGATCTAAGCCGATCCGCCAAGCATCGTGAGAAAAAAACAGGCGTGAAAAAGACATCAAAGTTGGACTTGAAGATAGCAAAGCGGAGACACAGACGAAGCGGGAACGAGAAATCAAAGAGACGATTAGAGAACGAGGTCCACAGGGTGCATTGGTTACCGTGCTATAAAGAATGAAGGACAGAAAGAGATCGAAAGGACGGGAGGAATCACCCCTTCCGACTCCTAAGTCAAAAAAGGGTCATGCAAGGCGTGAGAGTCAGCCACCAAAAGCGCCAAAGAAAAATTCTTCCACAAATCAAGGACTTGCAAGTGTTGACAACGAAGGAAAACAGCGAAAGAAGAAGAGAAGCATATTTAAAGTTCACAAAAACATCGAAACAATTGATTTGAGGGGGCCGGATGTTGTTGAAAGCAGCACACGAGCAGAAGCGAACCTGTCGCAGCGCTCCATGGAGGACGCATCTCATTATGAAAACGAGGAAAATGCGAGAACAGACGACGAGGGCGGTGATAGTGAATGAGACAATAGAAAATTCAAAAAAATAAGACGAGAGTGACGCACAACAGGAAAGCGATAGTGTAAGCAGTGACGCGAACGATGATGAAGAAGAGGAAACTTCACACTATAGCAATGACGAGGACAGTCAGAAGTCACGGAGTAACCTGAAGAGAAAACGTGAAAGTGAAGGAACACATGGACGAGGGGTGGGAGAAAAAGTTGAGACGAACAAGCAGTTGGTGCGCAAGGAGTCGTCGTCGCAACAACGTAAGTGCATTATTAAAAGTAGTCATTTACAACCTCAGACCTCATATATGTCCTCCTTATAATAATGCACAAAAAGAAGTTAAGAAATATTACAAACATTTAACGAAATGGTGTGTTGATGTGGCATGTACGTTGTTTGATGTTTTTTTATGTCTTTCCGTTGTTTCATACCAGAGGGCGACATTGTCGAGGAACCGTCAAACATACAGAGAAAAAGATAATACCACGAGCAGACTGACGACATAGGCAATATACATTTTCCTAAGAAAGCAAAGGATAGATTATTTCGTTCAATCGCAAAGGCGTATGCATTCACTGCGGCGAAGGACGCAACAATATAACCCTCAGAGAACGACTTTTTTGCATCTCTGCAATCAGCAACAAATATGTTTAACTTAGGAAAAAATGTGAAGGAGGGATTTAGTATGTATATGGATAATATAGGAGTGCGGTTAGTGTTGGTGGAATGCAACAGAGTCATGACAACGGTGAGAGGAACATGGCAGTTGAAACACTTGTTTTGGGCAGAGAAGGGGCTACCATTCCTGCGATGTGCAGAAATGGACCACCAACAGGAAGTGCACAAGAACTTGCGGGCAGAGATGCAGACAAATAAATCATGAAGACAGCTGGGCAATGATCCATGGGATGCAAAACCATTCAAGACAGCGGTAGAAAAAGTTTTTCAGATGGGACGGGATGATGGAGGGGTCGGGGTGATCTTGCAACAACTGGCATTTGCAGAACTTGTTGTGCGGTCTGAAATTGAACAGACTAAGAAGATAAGTAAAGCATCAGAGCACATTAAGAAATTAGCAGCAATTAAGCAGAATATTGTGACGTCGGTGCGTAATCGCGACACTGTAATGAGTTTTTCAATATTCAAGCTTGACCGCACAACATCGGTTGCAGAAAAGACTGTGACATTCTTCAATGCATGAACAACCGACAAACAAAGCAATACGGCTCGTGTCACAAATTTCACTGAAGATGATTATGAGTTTGAAGTTCTTGCAAAACCACGTGGCAATGAATCAGGGAGAGAACGAGAGGGAGAAACTTTAAGAGAAAGACTCTAATACTGGGTTTGTGATGACATGTGCGATGCAGCGGTGCACTGTAGATGAAGACCTGCGAGGCCACGTGACGCTCAGATGTTAACAATCGTATAACAAACAACTGAAATTTAAAGACTAACCTCAGGTTTCGCAAACAACAAGGGTGACACTTTGGCGACAACAACAATATTATATCGCAATGGAGGAATGTAAACCGTCACTCTCAATGACATTGTTTTACTTTCACGACCGCGGACTGTGCCGAAGACTGATTTTGCAACCTTAGGGCTGCTCAAACTTTTAGTAGGCCATTTTTGTTGCATGTATCAGGAGATTAATATTATTTATGTGGCATGTATGATCATGATACTTTACAAATGCAAAGAGAGAGAGAGAGAGAGAGAGAGAGAGAGAGAGAGAGAGAGAGAGAGAGAGAGAGGGAAACGATTCAAAGTTTCGCTTGCAAGTTCCAATGAATTTTCTGTGTTTATGTATCAGAAGACTAATTTTGACAATTATGATCGACCGTCATTTTCATGTTGTATCGCCTTACTCCATCTTATGGTTTGTGCGGAATAATATGATCGTCCGCCATTTTCATGTCGTATCTACATGTCAATAATAACACTCTTCCACTCTCTTTTGCTCGTTTCTTCCAGTGGTTGTATGCAAGTGTTATTGACAACTACCTTTTCACAGGTGATGGACAAAGAATGTTGTCAATAGTGGTCCTTTCCAATCTTAGCTTATTGTGTCGATATCGGTTTGGTTGTCAATTTTCTTGTTTTATTTAAATAAACTTAATCTTAAAGACAAAATCACATAGATCTGGTGCCACATGCATCATATGGGGGATGAATGTATATGAAGTGGTTCACTAGTGTGAGCCACGACAAATACACAACGATGAAAAGAACAGAAAAATGACCCATGGTAGTGATCCAATGACGAGAGTCAATTTCTGGTAGTGGGATGCAAGACAAAATGCACATATCTTGTGGTTTGTGCAAAATAATAAAATCGTCCGTCATTTTTATGTTGTATCTATATGTTAATAATAACACTCATCCACCTTCTTTTACTCGTTTTTTCCAGTGGTTGTATGCAAGTGTTATTGACAACTACCTTTTCACGGGTGATGGACAAAAAAAGTGGTCAATAGTGGTCCTTTCCAATCTTAGCTTATTGTGTTGATATCGGTCTGACTGTCAATTTTCGTATGTTTATTTTAATAAACTAATTTTTAAAGACAAAATCACCATAGATCTGGTGCCACATGTATCATATGTGCAAAACATGTATATGAAGTGGTTCACTAGTGTGAGCCACAACAAACATACGACGGTGAGAAGAACAGAAAAATGACCCATAGTAGTGAACCAATGACGAAAGTCAATTTCTAGTAGTGGGATGCAGGACAAAATGCACATATCCACACTGCATATATGTATATCTATTGTAGTATCTGCATAAAATGGAACAGAAATACGGCTATAAACACTACATGGGCAACATCAAGAATTATCGTAATTCACCACAATGCGTCGTGAGGCAGTGTTTGGGTCACCGCGGGGGTCGACCTCCCATCACGACTTCAACATGTCGTGCGATGTCCAACAGTTGATCTACAAACTTGAAATTTCAACATGTTGCCAACATAGGGTTCAACACTGGCCCACATACCATCTCATGTGTAACATAAGCGAAAATTATTATTTTCCTTCACTTTTTGTGTACCATGTAACTTGTCCCTCGGTGAAAAGAAAATATACACACTATCAACAGTTGGTTGCATGCTTTGACATACGGTAAACTTTTGAAAAAAAATACCATATTTTTTCTGTTGTTTTACTCATTTGAGCACTTGAGAGAGGACATGGACCACCTTCTGGTGGAACGACCTCAATTTGTGAAGTTGTGCGACCAATATTTTATATTACTTGACTTTCTTGAGTGAGTCACTTTCAACTTCACTCAAGTTCTCTTTACACCTATGCGATCTCACACTTTGTTCGACCTTCCTTTGAATGTTCAGGGAAAAGGTAGAGTAGGGTGTGTGAACATCAATGCATGTGGGAAACGTGAGTTGATTTGGATGAGATGTGAATGTATTCTATTTGGGATTTTTTTTTTTTTTTTTTGTGGGCAGACAAAAGGAGGCATGAAAAAAGTGACTTTAGTCATGCCTACTATAAATTATGAGAATGATTATCCTCTCTCCACTCCTTTGTCTGCCAGCATGCCAAAAAGAGTTGTGTTTTGGAAATAATGAGAAATCGGTGGGTGTCAGGAAAAAAAAAAACAAAAAAAAACACATGTGGATAAAAAGAGAAAAGTTAGAAACGAATCTAGTATTTTCCCAAGGAATATCCCATTCTATCCCGAATGACTCACTCGCCGTTGCCCGTCAAAAATAGTATCGACTTAAAGTTTACCTCTTTTTTATCTTATCTTATTTTCGTCTAAGTCAACCCCTCACAAAGAGAGTAAAGGAGGGGACAATTTCACTAAGGAAACAATACTTCTTCTCTCTAGGAAGCATATGGGGCATACTAGGGGGATATCTTACTGTATCGCAATGGAGCCAACCCGACTTCTGGATCGACTTTAGGAGTCGATCTTGTTATTGACCCAGAGTGGACCGTACTAGGGGGGATATCTTACTGTATCGCGGTGGAGCCAACCCGACTTCTGAAATCTGACCTACATGCTCGTGCGAGGAGGAGGGATATCCCAGACGACTTCCTACAGGGTAGGGAGTTCAATAATCAAGAGTGGACATCGTTTCTTCATATTTTTAAGCGGAAGGGAGACTGAATTAGTACCATTTTCGGGTGGTCGTTCAAGGAGCCACCAACGTATGGGGAACTGCGCCAAAACAAACCAAGTTCGTGTATCTACTATAATCGAATGAAGTGCATGTAGGCACTACCCGCGATAATGGGTCAGGCCACAAGAACCAATGACCCTGGGGAAAAGGAAAATTAGAAGAACTCGAAAGTACAAAAATGTGCTAACTTGAACAAAAGTCATCGGCGACTCGCGAAAATGGTGGTCAGTCAAAGCAAAGTAGAAGTACATCGATTCTAAGTTCTAATATAGGGTCATTTTTGTTTGACTTTTTTTTCTTTTTACGTCTGCAACTCTTGTTATGATTGTTTTATTTTCGAGCAAGAAAGCCAATGCGGAGCATGTAGTAGAGGCAGGGAGATATAAAATAAGATTGGACCAAGTCGGACGTATGGTTTTTAACCGATTAAGGTATTCTCGCAAGGGAGAGAGTTAAAAATGGGTCACTGTTCGGTTAGAAATCCATCGAGGACCTATCGTTTAATAACCTCGATGGTAGCACCGATTCTCGAGGTTAGCTTTAGTCTGGTTCGGCAACCACGGTGGTATGACCTTCATGTTGTCTATGGTTTCAAGAACGACGAGCTACGGTCTCATTATGAACTTGAAATTCGGTGGATTTACCTCAGACTTATTTTACACTACGATGCTCGTATGGGTCCGTTAGAGAGTATCGACTTCTTCAAGCGGGTTCACTCGTATCGCTTTAAACAAGTAGAGAGACAGGTGTGTCAAAGGATGATGTATCGGGATGAAGTTCGGGATCTTCGACGTCTTATCAAAGCTTAACGTGATTTGTTTTATGGATAGATGACCGACAGTCGACGGGATTTTACCCATGCAAGGTATTTGTTAGTGTACGATGCTTCTGATGAGCCGCTGATCCGACGAGCGGAGCAACTTCTATTAGTTCGAGTTAGCACGTCAACTCAATGAGTATGATTCATTGAATTTCTTTATTAGGTGCATTACTTGAAGTATTTCACATTTATGAAGAATTTTGTGTGGTGCCGAAAACCAATCAAGAGGTGACGTGAAAATCTGGGCGTCAGCTGAAAAAACAAAAAAGGTCGGGGGGGACTGAACGCTTTCGAGAGCATCGACTCCCGCCTTTTCTCACGAAAGGCGAGAGCCCTTCCAACCATGTCACACAGGAGCAAAAACAACAAAACAGAGTCAACTTAGGAATGACTTCAAATAACCCCACGAACCGCCGAGACGGTCGTGGTCGCGTCGTCCCTTCGCCGCTCTAGCGGGGTGCACCAATTGTACTTCCCACGGTCCCCTACAACGGGATAGGTTCCCGCGGGGCACAACTTGCCTTCCCTAAGGGGTTGTCACCACCCTTAGGGGCGTATCCCTACCGAGCTACTGACCCACATGCGAAAGTTTTTAAATGCAATTGCAGAGGTAGGTCAGCCGAGGACGTTTGCTCATTCGTTGTAGTATAGATACGCTTGGTTAATGCCAAGTGGACCCGAGCGTTGTCCATTCCCTAAGACGTTGATCTCCTAAGTACGAAGAGGACGCCGATCAACTAGGACGGTCTCAACCAAGCGTGAAATCCAAATTAATCTTAGTCCATTTAAACGCTCGTCAAAAAGAAGTTATAACAACCGCACAAAATTACATTAAAAAGAATCAACTGTAGTTGATAGGAATGTATATGCAATCTTGAACGATACTTGAAAGAACTCGAATCATCATACGGTACATCCTATAACACAAGTTCGAAATAAAACCCGACCACCTCAGCTCAAACTCGATAAAAAAAATCACACTGAACCGCCAACGAGGAGTTGACTCTGACAATAATTTCGATACAGTCGACAAAGTAATCGACAGCCTTAGTTTTGACTTGATGAGACGCGCTGCCAAAAGTATTCATTTCATCTACCGCCGACTTAAGATTGGGCACACACACCTGTCTTCACACGCTTCCAATCTTTCTTGGATGAGAAGCTGCTTTGCGAATGATTCTTGATCAGATGCATTGCTTGAAGTGTTGCATGTTTCTCCTTCTAGGAAGTGGTATGAGGTACTCCTCCTCCTCGTTCAAGCTCAAAGCTCGGATCTCAAAAGTCGGGTCGTCTCCACCGAATCGGTAGAGTACCCCCCGTAGAACGGTCCACTCTGGCTCGATAACAGGATCGGCTCCTAAAACAACACACCCCCACCCCAGATTCGTCCTAGAGAAAAAAACATGTTAACCACAAGTAGATTTCAATTGTTTTGGCTCTTCTTAAGTTCAGGGTAACTTAGACGAAGAAAGTCATAAGAGATAGAGAATGAGAATCATTTGGACCTATACTTTTTTGTTGGGGGGTGACTTAGACGAAGAGAAAATAAGATAGAGAAGAGTAAACTTGAGATACTTTTGGACAGGTATAGGTAGATGAGGTCATTCAGGATAGAAAGGGTCAATCATCGGAAAAAAACTAAGTTCGTTTGACCTTATCTGCTTTATTTTAATTGAATTCGTCTTATGACACTCACTGAATTAATCTTTTTTAAAACAACAAGTCATTTTGACAATGCAGATAGGTGAAAAGTAAAAGAAGACAATTTTTTTTTTTTTCTTCTCAAATAGGCATAATATATCTCCTCTGCATGCATCCTTCTACCTACTTGCACAGAACGCAAAGAAAACAAGTTCTAAAGAAACCAGTACAATCTTATACTCAAGTCAGACCTTTTCATTCACATGCATGACTCGCATAACTTTCCTCTACCTTTTATTTTAAACATTCAAAACGAACAGGGTCAAGCAACGTATGGGTTCACACAGGTGTGAAGGGAAGTTTGAGTCATTAAACTGACCTTGAGTGAAGTTTGGTTCGACTCACTCAAGAAAGCCGAGTAATACTCCAATCAAAATAAAAGATCACCGCCGTTTGAAGTCAATAGGTATGGCCCACAACTCCACAAGTTGTGATCATTCCACTAAGCGGCGGTCTGCCTCCTTCTCCAAATGCCCAAATGAGCAAGAGTCGGGTTCATTGAGAGAACTCCAGTGGGATAACCCTCCAGGAGGGTGCTCCCAAGAATAACTCTCACATGGTCCCAACGTTCTGGACAGTTCCAACGCAGTAACAACTGCACTTTACCTACCAAAGATACCCCCCAACCAACCACAAGTCCATGCCGCATCTAATCGCCACGTTCGTTCACAATAACCACACCAACATGACGGTCCCGATATCAAAATCAGTCTCACCTGTTCCCAAAAATGGTCCCAGATGGTCCCAATGCAGTCCCATAATATTGCCCGTAATACCAAATGGTCCAGAACTCAAAACCGCTCGCACTGTGCGCCGCAAAAAAAAAAAGGTGGCCCTGGCTGAAAACCGCATGTGTCGCGAGCCCGAATGACTACTTCCACGTGCACTCACTCCACACTCTCTTCATGTCGCCAGTCCACACACCACTGCCACACAGACCCAATCGTGCACCAGCGCCAGCCCAACCTCCAGGCCATATTGGAATTCGCCATAGCCGTTGCGGACCGCAAAAAAACAACAGAGGACCACTGTTCGCCGCTCCGTCAAAGCCGGTACCACGGCTGTCGTGCAGCACCCCCACCTGATCACACCTCCAATGACTGATTCATCGTGCCGCAAAACTCTGGCACACTGCCCCTCTGAAAAAGAGTCGTCGATGTGCCGCCAACCAGATAACACTTCCCTACGCAAAAACATATTGCTGCCGCCGCCAATTTCGGCAGCATGATCCCACCGGATACACTGCCGTTGTAGCGTCGCTGATCGAGCAACACCTCCCCACACTCACATTAAAAAAAACATTGGCGCCGCGCGGCAAATCCGACAGCACCTTCCCTTATTAAGGTCGTGATGCCGCGGCGGCACTCCGACTGCACAACCCCTCTAAAATAGGTGTCGCTTGCCGCACCGTCCGGACCCTGATGCAGCCCGTCGGCCATAACACTAGCACAGGGGTGGGGCAGTGAGCCTCCAGCGCTTGGTTGTGGCTGCACTAGCCTGTCCTCCTCACCCCTCATCGTGCAGACCTCCAACTCTCCACCAGCAACACCTCCTTTCATTTTGCAGACCACCACTCCCTCTTCCAGCCGTACCTCCACCGGCAGCACCACCCCTCACAATGTCATGGAGCTCATCTGCACTTGAAGTGCACGTGAGCCGCATCACTGCCTCAACAACTGTGAGGCAAGTGTGGGTGCTGCTGGCTTTTATAACCCGTAAAAGACTATGGGTAGCAGCTTTGCCCACAGTCAAAATTCGAAACTGGCCTAGGCCCTTGATCTGAGGTCACTATCAAGGGCCACAAACGTTGATGTTCCCCTAGGGGAACCAGAACCTTTCATTCCCAGAAGCATCTGGCCTTCCGTGCAGGTCACATACTCCAGGGAACGGCTGTACCCAACCAAACTACAGTGTGTTAAAAAACGAATAGGCGTAGTCACACCCACAAATACACACACGCACCTAGTCACTACCGCGACCACATGCATGCCCATTTTTTCTTCCTTTTTTTTTCTTTTTTTTTCTTTTTTTTTTCTCTTTTTGTTTTTTTTTTACCCCCCTCGTTTTCATGTGAGGGGCAACCCGCCGTTCGAAATGAACGGCCGCCCCTCCAAATCATTTCACAAAGTCGAACGAAAGTCAAGCTCAACAGGTTTTTTTTTCCCTGCAACTCGCGCCCGAACCCGGCTGCCAATAGTGTCAGGTTCGGGCCCGTCGTTGAAAGTTGCAACCTATTTTCAAACGAACGGATGCAGTCAGTTCACAATGACGAACAAGAGTCAGTCTCAATGAGGGTCTTCTGCTTCTCTCATGTGCGTTTGTACCCAGGTGCCAACGGTGCCAGGTTCAGACGCACCAAGAACTTGCTGCCTGTTTCAAAACGAACGGGCGCAAGTAGGTGGTATAGGAAAACGAGGGGGAGGGGGGGAAACAAAGAAAAAAAAACTAAAGAAAAAATAAAATAAAAAAAATAAACGGAAAAGGCCTAAGCCCCCTAAAACCAACGGGCGTCGCGACGCCCGTTGCCTCTTTTCTAAGGGACTACAACTTGAAGCCCATGTAGCTATCATTGCGCCAACAATCAGAGGTCCAACTAATAAAGAGAATTGGATGAAACACTTTAATTTGAATGTGTTTTAACCACAAATGCAGAAAAGCAGTTCAATCTCGCATTTGTGCACATTTTCACAAATGCGTTCAAATTCAGGCCTTCAATCCAATCCACTTCGCTAGTGGGACCTCGCCCCAATTGTCCGTTCGTCAAAATGAACGACTGCTTAGTCGAGAGCAAAATCTAAAAATAAATCTTAAACAAAATCTAGAAAAAAAAAAAAATGCAAAAACTTGAAACGCTGCTGACGTCCTAAAAACAAACGTTTTCTCCTTTTCAGGGACAAAAAGTCCCTGCCACATTTCTATGCGCCACATGGCGCGTCTCTTTAGTTAAGGGTTATTTTTTCTGTTTTTTTTTTTTGCCTCGTTGGCATATGCCAACGGTCATGTCTCGTACGAACTGTTGAAATACAGACCCGAGCTCGAATCCCTACTGGGATTGGACCATTTATCGATTTATACGTGTCATCCTTGCACATGGACCATCTCAGCCCGGCGCGACTGATCTCTGTCGCACGATCTCGTGGATCGCACAACCGAAATCGACCGCGTCGGAATCCTCCTTCGCAATGGCGAGCTCCAAAAGGAGTCAGACCAGTAGGATCTGTCAACTTCGATCCCTAAATCTACAAGGTGGAAGTTCGATGTGATACCTACTGGGCTAGCTCCTACTTGAGATATAGCAAGAACAACCCTTCTATATGAAGGGCTCTTCCCCAATAGACTGCCTACCTATGGTTAGGCAGGCTTTGCCTGCTTGCCCCCTCTTCATTAGCCAGCTACCTATCGACAACCTGAGCGGCCACCTAACCAGGCAGGCCGCGCCGCCGCCCTCTCGGCTTTTGGCGCGAATTCAAATCCCGCAGCCCAAGAAAAAAATAAAAAAATAAAAAATTTTAGGCTTCCTATTCCTCCCTCGCCGCGGCCCCATTCCCGGCGCGTCCCTCTTTTTAGCCTACTTAGGCCCTGAATCACGTGGCTGCTTGCTAGGATAAGTTTAATTTTAGCATTTCCACATCGGCGCCTCTCTGCTCGCCTGAAACTGCCAACCACCGCCATTACTTTAAGACGACGCAAACGTCCGAACCAAAGTTCAGAGAAGTTTCAGTCTCTCGGTCATAGGTTAGTCTGAATGAACTTCTAGCAACGTCGGTCTCATAAAGTCCTTCAATTCAACGAAAAAGTCGGGCAGTGTCTAGCGTTTAAAATCCCCGGCAAATACCCTTGTCAAGGTATTTGCCCCTACAACGCGACCTGAATGTGTCCACTTGCGCTGTCCCGTAGTGGAAGTGAAGTCACCTCGGGCTCGGGGCGGTGACTTGAAAATGCCTGATTTACTGGGCGGCCCTACACTCTCACTACGACTGCGACCTGAATGCGTCCACTTGCGCCGTCTTGTAGTGGAAGTGAAGTCACCTTGGGGCAGTGACTTGCAAATCCGCCTGTGTTTACCTGGGGGGCCCCTACACTCTCACTACAATTTTTCGGTGCAGGTCGAAATGGTGGCAACACCAATCTGGGGCAAGGTTCGAAATGGTGGCAACACCAATCTGGGGCAAGGTCCCACTTGCGCAAATTAGGAGATTTCGGCCGTTGATCTTTGCTATCTACGGTCAGTATCTCTTAATTCGTGCAAGTGGGACCTAGCCCCTGGTCGGGAGGGCGATCAGTGGAGTGGAGATTAGCGAATTTGTAGGTGGTTGCAGAGAGTGATCAGTCGAGATTAGCCAATTTGTAGGGTTGTGGTGAAAAATCCGGAGCCTTACTATAGTGTAGTGGTGTCTAAGGAGGCCCATACCAATAGCAAAAATGATGGAGCTCACCCTTTGTTTTTTTTGTTTTTTTTAGTGAAACAGCCCGGCCGGTTGCTAGGGGTGCTGATGAGTGCAGACACCGCTAGCACCCTTGGGGGAGGCTCCATCTATTGGTGGGGAGCTGCACCTGCTGGAAATCGGGTCCAGCGTCCCAATTTACAATATAGGAAGTGAGGATATCATAGTTTGTCATCTATTGTGTCTTGTACTGTACTGCACTTGTGGATGTCTTCCCTGACGATGTGAAGTATGTCATCTGTTGTTTCCCTTGGGCTGTGAGCTTTCTTCATTTTTGGTCCTGGTCACTGTTATCCCATGGAGCTGATGATGGAGCTCACCCTACATCAGTTGATACACACAATGAACTGTTGAAGCGGTGGTCCCGGGAATCACATAAAGGACAAAAAACGGGGTGCAGGCATCCTGGCAATAGCAAAACTGGTGGAGCTACCCAAGAGCCTAGTTCAGCAGGTACAACCATGAACTGTTGAAATAAAGACCTGTGTTCAAATCAATCAAGATGATAGAACTTGATAAGTAAAACCAACTACTAATGAATTGCCTGGGCCCGGTCAGCTCAATGATGACATCTCTTTTTTTTTTTTTTTTTTTTTGCATTTCAATGATGATATCTCAAGGTCGTCGTCCTATTTTTTAAAATAAAAAAATAAAAAAAATAATGGTGGAGCTGACGATACCCCCACAACACACCACAAATCGGGTGCGGCCCTAAGGAAAGGACAATTTGGGGTGATGGTTCTCGTGCTATACGTGACCGTTCGATGAACTCGTGGTTGGAATATCTAACGGATAAGGTTAGTTTTTTAGTTATTGGGCCTCGCCGCACTACTCACCAAATGCACAAAAGACAAAAATGATGGTGGTGGTGCATCTTTCCATGTTGTAGGGGAAGATTCATTCCCATTTTGTAGCTTAGGTGAACAGAGTGCGGGGAGGGCCATTAGGTGAAGCATCGAACAAGCGAGGATTGAAGGGGTGAGGTCGTTCCTCTGTCTGTCTGGGTCCCTTCCGTCGCGCCCATCGCCTCCCCCTCCCATCTCCCATCTCCCATCTCCCATCTTTCCCCACTCGCCTACCCCCCCCGCGAGCTTTCTCTCTCGGGTCCCCTCCTCCCCTTGTGCTTCACGGCCATCCGCACAAGGATTCGTTCCTTGGACCTCATCCTTACCGCAGATATCTAGGGCCATCGACGGTCCCCAGTTGTAGGCAATCTGTGGCCACCACTTGGAAATTTTGTCCTGTAGTGTCAGTCCTCCATCCATCCGTTCCGGTCCTAATACGCTCAGGGGGAGCTGTGTAGATGTTTGGCGCGGCCGTGCACAGGAGACGAGGAGGAGGAGGAGGAGAAAGGGGATAGTCGAGACAACAGCAGGCCAGTAGCGGCAGCCATAGCCAGGAAACATTTTCTGACCTTTCTCTCCCTCCCTATCGACCTCTCTCCCTTCCTATTCATCTCTCTCTCTCTCTCTCTCTCTCTCTCTCTCTCTCTCTGCTGTGTGTGTGCTCTCTTCTCGTCCGCATGCAAGTCTGTTGCTCGACCTGCTCCTCCTCCTCCTCTCCCAGTCCTTTGCACCGCGCGCTTGGCGCGCTTCACGACGTCTGACAATTACCGGAGGGAGGAGGAGGGGGCGTCGGGACGACGCCGCCATACAGCGACGTAGAGTCTGAGATACCGACGGAGGAGGACGTGGACTGTTCCTTCTCTGCTTTCATCTCCTTCTCTCCTCCGTTCCCATCCCTCTCTCTCACTCTCTCTCTCTCCTCTAAGCTTGGCCTTACTCCCTCTCTCTCTCTCTTCTTCTTCTTCTTCTTAGCGTCTCCCTCATCTGCACCGACCGGTCGTACGGGCGCCCAAGAACCTGACGGCGTCCTTCATCTCCCGACTTTCGTCCGCTTTCGCCGTCCCTACCGGTCCGTCTTCCACCTCAAGACACACACACACACACACACACACACACACACACACACACACACACACACACACACACACAGAGAGAGAGAGAGAGAGAGAGAGAGAGAGAGNAGAGAGAGAGAGAGAGAGAGAGAGAGAGAGAGAGAGAGAGAGAGAGAGAGAGAGAGAGAGAGAGAGAGAGAGATTTGGGAAGGATGGCGTCCGTACAGCTAGTCGCGGCGGCGTCGGTGGCGCCCGTGGTTTCTTGCGGAAGATCGCCTTCTTCGTCGGTATCTCAGGCCTCGACATCGCCGTCTTCTTCTTCCTCGCCTGCTACGTCGGTATCCCAACTTGGGCTTGTCTCCAATGGCCCCCGTTGCTGCCATGGCTTTGGGAGAGCCATGGCGCGCAGCTCGTGCTCCAAGACCATGTCTCGAACTTCTTCGGTCTCCTTCTCTTCCTCTCTCTCCGGAAATTTCCATATCCCCGGACTCTCTGCTAGAAGAGTGTCCATTTCGGACGCCACGTCAGCATCTGACGTCAGAGGAGTTGTCAGAGCACAGGGAGATACCAAGGAGCTCAAAACGGAAGGTATGATTCTTACACATGCACGCATTTTTTAAGTGTATAATATGGTACATAGTATACAAGATAGACGCATTTTCCAAGTGTATAATATGGTGTATAGTATACAAGAAAATAATAGTATTCTAATATTAAATCATGTAGATAATGTTAATAACTAATAATAAGTAAGTGTATAATATTGTATAGTATTGGATGATAAATATATGTATATATATAGTCAAACAGAGCTGCCCGGTAAACCGTACGGAGGCAGAGAGGGAGAAGGGAAAAGGTAGAAGAGGACAACAAACGAGGGGGGGGGCTGTGAGAAACTGTTTCGTCGGAGTTTCACCGACTCGTTAGGAGGCTGAACATAGTAATAGAAAATAGTGATAAATCATATAATAATAATATGGTAATATAATATATAATATTGTATAATATGATGTAGTTTTCAATGTTATATATGTATGTGTAAATATATACGAATAATATATTAAAAAAAATAAATAAATGATATAATGAAATAAAATAAAATGAATAATTCATGTGGGAGTCTGACGAAAAAGGCCGTCACACAGCGTTGCTTTATTATAAGCATAATAATTATTTATAATAATAATAATTATTTATAATAATAATAATTATTATTTATGATAATAATATACATGTGATGATGTGACTGTTCCGTTTATTATACAATCTAATTTATGGTCCGTTTATTGACAACGTCACAACTTTCACGTTCGTGTTTTTTTTTTTTTTTTTTTTTTTTGTTGGTCTGAAGGGAAATTTTATACAATACGTATCGTTCTTATCTGTCATGTCACATGTGTACTTTTTTTCGAACATTATATATTTGTATATCTATCGATATATAATTTTATTATATGTGTTTATATTGTGACGATATATAGGGTTCAGCCTTCTGATGAGTCGGTGAAACTTCACGACACAGTCGGTCACAGCCCCCGGTTTCTTGTCCTTTTCGCCTTCTCTGCCGTCGGTTCACCGGGCAGTTCATAACTGATATCTGGTTTCCTCCTCCTTTCCTTTACCTCTTTTTTGCCTTTTGGTTGCGTACAAGTGGGTCCTTGTGACACACTGGGATGGGGCCAGCCAGCGCTCAACCTGTCATCTACGTGGCTGGCCTTGTACGTAAGATGTGATGAACAGGTGGGCCTTTCCTTCCTTCCTTCCTTTTCCTTTCCTTGTTTTGCTTTTTTTTCCTTCGCGCTCTGATTCACAGTGTGACAATATCGTTTGTTGTCTTCTTCTCTCTCTGCCTACGGTTTACCGGGCAGTTCTGTTTGTGACGATATATAGATATATTTGTGACGATATATATATATATGTCACAGCCCCTCGTTTGTTGTCCTCTTCTGTCTCTCTGCCTACGGTTTCCCGGGCAGTTCTGTTTGTGACGGTATATATATATACGATATATATATATTTGTGACAATATATCGTCACAAATAGAACTGCCCGGTAGACCGTAGGCAGAGAGAGAGAAGAGGACAACAAACGAGGGGCTGTGACAAACTGTTTCGTCGGAGTTTCACCGACTCATCAGGAGGCTGAACCCTCACACCCCATCACAAGCCAGCAAAACATCCACGAAACAAAGAAAGGTGTGACAATATATATATATATATCGTCGAACTTTGTGACAATATATATCGTCAAACAGAATATATATACCTTGGCTGTGGAATTCATCATCTATGACGTCACCATAATCAATCTATTGTCTATTGCGGCCCCCGCCGTCTGTGCCGAAGGGTGTCCATCATTTCCTCATAGTACACACCCCTATCACCCAGATATTCGTTGTCCCTTTGGTGCGCAAGGACGCTATCAGGACTGCATGATGCCGCACTGTGATGAACGTCCTGCTGTTCTTTTTTTTGACACATGTGGACAACATCATGATGTCCTCTGTCAGGACTGTTTTGATGGCATGATGGGATGGTTCGTGCTAGCCGTCCTGCTGAATGCTGTGCTGGCGCAACTCTCCTTGGGTATCCTTGTGAACATCCACGTCATCCTCCTCAACGTGCCTTTTATCTGCTTGGGTTGGGGGGGGCCTCCTCTCCTCTTCCTGATTGGCCAGTAGAATCAATCTGGTCAGGAGCAACACTACTTGTAGGACAGATAAATCTTTTTTTTTTTTTTTTTTTTTTCATGCTTGCGCACGGGCCATGCTAATCTTCCCTGTATCGTTCCAATTTTTTTTATTATTATTTTTCAATATCGTTCCAATTTTAACGGATGCCCCGAAGGACTAAATCTTTTTTCGACACTACCATCAGATACGAAGTTGAAGAAAGACCAATTTATCACTACATCCTGTCACACAATAGTGTCTTAGTGTGTCTCTATTTATTGCTTTTTTTTTTTTGGGGGGGGGGGGGGGGGGGGGGGGGGGGGGGGGGGGCACAACCCTCCGTTCTTTTCTTGCGGAGCGACGTGTGCTGGGAACCCGGCCCATCGTCCCGTCTGAAAGTACACACCATTTTTTGCTTCGTTTTGTTTTTTGTTTATTAAATATTTACGACGTTTATAGTGTCACACAGGTAACAGCACTGTACTACTGTAGTACGGTGTTGTTACCTGTGTGACAGTATTACAATTACGTTGACGTACCTGTGTGACACTATAGAAGTAAATATACACCAGGTAACAACTTTTTTAATAAATTGTGTGACAATATTAAAATCACGTTTGACTTACCAAATTGTCGTACGACGACCAAATATCAGAAATGAAAATCCTGTCACACAATTCTGTCGCACATCTGATATAAAATAAAACAAAAGAAAAGAAGATCTGTCACACATTTAACAACACTGTAGTACTGTATTGGGTGACATCCGTGACACTATTGTCGCACAGGAT
>BFEA01000135.1:105672-115877 GCA_003427395.1 Chara braunii
CCAGATGGAACTATGAGTTCCAACCCAACCCAGATGGAACTATGAGTTCCAACCCGATGACCAAAGTGACAGGGCCTCGCCACACCACTCTCGAAATGTGAAAAAGACGAAAATGTGGCCGGTGCATCTGGCCGTGTTCTAGCGGGAAGTTCATTCTCATTTTGCACATTTCGAGAGTCGTGTGGCGATGCCCATAGTGTGTGGTGACCACAGTGCGTGACACAAAGTTTTTGCCCGAAATCAGTACATTACTTTGTGACAGTATTGGGCCTGGCTCCACCACTCACCACCACATGCACAAAAGACAAAAAATATGGCGGTGTATCTTTCCATGTTCCAGCGGAAGATTCAGTTCTTTTTTTTTTTTTGACATTTGGTGAGCAGAGGAGCCAGGCCCATTGTGTGACACAAGTACTTTTGTCGACAAGAACTACTTCGCGCGTCAGAATATCGTCGCACAAGTTCCTGTGTGACACAAATACTTTTGTCGCCAAGTCTGTTACCCGCACTTGCTCAGACGAATAGTATTTTGTGAGACAGGGTGGCAGCAGTATTGGTTGGGTGTAATAAATGGCAGCGTTTTTTATTTTTTTTAATACCTCGCGGACTTTTTTTTTTTTTTTTTTCCCTTATCCGTGTCATCGTTGCGCAGGGGCCATGCGGAATCTTCTCTGTATCGTTCCAATTTTAACGGATGTGCCGAAGGACACGCGGGCTTTTTATCTTTGACACTGGACCCGCTAAAAAAAAAAAGAAATTGTTCCTTTAAAAACCAAAGGAGAGAAGAAAATAACAAATCCCGGTATTGTTCACACTACCGTCACGCACCGTTATCTCCCCCCTTTCCATCTCTCCAAAAAAGAAAAGAAAAAAAAAAGAAAAAAAAAATCGTGTCACCCAACTAATTGTACTAAGTCATCAAGTTTGCGGCGACGCCTTTTTTATTTTTTTGTTCCCTTTTCAATTTTTTTTTTCTACCCGATGTTTCGTGGGGTTTTGTATCGACTAAGCAGATGATGGCGGGATCCGACAAACGTACTTGGACGTCCCTCATGGACTAGATACATTCAAAGGTCCACATTTAGACCCCCTGGTCTTGGCTGGACATTCAAGGAAAAGTTTTTTTTTTGTTGATGTTATTTTCGCAAGCATGCTTCCATGCTACGGTCTTCTCCCGAACACACAACGCACGCTCATTTTGGCTGCACCTGACCGTAAAGCTAGTTTGTATACAGTCGTTATCAGGGTGCGTTGTGTTCGGGGGATGACCGTAGTGGTGGCATACGGATAATACACAGTCACACCTCGTCGGTGTAATTGTGTTTAGCTAAATAGTACGACCCCTCCCGCCCTGGCGGCGGCGCTTCCACCCCCMCCCCCMCCCCCCCCCAAAACGGAAATAAAACGTGTCGATTTTTTCTTTCTAAATCAATCGAAAATATCGCAAACTTCTTTTTGGGGGAAGAAAATAAATAAGAGAACTTTTTTTTTTGGTCAGTCATTGTTGTTGATGCGTTCATCCGATGCCGTCACGGTTTTATTTTATTTTTCCCAAGGATGCGAACTTATGACCATGTAAAAAAAAAACAAAAAAAAACAAAAAAACTTATGACCATGTGCGTAGAGCATTCAGCCACGTGGGCTGGATGAAAGTACGGCGAAATTTCAGGAATGGATAAGGACTATTAAGGAGGTATTTAAGTCGTTATCCAACCAGTCAAACGCATGCTGGGGAGACTGTTGAGGTGTTTTTTTTTTTTTTTTTTTTTTTTTTAATAAGGGCGATGGGCTTGAGCAAGTTGAGAAGTAAGAAGTTCAGGGGAAGAAAAAGAAAAAAGTAAGCAACGCAGCCTTTCAGCTATAAAGACATGGCACCTTGCCGTACCACTCTTCAAATGTGCAAGATGAGAATGGACTTTCCCCCTGAGCATGCACAGATACACCCGGTTTTTTTTTTTTGTTTGTTTGTCTTTTTCACATATGGAGAGTGGTGTGGCGAGGCCCTTGTTCACGAATTCACGATTTGTTTTTACTTTTTTTTTTTAATCAACATTCACGAATTTCAAAGACGTTGGCCAAAACTCACCCGAAAGAATAAGGGCATACTCACATGAGGGGACTTTTGCACTTGTTTCTGGACGTAATTGCGATCGGAAACATCCAAGCAGGCCCGTATTTAGGGTCAGATACATTTGAGATTGTGCTAGTGTGAATATATACATATGCTGTAAAGCATGTACACCACTTAGTAATCTTCGTCCATCATCACCACACAGAGCTGTCTTGCTTGTCTGGGCATAATTATGGTGAGGTGCATCCTCTCTGTAGCATGAACATAGACCAGGGAGGTCTGGGCCTTATGCTTTTTTCCCGTATTTTATTTTATAATTATAATTATTATTTGCAGCCCTAAGGCTGCGGTATAGTGGGCTTCGGCGTCTGTGTCAAGGTGTCGCATTTTTGGCGGTGGGCGACCAGGATGCAAAGTGGGTTCTTAGGGGGCAAAAAAAGTTGGGGGACCGGTCCTTGGCAAAATTGCGGACTACCTACATCTAGCTCTGGTAGAACCAGGACTTCTGGAAAAAGGGAGGACCGGTCCTCGCATGGAAGCGGACCCCGAAAAGAAAAGGGGGGGGCGTTGGACCGGTCCTCGGGTGGAAGTGGACCCCAAAAAGAAGTGAGGGCATGTGAACTGTAAAAGGGCCCTCAAGCCCAGGCGTTGAGGCCCGTCTTCTCAAAACAGGGAGGTCAGGCGCAATCTCAAGCCCAGGCGTTGAGGCCCGTCTTCTCAAAACAGGGAGGTCAGGCGCAATGAAACAAGCATTTTGCAAGAGGCAACTTTGGCGATTTTCTGTGCTCGGAGGAACCCGCAGAAAAAGCTGAAATTTTGAGAATCCATAGATGAGGTCGCGTTCTTTCCAGGAAAAATATTAGAACATTTTCAAAAAATCATTTAGGCTGCGAAATAATAGTCGCGCCGATTCGGCACATTTTCCATTTTTGCCACTCAGCCATGCGTGGGCCAACTGAAAAAGTACTCCAAATTCAGTGAGTTTTTGCGCTCAGAAGAATGCGTGAAAAAACCTGAAAATTGGAGTACTTGTAAATTTTGTTGTGATCTTTCCAGGAAAAACGTTAAACAAATTAAAAAAAAATCATTCCAGCTGTGAGATTGTGGCCGAAATTTGACCCATATTTCAATTTTGCCATTCAGTCTCTCTCTCTCTCTCTCTCTCTCTCTCTCTCTCTCTCTTGTGTGCGCTCTTAGTCCCATTGCTTTGGCTACCTTAGGGCTGCGTTCCCCGCATCCACGCGATAGTCAATTATTATTTTTTCCGTTTGTTCTTAGGTGCATCCTCTCCGTAGCATGAACATGTCTGGGCCTTTTTCCCGTTTTTTATTTTATAATTATTCCCGTTTTCTTTTGTTGCTGCCCGGTGGGCTCTACCGGGCGGTCCTTTTGCTCGAGTATAAAGGAGGCTGTATGGGACGCTCTGTGGAACCCTCTAAGGGCCCTCTATGGAACATGTGGGACTGTCTACGGGACCCTCTATCGGACATGGGGGGCCCCCCTAAGGGACATATTGGGACTCTTTACTAGACATATCTGGGACCCTGTATGGGACATACATGACCCTTTGTGAGACATGTGGGACCCTCGATGGGACCCTCTATAGGATCCTCTTTGGACTTCACGGGACCCTCTAAGGGAGCTGTATGGAAACCTCTACGTGGGACATTTTATGCGACCTGTATGGGACCCTTTGTGAGACATATGGGGGACCCTCTATGGGACCCTCTATAGGATCCTCTATGGACTCTATGGGACCCTCTAAGGGAGCTGTTGGAACCCTCTACGTGGAACCCTCTATGGGACCTGTATGGGACCCTTTTTGGGACCCTCAAGGGACCCTCAAGGGACCTGGTTTAGGTGTGCGTGATCCCTGAAGTTTTGACTGTAAAGCGGGTGGGGAATTCGTTGAATGGAGGGGAGCCAGATACATTGAATGTAAGCGTGGGGCTCTCGCTCATGCCACTCTCATCAAATGTGAAAAAGACAAAAAGAGTGGCGAGTGTACCTTTCCACCTTCTCATGCACAATTCACAGACGTAGTAAAGTATGCACGTGCACACCTGACGTGCGCGTGCGCATGTACATGCACACATGGAGTGTGCACGTTCACACCTGACGCGAGTGTGAACATGCACATGCACATGTGATGCACGTGATGCTTGTGCACATGCACATGCACGCATGCACGTGGGACGCATGGCGTGCGTGAACGTGCACATCCACATGCAGACGTGACGTTTACACATGCACATCTGACGTGTGCACATGCACATGGAACATACACATGCACACGTGACGTGCATGCATGCACATGTGGCTCACATGCTGTGTGCACAAGCACATGCACACGTGATGGCACATGCACACGTGACGTGTGTGGACATGCACACCTTATGTGAGTGTGCACATGCACACATCCAGGACGTGAGCATGGACATACACGTTCGGCACGTGAGCATGCACTTGCAAACGTGCAGCATGTGAGCATGCACATTCACATGTCCATCTCATGAACCCGTTCTGCTCTTGCGCATGCACACGTTCAGCTCATCAACGTGTTTTTTGCCCCTACGCATGTTCAGCACATGCACACACCTGTGCACGTGTGATATTTTATGAGAGATTAGATGGACCACTAACTTGCTAATGCTGCATCATGCTCCAATTGATAGCACAGGAAAATCCATGTAACCAGATACTTGACTTCTATGCACGTATCTTTAGGATGAATATGCCGTGCATGCTGTTCTGGCCGTGCACGTTATGCCGGGAAAGTCGGTAATTGTCGCAGTAATGAATGGCCTAAGGACTCCCGCACATCAGGCAGTGTTTAAGATTATATTTCGAAGCTAAAAATGTGTATATTGAATTCTTTTTTTTCCTCCTCCCTTCTTCCGGTCTTTGTGTTTTTTCTTTTAATTTTAACTGAGCCATTTTGTTTTCTCTCAATTCCACCTTTCACTACCTACCTACCGCTACTCCTAAGTCTTTACAGGGGACCCCTGCAAGCATACCTTTCACAATTAAGGGGATGCATGTTGCCCCCTGCCCTAATCGAAGGTGGTCAGGGAGTAGGGTGGGGTTGCCTGTGGGGGGGCGCGGCTAACTCAAAGACCGAGCATTTTGCCCTAATCGAAAGGGGTATTGAGAACTTTGCTGACATTTTGATGACAATGCATACCATGTACGTGCGATCACTATGGCTGTATCTAACCCGATTTTCAGACCAGATACATGCTTGCCTGGTTCCAAATATGCATGCTTGCCTTGTTTCAAATACGCGTGCTTGCCTGGTTTATCGGGTTGTGAGGCTGAACATGTCTGTCTAACCAGTCATGCACTGCCGATGTAACGGACTGCAACAGAGGTCAGATTCATTCACTGCATTTCCACAGTATGGATGGCTGTGTGGTTCTCGGGTTCTCTTATAACCCGTTTCACCAACTTTCTCACCAGACCACTCAGACTCAGGCGCCACCAGCCCTCTCCCAGACCTCTACCAGCCCTCTACTGGCCTTCTACCAGAACGTTAACTGACCAACTATTGAGAGGGTGATATAGAAATGGCCAGCAGCTGATCATGTCCTCTGAAAAGTGAAGCTGCACTTGGCTTCCATTAGGCCTCTAACAGACGACTTCGAGACCTCTACCAGACATCTTTTAGACCTCTCCCACACCTTTTCTAGACCTCTCCCAGACCTCTCTACCAGAATCCTGCCGGCCCTGTCTGCAGCCTCCAGAAGTTTGGGTTAGGGATTTTGAGGTATTGGAGTAGTAACTGGTGGTTTGAACCACCACCACCACCAGACGGCTTCTAGACCTCTACCAGACATCTTCTAGACCACTCCTAGACCCTTACCAGACCTCTACCAGACTTCTGCCAGACTTCTGCCAGACTTCTACCAGCCCTGTTTGCAGCCTCCAGAAATGTGGATTAGGGATTTTGGGATATTGGAGTAGTAACTGGTGGTTTGAACCAGCACCAGACGGCTTCTAGATCTCTACCAGACATCCTAGACCTCTCACACACCTGTATGAGACTGTTTGCAGCCTCCAGAAATTTGGGTTAGGATTTTGAGTTATTGGAGTAGTAACTGGTGGTTTGAACCAGCACCAGACGGCTTCTAGACCTCTACCAGACATCTTCTAGACCTCTCCTAGACCTCTACCAGACTTCTACCAGCCCTGTTTGCAGCCTCCAGAAATTTGGGTTAGGGATTTGGAGGTATTGGAGTAGTAACTGGTGGTTTGAACTACACTTCCTCTGCGCATTGCCGCCGACGCAAGCTGCAGTCTTAGCAGCAGGCTGCAGGCTGAGCAAGAAGCTTCTTGGCAACTGCCACTGGGCAAAGTGGCTCTGAAAAATAGGTGCTGGCGCTCAGGTGGCTTTAGATCAGGCACTGCTCTGGAACTGACCTTCCGAGCCTAATGAAGCCATGTTTGGTATACAGTCCTGGCAGTTCAGCAAGGACAAGCTAGGCGTCTTGCAGTCTCTGCTTTGGGAAAACAAGGCCCTCTTGGGTAGTAGTGAAGGAGGCCCTCTTGCGGAGTCGTGGTGGTTTAAACCACCTGTAAGTACTTCTGAGCCTCTCTTTTCCGATCTTTTTGGTTTTAAGGTGATGGCCTAAAGATACCATCATTGAGCTGACCGGCCCCAGGTAATTCAGCATTATTTTATTCTGGTCATTGGATTGTATTTGGATCCGAACTCCGGTCCGTATTTCAACAGTTCGTGGGTGTCCCAACTGAGCTAGGCTCGTTGGTGAAGCATTCTATTCCGGTTTTGCTTCTGCCGAGCACCAAGGTTTGACGAGCCAGCTGAACCTGGCGTGGTTGTGAAATCGCATCTTTTTGCCGGGCCAGCTGAACCCGTCGTGGGTGTGAAATCACATCTTTTTGCCGGGCCAGCTGAACCCGGCGTGGGTGCTGCCAGTGTTTCCGTTGGGCAGGCCGAGGCCCCAAGGATGCAGCATGTTAAGCACTCCGGCGGAACAAAAACAGCTGGGAAACATACTGGTCGTTTAACAAATGAGAGCAGTGTTTTCCACTGTTACCGTGGTGGTTTAAACTTTAAACCAATAGGTGCTACCTCTGGTCCCGGCCTCTGAGCCTAATGAAGCAAGGTATGGTTAGCTGCATCTGGCAGTACTGCAAGGGAAAATGCAGACCTGTTGTAGTTGCTACTTTGGGAAAAACGAAGCCCTTGCAGATAAGTGGTGTGGTTAATTTTTAACCTTAACCTAAGGAAACCAGGGGTTAGGACAATTACCTTGTCCTTCAATCGCAGGTAGGCAGAGTTGTTGTTGTGGTCGTTGTTGTTGTTGTTGTTGTTGTTGTTGTTGTTATGGCCCTTGCGTGCCGTTATCGAGGGGACATAATATGTCCCCTCGGGTGTGCGATGTCAGTGAGCGGTGGGGCACGATCCATTGCCATATTCGTCACCATCCAGTGAACAAAAGGTGTGCGCCGCATTTGCTGCTATGCTGCAAAATTACGGTGGTGCTGTCGTCAGTCGACGGTCTGCGTGGTGCTTTTAAGGTAGGTAGGGTGTTTTGTCAGTATACGCTCTTCAATGAGGCCTATACGACTTTTGGATGCAAATGGCCAGATGTGGATAAGGCTAGGTGTCTAAAAGAACTTGTGGATAGAAATGACCAGATGTGGGTAAGGCCAAGTGTCTAAAAGAACTTGTGGACGGAAATGACCAGATACGGATAAGGCTTAGTCTCTAAAAGAACTTGTGGACGGAAGTGGCCGGATAGAGGAGTCTGCATTCCTGTGCGCTGAAGTCTGTTTTGCGCGGACTTAGGGCCTCGCCGCACGACTCAGCAGAGTGCAAAATCCTTGGTGGTTCTCGCCAAATGCCAAGGGGGACTCAAGACTCGCCAAATTTGTTGATAGCTCGATCACTCACAGAAAAAGAAAGAACTCACCGATGACACTCTCCAATGTCGAGAGGGGCTGAAAACCCACCGTATTCGTTCATGGCGGCACCGCTCACCTAAATAAGGAACTCGCCAATGACGCATAAGGACGAACAAGTTTCGGGGGCGTGCCGTGAAGCAGCCCTGACTCCAACAGCAAATAACGTTCTTGTGTATACTGGACCCGAATTGCCTATTGCATTCACTCAAAGGGAGTCCTTTATGCTTGCCAGTCTGGTCAGTGTACCGTAAATCTATCTGGTGAGTGAACCCTATAGCTATCTGGTGGGTGAACCCTATAGCTATCTGATGAGTGAACCGTATAGCTATCTGGTCAGTGAAGCCTATAGGGTTCACTCACCAGATAGCTATACGGTTAACCCTATAGCTATCTAGTCAGTGAACCCTATTGCTATTTGGTGAGGGAACCGTATAGCTATCTGGTCAGTGAACCGTATAGCTATCTGGTGAGTGAACCCTATAGCTATCAGGTGAGTGAACCCTATAGCTGATGGACAAAGCAGTCGAGGCTGGTATCATGGACAGGTCCCAATCTTTCCAAAGAAACTGCCGCCCAAAGACTCATTTTGCAGGCAGGGAACGAAATGAGGTTGGTGAGCACTCACCATATAGCGAATGCACCATTTCGGATGATTTTTGTGTGAGGAAAAAGTTTGGTGAATACTGTGCAGTGTCCAACACCTCACCAAACACTGAGGTCAGTGAGTGGTGCGGGGAGGAGGCCCATATGCTCCACACTAGGGCTTTCCTGAATGTATCGCAAGGCAGTTATGATTAGATTCAGTTCAGAAACTTATAGCGCAAGTGGTCTAGTGTAACAATAGTGCACTCACATTAGGGCTTTCTTGATTGAATCTGGTTGCAATTGCAATCAGATACGTTCATGAAAGTAGAGGTGTGACACTGTGCCCTGATGCAGTGTCCTTTTGTGGGAATAGGGCCTCGCTCCCCTGCTCACCATATGCAGAAAAGACAAAAAATATGGCGGTGTATATTTCCATATTTGAGAGGAAGATTCGTTCTCTTTTGCACATTTGACGAGTAGTGGAGTGAGGCCATAGTCTTATCCCTTTTGATCAGAGGCACTTTCCTCTATGGTTGTTGTGTGTCCCCTTGTTTTTGTTGTTGTTGTCTTCCTCCCCCTCCCTCCCCACCCCGTTTGTGTCGGTTCCCTTCCCACCCCATTCGTGTTCGCTCCCTCCCCACCCCGTTTGTGTCCGCTCCCTCCCCACCCCCTTCGTGTCCTCTCCCTCCCCACCCTGTTTGTGTCCGCTCCCTCCCCGCCCCGTTCGTGTCAGCTGTTTGCTTAGCCGTGCTTCGCGCTCTTAAACCACCAGTGTGCCAGACCCTTTCGATGACCTTTTTTATCACAAATTATTTTAACTGGGGACAGGAAGGCCCATACAGTTCGTGCTGTTGTTGTCTTCCTCCCCCCCTCCCCACCCCTTCGTGTCCGCTGTTTGCTTTGCTGTGCATTGCGCTCTTAAACCGCTAGTGTGCGAGACACTTCAGATGACCTTTTTTATCCCTACACATATAGAAATCGCTGTTCGGTACATGAGATTTGGCCGATCGAGGCCGCCCATGGTCTCCCGGTCGACGGTCCGGATTTCTGCATGATCTTAAAACACCAGTACACCCGCATTTAAAATCCCGAACCTACCTGCCCACTGCGCGCCACTATTTTCCGAGCCTTCTGCGTGAGGGTACCTGCCATGGGAATTTCGGAAGTGGCACTGGTGCCGGCGGTCTGCCTGAAGGGGAAAAAGAAAAGAAAAGAAAAGAAAGGAACAAACATGCTAAAGAGCACTGATGTCGTGAGAGGACGTCATGGAGGCCATACGCAAATGATCACTTTCCTGAATGCATCTGACCACTATTACGGGGAAAGGGAAATGTTGCTGTTTTTCCTTTTTTTCTCGTTTTGTTTTTTTCTTCCTGTCCCTGCCCGCAAGGCAGCGCATATTCCTCTTTCTCAGGGCATACTCACACTAGCGACGTTGAAATGCATCCAACCACTTTCACCACCAAAGTGTTGTTGACTTTTTTTTTTTGTTGTTCTTTTTTTGAGAGTCCGACAGTCCTGCTTCTCGTGTTCTACGTTCTGCTGAAGTGCCCTCACTGAGGGCAAACTCGCACGAGTACTCCAAAAAGTGTATCCAACTGCAATCACGGCCAAAGGCTTT